>CM060968.1:85652462-85859962 GCA_030765045.1 Tenodera sinensis | reverse complement strand
GAACACCTTGAATCAAATCAAGCTATTAAAGGAAGATCCAAAATGATCTGCTAGACCGTATGTTAGAAGTATCCTGCGAAACAATAATAGTAGAAATTAAACAAGCAAAGTTTGTGGGAATAATTGCAGATGAAACAACTTTGCTATGAAGTAAATGGTGTGTTAGTAGAAAGATTTTGACTTTTAGTAAAAACCCTGAAGGACAGAATGCAGATGTGATCACAGAATACATTTTAAGTGAAATCAATCTCTGTTTAAAAAATGAATCTCAGAAAATAATTATACAAT
Organism: Tenodera sinensis; assembly: GCA_030765045.1. NCBI lineage: Eukaryota > Metazoa > Arthropoda > Insecta > Mantodea > Mantidae > Tenodera > Tenodera sinensis. Next base: position 85,859,674 of record CM060968.1, on the reverse strand, counting down.
GCAGCTTCTGTAATGAGTGGTTCTACAGGTGGGTGCATACAAAATTAGAAACTATGTCCATGTTACCATCTTATCTATTGCTATGCACATCGCACATCGACTGAAAGTAGTCATAGAACAAGCAGCCAAACAGAATCGATCAATCAGCTATTCCCACCTTTTTTACTTTCTCTACTGGTAAGTTGAAGGAAGTATTGTATTCCATCCAAAAATTTGATGTCGAGATTTCAACAGAAATATATGTTTTGAGTACCCCTGAATCCAAAAAAAAACATTTTTAGAAAAAGGTCCATGTGTGTGTGTGTGTGTGTCTGTGTCTGTGTCTGTGGTCTGTGTCTGTGTCTGTGTGTGTGTGTGTGTGCGTGCGTGCGTGTCAGATTTGAACCCGCGACCTTGGGATCAGTAGGCCAGCGTCTAACCAACTGAGCCACCCAGACCGACTACTGACATGGAGCTGTCGTTTTTAAGGACACTTAAAAACCATCGGCCTGGGCCGGATTTGAACCCGCGACCTTGGGATCTGTAGGCCAGCGCCTAACCAACTGAGCCACCCAGACCGACTGTGTGTGTGTGTGCGCGCGCGCTTGCGTGCATGCGTGCGGTGCAGTGCGTGCGTGCGTGTGTGTGTGTAGTCAGCAGTCTGTGTGTCAGCCTGTCTGTCAGTCTGTGGATAGCATAACTCAAAAACGAAGTTGCTTAGAAACCAAAGTTGGTATGTAAGTTTAATGTCTTTCAAGGATGCAACACAAAGATTTTGAAGAAAATAGCCCCACCATAAACTACCCTTTACATGGAACATTTTTTGAAAATTTTGACTTTCTTGAAAATGGCTCTAACAATTTTGATTAAAATGTCATATGTTTAAGATATTTGTATGACAAATGAAATGTATATTTTGAATTTTCTGGCTATAGCCTATGTAATCCTGTTTACTCTGGATGACTTTTGAATAACTCATAAACCGTAAGAGGTAGACAAAATCTTAATATACAAAAAATGTGGATCTGACTAAAACACACAATATAAGCCTGAATAAATTTTTTTTGTAGAGTAAATCATTTCATTTCAGAGATATTCCTTGTTATTTGTGTCAGTTTTGGAAAGCTTAAAACTTTTTTGAAATGGAACATCATTGTTCATTTTTTTATATGTTAAGCGTGCAAAGAGAATGAGATCTTGAAGCTTTAAAATATTTGACTATCGCTCCAAGCCTACTGTATTCTAATATTCTCCTTGCACCTACAAGGAAATAAACAATATGACAATTTGTACAAATGTTTATCTCAACTAACATGAAGAAGATATAAATATAAGGGTTTGAAGAATGGTTAGTACAAGAGTAAAGAAAGTCATGTGAATGCAACATCAGATTTTTTTAACATCATCACAATGTTTGTCAGCAGTACAATCAATGGTGGCTTGTAGAATTTCTGGTTGCTCAGCAACTCAGTAGAATTTGAAATCAGAAAGTCAATGTAGATTTTGAAAACAAGGGTGAATTAAAGCGGTATTTCTTAAAACTTGAGGAAACATCACAGGATAATTCATTCCATGGAGCTGTTAGACTGCGTCATTGTCTGGAAAATGAGGAACTTCTTTATTGGCTAATGTTTTTCTGCAAGGTAATGCCACAATAGACATGTACAACCAGCTGCAACGAGATCAACCAACATAAAAACAACTAGAAATGCTGTCTCAATTTGTAGGGACTATAAATAAGATCAAGGAATCCACAGATCATAGTTATACTGAAGTTCAAGATCTATTGGTTACAAAGTGAATTAGACTGGAAAACGAACACATTGAAGCAAAAGAAATGTGTGATAGGATTGTGCCAGAGGATCACCACCATTTTGAATCATTAAACTTCTTGATGCACCAAACTTGTTAAATGTGACAAATTTAGTAAACTCCATAAGCATTTTTCAGAAAGGGAACTGGAAGTTGCTACTGAAAATTAGCACATTTTGAACAAGAATATTATATACAATTATATACTATTATATACAATTTTCAAATCACGACTGCTTAGCAAGTCATCTCTACAGAATAGGTACCTCATCCTCACCGATATGTGTCCTGTGTAACGATCCAGCAGAAATGAACGAAGACCACTTGAAGACCTGTGAAGCATTAAGATCAGAAGAAACTACAGCTCAAAAGTATTGGAAAGCACGAATGCTAATGGCTTCATTGCCAGATGCAAGGCACTAGAAAACAACAACAACAACATATACAATTTTCTGTGACTGAAATGGCAATGCAACATATTACATTCACATGGTCTTCTGTACACATTTTTCTTTTATGAAACTCAATCACACCTCTTTCTCTACTCTTTCTCTTACAAACAATTCATACAATTTTCAATATGCTTGAAACTGAAATGCAATGTCTTACATTTACACAGCTTTCTCTACTTCAGTTTCTTCCTGTAGAATTTAGTGTTGTTCAACAGTGCTTTTGCATTGTGTTTTCCTTACATCTTTCTTCAATTGTGCATCCTGTTTGGCCTACATACACCTTCCACATTCACAAGGAATCGTGTATGCTCCTTGGACCTTGAGCATAAGTGATCTTTCACTAGCCTCATTTTTTAGGAGCATGAAAAAGGTCCTGATGTTTAATCTGGCTAGTATGTGGGAAATCATTGTTAGAGATGAAACCATTGAATGGTATGTAAGCTTTGTTCTACCAACTATCCATTCTTTGAGCGAGGTATAGGGGGTTCTTCCTATTGTACTCTACCTTCCTGCACACGTCTTGATGTAGTGTTTGCTGTATCTGTTCTTTAGCAAAGTATTGAAGCTCTTGCTCAATGTGGTCCTCATCTGTAATGTCAAATGCTCGGTGAAACAAAGTGGAGATGACCGTCTTCTTTTGAGTAAATCAGTGGTGGCTGGAAGTGTCCAAATAGCAATTGGTGTGCTTGGCCTCCTATATAATTTGTGTCCCATCATCACTAAATGGTGTTTCTCTTTTTGCCACTTTTTTTGTGACACATGTAAACTATCCCTATTCTGCTTCATTTGTGCTCCTTCTCTTGAAAGTTGTTCTCCAATCAGGTGGACCACATTTCATTACTTCCAACTTATCACTCTTGAACTTCCTCTTGAATTATGAAAATGTTGATGAATGTTTGGTTTCAGAGTGCCTGAAAATATTATATTCTAAAGAACAGCAACTTAGTCACTGTAGATCAGGCATAATGCTTTATTTTCAGTTTCTACCATAAAAGAATCTAAACTTCATTGTTGTTTAAACACATAACAATCACTATGTATTTTTCTAATTGACAAAGACCCACATATAGAGGCAATAGAATAGGTACTATATTGTATAATAAATTACCATCTACAATTATGAACACTAAAAGACCCAAAATTTAAACCTGTGCTAAAATCATATAAGTAAATCATAATAAATACATTCTTGTACAATATTACTGAACAAATATGTGTATGTATGCATATAAATAATCACTTTTATAAATAACTTGTGTATTTGAGTTGTAGATATGATTAACTATGTCAGATGCTTTTGTAAGAATCTATTGACTACAATAAAGTTACCATCATCATCATCATCATCATCATCATCATCATCATCATCATCATCATCATCATCATCATCATCATCATCATCATCATCATCATCATCATCATCATCAGCAGCAGCAGCAGCAGCAGCAGCAGCAGCAGCATCATCACCATCATCACCACCATCATCATCATCATTTTCGTCCGATATGATGCAATGTTGGAGGACGTTAATTTAAAGAAAATCATCACCGCCACCACCACCGCCACTGCAGCCGCCACAACCACCACCACAACCACCACCACAACCACCACCACCACCACCACCACCATCACGATTATTACAATTATTATTATTATTATTATTATTATTATTATTATTATTATTATTATTATTATTATTATTATTATTATTATTATTATTATTATTATTATTATTATTGTTGTTGTTGTTGTTGTTGTTGTTGTTGTTATTATTATTATTATTATTATTATTATTATTATTATTAATATTATTATTATTGTTTATTAAAGTTTCACGGGCGATCAGCCGTGTGAGGTTTGAAAATATTGAGCTTTCGGCCATTCTAAACTCCATGGTCTTCGTCAGAATGAAATGACCGTTATTTTCCCGCTCCCCCTATATATACAATGTTAGATGAGAGGGGGTTGCGTTGCCCTGGCCAATGAGCGGGTGACGATTTGTGATTGGGCCTGCTGTTTCGGGCTATGTTTGTCACCGGCCACAGTGTTTTCTTGAGGGTCAGTACTTGGACCAGAATCACTATAGTTGCTGTTGTGAATGTGTTTCATGGCTATTGTCCAGGCAGGGCTTAGCTGAAGATGCCCAGTGAATCATATCTTCAAAATTCCACCAAATACATATAATTATTTTGGAGCCAAACCAATTTTTACTTTCTCTACTGGTAAGTAGGGGAAGTATTGTATTCCACCCAAAAATTCGATGTCGAGATTTCACCGGAAATATATGTTTTGAGGCCCCCTGAATCCAAAAAAAGCATTTTTAGAAAAAGGTCCGTGTGTGTGCCTGTCTGTGTGTCTGTGTGTCTGTCAGTCTGTGGACAGCATAACTCAAAAACGAAAAGTTGGTTAAAAGCCAAACTTGGTATTTAAGTTTAATGTCTTTCAAGGATGCGACACGAAGATTTTGAAGAAAATAGCCCCACCCTACACTACCCTTTACATGGAACATTTTTCGAAAATTTTGATTTTCTTGAAAATGGCTCTAACGATTTTGATTAAAATGTCATATGTTTGAGATATTTTTATGACAAATGAAATGTATATCTTGAATTTTCTGGCTATAGCCGCTGTAGTCGTATTTACTCTGGACGACTTTTGCATAACTGGTAAACCGTTAGAGATAGACCAAATTATAGTATACAAAAAATGTAAATCTTGCTAAAATACACAATTTATGTCTGAATAAATTTTCTTGTAGGGTGAACCATTTCGGAGATATTCCTTGTTATGTGTGTGAGTTTCGGAAAACTTAGAACTTTAGCAAAATGCAAGAACGTTGTTCATTTTTTTTATATGTTAATCGTGCAAAGAGAACGGAATCTCAAAGGTCAAAAAGATTTGACTGTTGCACAAAGCCTTCTGTATTCTAATATTCCCCTTGCACCTACAAGGACATAAGGAATAAGATAATTTGTACAAATGTTTATCTCAACTAACATGGAGATATAGGAATAAGAGTTTGTTAGAATGGTTAGTACAAGAGTAGAGAAAGTCATGTGAGTGCAACACATCAGATTTTTTCAATGACATCTGCAGGCTACAGGTATTGAGCCACTGTTTTGAGGCATGAGGATTGCAGTGGTACACACTTTTTCCTCACATGTAACAATTCTCCTAATAAATCTATTATCCCAGGGATTAGTAATACAAACAAATATCCACTCTACGTTGAACTTGATCATTAAGTATCTTATTACAATAATATGTAGTATCGTTTGAAACACCATGTTCTTCTGACAACCTCTGAATGATTGTCTGTGGATTTTCTTCTAAAACTCTGTGTGTATTCTCAATATTTCATAATGTGTGTCTTCCAGAATGTTGTAAAGCTTTCATGTTTTTGTCTCTTTCATTATTGAAACACTGAAACCATTGTTGTGCTACTTACTCACTAATGACACCTTCGCCTATGACTTCACATACTCTTTGAGCTGTGGCAGTAGTTTTATGATCTTGTTTCCAGTAGTGCTTGAGAAGTACTCTAACCTCAAATTTTGTTGCTTCCATTTTAAAATCCTGAATTACCAACTGCTGACTGCCAGCATGTTATCAATACAGAACAATAACCAGACCATAGCATCCTATAAATAGTATTGTCAAAAATGAAAGCATAAACCCAATTAAAAAATACCAATATTATATATGAGACAACCTAATAAATAGCAATTGAATTTCTTTTTGAAAATCAAGATTATTTGCCCTTTATTTAAATATAAATATGTACCTTGTACTGTTTCATCTCCAGCCAACAGAGATAGAAGATATTCTTGGTTCAAGCATCCTAAGCTTAGAGGAAACAAAGATTCAAGAACAAAATAGGAAGAAAATGGAGAGGATAAATGAGCAAAAGGGTAAAGTTATGGATATTATACAGTCCCTGATCCCAGGATATCAAAACATTCTTGAAAGGTAACCTATTACTTTTAAAACATTTTTAAAGAAAAATAACATAGGCATTGAAACGACAATAATATGCATGCTAGAAATTTTTTATTTAAAAAAAGTAGTGGTTTACGAAGTGAAAAAGCAGAGAAAAAGAAAAATGACTGGGGCACACATAATCTTGATCCTGGTAGCAAATATCTTTCCTGTGTGTTTTATTCCTACAAAATATTGGCAATAAGTGGTAAATAAGGAAAATTGAAGCTATTAACAACGAAGCAACAAGATTCTAAAGTAAGAATTGAAACCCTGGGTCAGTTTGTGCAAAAAGAACGTGCAACATTACTAAGATAAGTGAAGTTTTTAGTTTCTAATTTGTTCTTACTTTAGAATAAGTGGTAAACTTTTGTTTGGCTACAACATAAAGTGAATAAATTTGTTCCATATTCTCTCTCCAGTTGGCGCTATAACCCATTGTGGGTTTTAGCCTCCTTCACAATTCTCCTTCATTCATCTCAATCCTATGCTTTCCCTTTCCAGTCTGTTATTCCCATTTTTTTCATGTCCTGTTCCACATCCTATAGCCACCTTTTTCTCAGTCTTCCCCTCCCTCTCACCCCTATTATGTCATTATACAGTAAATGTTTAGGAACTCTTCCATCTTCCATTCTTGCAACCACCTCAATCTCAGCAATTTGATGTATCTCACTAAATCCTCCCCTTTGAATATTAGATTGATTTCTAAATTTGACCTCTTTCTTCATGTGTTGTTCTCAAATATTGGCCCTATATTCATCTTATAATCTTTATCTTGAATATACTTAGAACATTTTATCTGCTTTATTCAATACCCAAGTATTGGCAGCATATGTTACCACTGGTCTAATCAGGAAATGGATCTAGACCACCTTCAAATATGTCCGGCCACTTCTAGTGCCCCATCCATCAGTGAAAAATATTGGAGAGCAAGTGGATTAGTGACTTCATTGTCAGAAATCCAGCATTAGCTAACAACAAGTTTTGTTGTTCTCATTAACAATTTAGATTTTGTTAATCTAAGATTTGCAAAATATGCTGTATTTCTATGATTTATTTCTTCTATAATTAATCCTTTGTTATTTATTTTCACTCCTAAATATGTGAAAGTAGTAACTTTTTCAAATTTATAATTTCCTATTTTAATTTTTGCATCATATTCTCAGTTTGATATACTTTCATCTTCATATAATTAGTTTTATCCTCATTTATCTCTAAGCCAGCTGCTTCAGTTGTAGACATTTCTTGTAAAGCAGGTAAGTTTATGGCAATCAAGGCAATATCATCTGCATATGCACAGGCTTGTTTACCTTTATGTAATATATTGCCTGTTAAATTGAGTGGCTTAACACTATTCAGGGCCAGATTAAATAATGCTGCAGATAACCCATCTCCTTGTCTTACTCCTAAAGTTATATCAATGTTTTCACTTATTGTTTTGTCTGCAGTTGACTGTATTCTAAAGTCATACAAGATTTATAACTTTTGATAGTATTCCATATTCACTCATTACATATATTAGATATGTCCTATTTATACTATCAAAGGCCTGCTTAAAATGAATAAATAATATATGAAGAGGTGTATTATGCTCATAACATTTCTCCATTATTTGATGCATCACAAATATTTGTTCTGTGATGCTTCTTTTTTGTGATACCGAAATTTAGATTTCCGATCGAATGGGCTTTTGAAAAAGACACGTTTTAATTTAATTGCCGGATGTGAGATTTGCGATAAGTGTTAAGTAATAACATAAATAGATAATAGAGCAGAAAGTGTTGTAAGGTGAGCAAGATATGAGTAAATAATAGTCGTTAAAGTTGTAGGATAAACACATTATTGGTTTGAAATTAGCGAGTCATGACGTCATACCACATAGTTTAAATACACGTTCGAAAGTCAAGTCGACCAACCTTAAAAGTCGCGCGATATATTTAATAAAATATAAAGTAAACATCGTTTAATCCTAAAAAGGTAATTATATATTCGAAATTCATAAAAGAACATGTTATAATAGAAAGGGACATTTCTAAATTGCGGGAAAAGGAAATAGCATTTTGGATACGAGGCTTTCTTGGATGACGTCATGACATTCAAAATTGAAGGGAACGGTCTTCTTAGCGTGGGTAAGCTAGAAAGCGTCACTACTCAACCAGAGACCAGTACGGCAGGTCGTGCTGCGCGGATGTGAGTGCGATTCCTCTACAGATACAAATATTTTCGGCATAACTCCCGAAAATATTTAATAGACAATAAATCATATAAAAAGTTGTTCTTGGGTTGTCCATTACACTTACGCAAACCCGAGATAAAGAGATCTCTTGCAGAACTAGCCGGAGCGAAACACATCAAAGGGCAACATCACGTCACCAACGACATTTAAGTATCAACGAGACATCAGGAAGCGAAGAACGACTAATTAGCTTCATTTGTCTAAACCCATACTGGCATTCTTCGAGGACATTCTCAGCAAAAACTTTCATTTTCTTTAATATAATAATGGAAAGGATCTTATAAACCACATCAAGCAGCATTTACCTCTGTAATTCTTACACTCTAATCTATCACTTTTCTTAAAAATTGAGCATATAAAGCTAGAATGTCAATCTTTAGGCATTCTTTTGTTTTCCCAAATTGTCACTTATATTGTGTATTACTTCGGTGATTCTATGTTCACCTTATTTAATAAGTTCTGCTGTTATAGAATCTTCTCCTGGTGCTCAATTGTTCTTTGTTTCTCAATAATTTGTTCCATATTGATGCATGAAATCTATTTCACTTTTCATTTAATATGATTCAAAAGCTTTGCTGCTTTTCCTGACCAAGGAAAAACCTTCATCTTTAGCTAGAAACTTTAGATTTCTGTACATAAGTGAGAGTTCTTTCTTAAATTTCTTATGAAATGTTTTTAAAGAAAATTCTAAATTAAGCTTACATAAAAAAATATTAATATTTAGTTTTATAATATTAATTGGACTTATCTTGAGAATGATTCATAAAGAGAAGAAAATTAGCAATAAGGTAATTTATGCAAGTGCTTAACTCGACTAACATGAAGAAGATGCAGGAATAAAAGTTTGTAAGATTAGTTAGTACATGAGTAGAGAAAGTCATGTGAGTGTAGCACATAAAATGTTTTGTTTTTATTTTCACTACACTCTGATTTAGATAGATTCACATCTGGCATTCTAATTTCATCCTCTCCCACTTCATTTAGCACTTCCAATCTGTTATTGTTAGCAAAATTTACCATTTTGTATAATAGATATCAACCATAATCACATTCTTTGTAACAGAATTGTCATCCTTCCATGGTTCTCTGTCAATTTTCTTCTTCTAGAACACTGATTTTATTGGCTGCTATCTGGAGATCTCTGTTCAACATGTTAATTACAATATGTAGTAATGCTATTGTTTCACGCTACCACTTTGTCCTGTCTTCCAATTGCGTAGACATGGAACTATAATTTATTCAGTTGGTGCTGGTGTGATTTGAACTGCAGATCTCTTGTTCATGATTTCTGTGCCTAGCAACCTTGGCTACCCATTTTGTGAGTAAATTACTTAGTCTGTCTGTCTAACAGAGAGAACATTGAGTAATCTACCTGATGAAGTATTTCTGTAGTCCACATTATCATGGAGGACAATATTTAAATGTTGCCACAGCTTAACCCTACTGTGAAAGAAATTTCAATTATAGAGAAAAACAGTCAACTTCAGTTAGGTTGTAAATATTTTCTACATAAAACTCTTCCTTGTCATCAGTAACAACTTTATTTTCACCAGCTTATCTTTGCCTTGAATGCATTTTATTTTATAAATACAGCATTGAAAAAGGAACTCGCTTTATAATCTACCAAAAATTCTAACTAGATTTGCTTTCTTTCATTAAATCTGTTATTGTAGTTCATTTGCAAGGAACATGTGTACTTTTTCCTGGTTTATCATGCTCCCGACTATCCTGAAGGACTCAGAAGGGTGAAATTCCTTGCTTCCACTGTCCACTTTCTGACCAGAAGGAAGGAACTCTTGGTTTTTAGTTATATGTGATTAGTACTCATATTACAAAGTGGCGTCAGGGTGGGTTTTCTCGGGTTCTCTGGTTTCTCCTGCCACTCATTCCACTAATTGCTCCCTTGTCACCTTTCTAATCGTCCATTTTGCCTGTATTTCATATCATCCTCTTCCTCACTATCATACCTAGTGCTTGGCTGACCACCCGCTTCCAGGCCTTCACTCTGTCCAGCACTCTGTCCAGTCCATAGGTCCCTGTGCTCCCCGACAGGCGTCTGACCCTAGGCACTGGCCTGTAAGTTCTAGGGGGTGTGAGCCCTAAATAGGGGGAGGGTAAACAGGAAAAGAAAATAATAAAGAAGGTACTGATTATTCCAGTAGAGACTTTCAACTTGCTTTCTAGACCATAAGTTTAGACAGTAATCCATTTCAAGTTAGGGATCATTGGTATTAATGTTCTGTTCTTTTTTTTTCAGGAATAACGCTCTACCAGAGAGACAGCGATTTACACCAGAAGAACTAAATGTTGATGAAAGAATAACTAATGACTTACATGATTCCATGCAGAAGGAAGAAGATCTCCTTAAAAGAAAATTAGAATTTTCATTGTGCAAAAGCACTTTAGCTTTGCAGAAAGTTGAGGATCACTTTGTCAACAACCTAAATGGTTTAAAAACCTACGTTATTTGCTTAAGGTACTTACATTAAGGTAGATTAATATGGTAGATAAAGGCAGAACATGCTACCACCCCCTACATTTCCTTACTTCACACTAGAAGGGAAATACCTTGACTCTTTATACTCATTCAATAACACAAAGGGGCCTTACTCACGTTAGTTCCAACTAACTGTTATGTAGCCCATTTAATTCTTTTAGCTTCCCCACTACCTACACAGATGACCAAGTAAGCAGTTGTACCATTATGGAAATGTGAAGGTTGGAATACAGGACAGGACTATTGGGGAATGAACTTGAAATTATGTAAACACAGAATACTTTCCTTGAACATATTGAAAATATGCTTATACATGAAATGACAGGATACATATATGAACACTGAAACACAATGCGTAAAATGGATAAATACTCAAAAATCTGTAATTTACAAAGACATAGTAAATGACAAACACCTAATAAATGGTAGCCCATTTAACTTCCTCACCATGCCCCATTTAATTGTTCAACCCACAGAATCAGCCCACCAACATGTGGCACTAACACAGGCTGCTCTCCCTTGAACCAATTATTCCCCATGCATGCCAATGCACTAGGCTTGCCATCAAGCAGTGCAATTTTGAATGACCCAGGTAAATCATTCCATGTATGTAACAGTTACACTCAAATTTAATACTTGAATTTATTAAAAGGTTTTTTTTGTATAGAATTAAAATGTAACTAGGAGTTATTTCTGGGCTGTTATGCCGTGGTCTACTGGAGTTTGAGAATCCAGACGTTTCGTCCACAGCTGCGGCATAGATCTTCAGTGGTGCGGTCATAGTCTCCTCGGAGAAGTTAGCATAGCATCTGAGATGTGGACTGTCTGAGCTGCTATATTTATCCCTTGAGTGGCCTCCGGTGATTGGTCCTGATGGCGGACAGCAGGAGGGAGGGGGCAAGCTTCACCCAAGGTGTTGTTTCCCCTGTTTGGTTCACTTCAATTTCTCCTGTTTTATGCCAATTCTTGTGTTCAATGACAAGATGTTAAGTTTCAAAGCTTCTTCTTTCTTATTGAAATTGTGGGAATGTTTATATGTTTCAATAGCTTCATATTGTAGCTGGGCATTGTAGTGTGTTATGGATGATAGAATGCTTGTGTCCTGGAATTAAATTATGTGTTTGCCCTCTACATCAATAGCATGTTCCATAACTATGAACTTATCTGTCTTGCCCAGACGGCAGCTTCTTTTCTGTTTGGTGAATCTGGTGTTGATGCTACACTGTGTAGTACTGATCTAAACTGAACCACAGGAACAGGAAAGACGTATACACCAGCTGATGACACAGACTCCCGAGTATCATCACCACCACCACCGCCACCACCACCACCGCCACCACCACCGCCACCGCCAACACCACCACCGCCACAGCCACCGCCGCCACAGCCACCGCCGCCACTACCGCCACCACCACCACTGCCACCACCACTGCCACCACCACCGCCACCACAACCACCGCCACCACCACCACCACCATTATTATTATTATTATTATTATTATTATTATTATTATTATTATTATTATTATTATTATTATTATTATTATTATTATTATTATTATTATTATTATTATTATTATTATTATTATTATTATTATTATTATTATTATTATTATTATTATTATTATTATTATTATTATTATTATTATTATTATTATTATTATTATTATTATTATTATTATTATTATTATTATTATTATTATTATTATTATTATTATTATTATTATTATTATTATTATTATTATTATTATTATTATTATTATTATTATTATTATTATTATTATTATTATTATTATTATTATTATTATTATTATTATTATTATTATTATTATTATTGCTGTTGTTATTGAGCAATTCCGCGTGTGACTAACTGACATTTATACTACATTCTCTTCTTAAAATGTCTGTCTAATGGTCAATATAGGTGTAAAAATGTTATTTTAACGACATACGATGACAGAGAATACATTGGCGGTTGTGATAGGAAATATAAAAAACTTAAAATGTGAAACAATTATTTAATAATGAGCGCTAAACTTTTCGTGACTGACATTTTTGTCAACTGCAGGTCCAACTTCAAACGTTTGTCCTCCGTTTTCTCTGAAAGTTTTCTTATTTGATTTGTTCTGAAAAATCACTTGAGAGAGGAACTTCTAAGCTTTCAAATGACCTGAAAAAAGGTTTGGTATGATATTCTCATCTGGAGATATTTATTCAAAAGGTCAGCGTGACTAACTGACATGAGTTTGTGACTAACTGACACTTACGAAAATTGTAATACCTTGTCTTTGTTTTACATGGTATAACATGTGGTAAATCATAGTGATACGTATTATACGTTACATACATGTAATACATACAGGTGTGTAATTGCATTTATCATTTTGAGAAGAATCATATCCTTTGGAGAAGCATTAAAGTCATGCAACATAAACAGAATAAACAGATGTTGACAGCTCTCATTTCTTATCACAGTTACATCATTGCAAGTATAAAAAGCTGGCTCAAAACCATAACAAAGACGACACATGAGAGCACACAGCACACATCACATACCTGTAACACAGTAGTTACTAGATTGGACTCCTTATAGTGCAGGAACGCTAGATGCAGTAGCCCCGTAGTACACGCGTATATCACTACACTGTTTTTATTTCAGAAAGTTGTGCATCATTCTGACACTTTCCGCACATGAAAGAAAAGCATATTCCACAACATTTAAACCTAATACTTTCACATAATGAACCCGCTGAGTGGACGGCTTAGGTGAAATACGTTCAAATCTTTTGTCGAGAAATTCTTTTGCTTCTTCAATTTCAGGCAGAGAAACTTCAAGAACACATATTTTGGCTTTCTTTCTAACAGTATTAACAAATTCTTCAGCACTCTGAATCCTGCTTCCTGCTTTTGCAGCTATCCAGGCCATCCTCTTTACTTGTCCTCCAATCGCATCTACTGCCCCCTTTCCGTGATAGGATTCGAAGAAGTGCCATTCAATTTGGATTCCAAATACTTCGGAAAGATATGCCACATGGCTCAATGTGTATTTCTGCTTAAAATGACAAGCAGCTCCATCAGAAAACACTTTCACAAGTTCAAGATTCGGAACAATATCCAATATTTCCGAAAATATATTCCTTAAGCAAATATCAACTACATATTTGTCATGCGATACATAATCAGACACCAAAGCAAAAGATTGTTTCTGAATTTCACCAATATCTTCTTTCCTATATCAGGCAACAGCAGTAAATATTGAGATCTGTGTATTGTTCCAGTGGGCAGCTCCTTGCATGTGTAGTTCTCAAAGAAGTCGATCTGTATCACAGCTTCACTAATTGCAATATTTTCCCGAGCCTTCTTAAAGGCCTCGGATTGCCGTCTTTTTACATAAACGTGATTTAGGAAACGTGGCAGGCAATTGGTCAGTTCTTCAATGCAATCTTTTACAGACCCATTTTTAACTTCTATTTCCATTGTTCCATTACGTGAACTCCACAGCTTCCATTCACATGGAGAATTAGCAAGTTTATCCGAAATGTCTGCTCCACTCAATCCCGGGGAGTTGGAGCATCCTCCCTGCATACACTTACTCGATTTCTGATCACAAACTACTTGTGCTATGAACTTACGAAATTCAGTCTCAGTGAGTACGTGATTTTTACACAATGCTTTGAGAAGAAACATCGTATTTTCATGTATAATGCATGTGCACACATTATATGGGATCTGACTTTGAAGACGCACGTGAGCAGGGCGTAATTCAGCGAATTTTGTCAACCACACGGACATTTCTGGCCGCCTCCGTAGCGCAGCTGGCAGCGCGCTTGCCTGTGGCGCGGAGGACCCGGGTTCGATCCCCGGTACCAGCATGGGGATTTTATCCCCTCTGGGAGGTCTGGCACGGGGTCCACTCAGCCTCGTTAGGTCCCGAGGGAGCTACTTGATGGAGAAGTAGCGGCCCCAGGTCGAGAAGACCGCATAACTGGCCGGGAGGGCTCGGGGCGCTGACCACGTCCCACCCTCCAGTACTGCACCTCACCAATGACGCCTGTAGTGGGCAGAGGTGGGGGACGCAGCGGCTGGGCGGTAGGCCTTGGCCCTTCGTGGGCTGTCGCGCGGGGTTTACATTTTTTACACGGACATTTCTACTCAGTCTTGTAGAAAGAGTGCATGTGCTTCTTTTAATGTTACCACTAGATACCTAATGCGAACTTCTTTTGTTTCTCCCTGAACATGGATTTCAATAAAATCATCTCTTCCAGGAGCTTGGTAAGATATTGAATCATCCTGATAGAACTTTGTGGCGGAAAATGTTGTTGGTGACGTGGTGTTGCCCTTTGATTTGGTTCGTTCCGGGCTAGCTCAGCTTGAGATCTCTTTATTTATCTCGGGTACGCGCAGGTGTGATAGAATAGACTACCCAAGAAAACCTTTTATATATTGTTTATTGCATCTTAGATACTTTCGGGAGCTATGCCGATTGTATATGTAGAGGAATCGCACTCACGTCCGCACAGTACAACGTGCGATGCTGGTCTGGGGCGAGTGGTGACGCTTTCTCGCGTACCCACGCTAAGAAACCGTTCTCTCCAATTTTGAATGTCATGACGTCATCCAAGAAAGCCTCGTATCCAAAATGCTATTTCCTTTTCCCGCAATTTAGAAATGTCCCTTTCTATTATAACATGTTCTTTTATGAATTTTGAATATATAATTACCTTTTTAGGATTAAACGATGTTTACTTTATATTTTATTAAATATATCGCGCGACTTTTAAGGTTGGTAGACCTGACTTTCAAACGTGTATTTAAACTATGTAGTATGACGTCATGACTCGTTAATTTCAAACCAATAATGTGTTTATCCTACAAATTTAACGACTATTATTTACTCATATCTGGCTCACCTTACAACACTTCCTGCTCTATTATCTATGTATGTTATTACTTAACACTTATCGCAAATCTGACATCCGGCAATTAAATTAAAACGTGTCTTTATCAAGCCCATTCGATTGGAAATCTAAATTTCGGTATCAACTTGATGATTGCACTTTTAAGTTCCACTGGTAGTTGTTTTCCTGATACCGGCATGGGCTTCGCAAAGGGGGGGCAAGGGAGGGCCGCGGCCCCCCCTTGGAAATTAATGAACTTAATGTGCTGACTATTAAACTATTATTTTAATTTTTATGTAAAGAACAATTTCTATTTAGTGCAAATTTATACGGTTATCCGCAACAAATACTATAACTTTTGACAACACAATAATGAATCAATGTTATCTGATTGCAAAATTCTAACATTTGGCCCCCCCTGGAAAAAAGTCTGCCGACGTTCATGGATACCACGACAGAATCCTTTGGTTTTACAACATGTAATCCCTCTTCAACTGCTAACTTACGAATCATTTCTTTTCTTTTACGTGGAGATTGCGGCAATGCTTCCTCAACACGTTTTATGCACTTTCCGAAATACCGTTTGCTTTTGAAAGCGGTTGATGTTGATGGAGTATCCTTATCAATCCCTTCTTGGTCTCTTATCTTCTGTCTTGCCCACTGTGCTTGCTTATATCTCCTATATTCAGCTTTGAGGTGTTCTCTTCCTTGTTTTGTTTGTTTCAGTATTTCTCTTCCTTTCCTCATAGTCACTTTTATTTTTTCCTTCCATTGTGCATAACTGCCTTGCTACTTCAGACGTTGTTTGTATTCACATTGTCTTTGGGCTGGTGTTTTAGCCATGGAGTCAGAAACAGACTGATACGTCTATCCTGACTGAAGTCTCAGAAGCAATTGTATGCGTATGACGACCATGGGGTGCCCGCACTAACTGTCCGTTAGTCACGTGTTTTGTGGGAAAACTAATGACTATAGAGGAAAACTTTCTGATACTTTTTTATTTGTTATATTGTAATGACGCAGAATCAAGAAGGATATTTATTTCAGTCTATTACTTTTCCCTCCAGAGGACTTTATCCTTATTTACTGTGACTGACATTGACACACAGTAATAATTAAAGAGGCTCTAAGGATTATTTATAAATGCCGAAAATTAGTAGCCATATACACGTTTCGAAGACGAAGAGTCATTGTGTAATGTACGGAACAAAAGAATTAAAACAGTTGTACATAGCTCCTGAAATATTGATATGAAAATCACCGTTATTCGCGCTTACTTTTAATGTTTTGGAAATATATGGGTAAGAAGTGAAATTTGAACCCATATTTGCGTTAAAAACATTTATTTTTCACTTCATAAGATACTTTGGAGTATCTAGCATCATCGTTCCTCAGTAAAAAAAGTGAAACATTAATTTCAAATTTTAACACTCGATATGACATATTCGCGGAATTGCTCTATTATTATTATTGTTGTTGTCATGGTCATGGTCCACGACCACCACCACCGCCACTGCCGCCGCCACTGCCACCATCATCATTATCACTAGGGCCAGGCATTTAATGACCTATAATTTGGTAAAATATTTGCTGTATTTAATTCATATAAACAGTACTAAATCATCAATTACACATTAAGTATACCATTTACGAACTAAAGAGCACAGAATTTCTATTCAACATTAAAAATATTTGCAAAATTAGGGGTATAGGTATTCCAAAGGATGAAATTATTAATTACACATTAGATACACCTCTTAATACATTAAAGAATACAAAAATTACAGTTCAATAGGTACTGAAAATATCGTGGTAATAGGTACATATTTGTAGCATTAAACTTTCAATTATTAAATACAACATTTAACACACTAAAGAACAAGGAATTGTGAGTATTTCATTGATGCAGATATTTAGTTTGTAGTTTATAACATATTACAAATTTCCGTAAATTCATCTTGAGTGTGTGCGTGCATGTGTAAAATTAAAGCTGTAGTAGGAATCTTTTGAATGTGCATTTAATGTTTTGTTTTCAGATCAGACAGTCGAGTTGGTACATTCCAGTTTAGAAAAGTCAGTCAAGGATTTTCTGATATGGAAAAATTGGTGCACATTAAACTGGAGGAAGCTCTGGCAAAAGGCAGGTAAAATAAAAGTTTTACACATGGCTGTAGCTCACAATAGCCTAACATATAATGCAGCATAAATATTCTTAGCTCACATCATACAATTTGTTTTATTTCATTCCATTTGTGGTTCATTAGGATAATGTTGTAATTCTTGTTGTTCTGAATGATCCTTAGCATCTTACAGAGGCAGTGATGCTCTATGCTCTGGGCAATTATTGCATAGAAAATCCAATAACTGCAACCAAATTTATATAGCAAAAATTAGGAAGAGCTAGAAAGCAAGGACCATAAAAACATTTCAGATGTGTAAAACATGAACACCTAGAAAAATCACCAGTTGCCACCTATATCCAGAAAGAAAATCACAACATTAATCCAGAACCAAAACTATTCAAGCACATAACAGGAAATCAAGAATTGTCAACATGGGAACAGATCTGCATCTGGAAGAGAAAGGACAGAGTACTCAATTTTGATATTCATAGGGTCACCCACTGTACCGACTTCCAGAACCACCATCAGAGCAGTCTATGGAAGGTTAACTTCACCACCCAAGATCAATCATTGTCCTGTTGATAATGGAGGAAGCTAGCCCTCGAAACATGTTCTGGGAAATTTAAAAAATGAGTGTTTCCTTTATGTTATTAAGTCTGATCAACTTTTCATGTTGAATAAGAGCTGCTTTTTCTATTTCATATTCAATGGTATATTGATTGGTTAGTATTTCCATAGCTGGTATTGGTGTGGTTTTGATAGCACCTTTAATTAGTCTCAGACTTTGGTTTTGAAAGATTTGGATTACTTTTGTATTTGCTGCTACAAAAACTTTGCTGCAGTAAGTAAATAATGGCTTCATATATACATTGTATGTCATGTTAAGAGTTGCTCTGGAACATCCCCACTTCATTTTTGTTAGACATTTTAACAGTGAAAGGTGCCTTTCTGCTCTTTGTATTACATTTTCTATTTGTTTGGATCATGTAAGTTTGGTATCAAATTTAACTCCCAAATACTTTGCTTCCTTTGTTTCTGGTAATTGTTGACCCTCAAAATTTAGTTCTATTTTTAGTGGTTTTTTTCTTAATGAAAAGATTTGGTACTTTAATTTTGTTGTATTAACAGCCATTAAATTTTCTTTGGTCCACTTTTGTAGGCTGATTAAGGATTGTTGCATGGTTTTTTCTAGTTCTGTACTTTTGCTTTTTTGGTTTTGAAGTCCACATTACCAAGTCTTTGGTAAATAGCGCACAATTCACACCTGATCCTTGTATTTGTTGTGGCAGATTGTTAATAAATATATTATAAAGTGTAGTACTGAGCATGAGTGGTATGCATGAGCGTCGGCACACTTTTTTTCAGGGAGGGGCCGC
The DNA here is from genome assembly GCA_030765045.1 of Tenodera sinensis. Taxonomy (NCBI): domain Eukaryota; kingdom Metazoa; phylum Arthropoda; class Insecta; order Mantodea; family Mantidae; genus Tenodera; species Tenodera sinensis. The sequence goes on along the minus strand of CM060968.1, from coordinate 85,840,323 downwards.
ATATTGGAAGTTTGCAATTAATTCATTATTCTGTAGCTAAAAACTGCAAAAATTGAGTTATAGTATTTGTTACAGATAAGCATGTTAATTTATGCTACATAAAAAGTGTACTTTACCCAAAAATTAAAGCAGTAGTTTAACAGTAATTCATTGAACAATACATTTATTATTTTCCAAGGGGGGGCCGCGGCCCTTCCTTACTCCCCCTTCACGACGCCCATGGTGGTATGCCACGGTGTACTTGTTTATATTTAGATATATTTCTTCTGTATCTGGTAGCAATAAAGCGTTGCATTAGGAAATGACATAGCCATGAAAACATTGGACCTTGTATCTCTATTTTTTTTGACTTTCTTTAGTAGTTTTGTTCTGCATATAGAATCATATGCACTTTGGAAATCAATAAAAACTGATACACTATCCTCTTTTCTATTGAAGGAGTCTTTGATTTTTCGACTGAGAAGTAAGACTTATTCATTTGTAAAGTGGAGCTCTCTGAATCTAGCTTGACATAGGGAAATTAAATTTTGTGATTCTAGAAACCAATTTAACCTATTTGACACCATTCTTTCCATCACTTTTGCTATTATGCTAGTAAGAGCTATTGGTCTATAATTTTTTATTTCTGATGATGTTTTATCTATCTTCAAGAGTGGGACAGTTATTGCTTTTTGCCATTTGCTAGGTGTAGTGATTTTCCAGGATAGATTATAGAGTTTTAGTAGTTGTTGTTTTGCTGTTTTTCAAAGTTTCATAATAGTGATATTGAAGAGAGCAATGGCAGTAACAGCAACTGCTTTTTAGAAAGCACCATATTTTTATGTTTTGGCAGTCACATCGCTCTCTCACACCCCCAGAATGTCTGGAGGACCACACCTGTCATTGATTTATGGGTCTCACTGACCCAACCGGGAGAGTTATCAAAATAATTCACAGACTATATCCTCTGATTACCATTCAGAGGACGTATTACATACCATGACAGGTCAGCATGTTAGGGGTTAAGAGTTTATAGAAAAATTAGAGAAATGGAAAGGTTGGAAAAATAAAGACTCCCTACCCTTCAGGAACCCTAATAGCATTGGGGTCAGAAGAGGACAAGAGATGACCAAGGTAAGGTCATAAGGTCAGATAGAAAAGCTACAGTGAGGAGCAAAACACCAGTAAGTGGAAGTATTGTTCTGCTCAGCTTGGGTATCTTGTGTTCGCCATTCACCTTCAAATATGCCCAGCCACTTCTAGCATCCCATTCATCAGTGAAAAATAGTGGAGAGTAAGAGGATTAGTGACTTCATTGTCAGCATTAGCTAAAAATAACATATGTTTAAACAGTGTTAATTAAACTTACAAGATAGTAAAAACATATGTGTACCCTTTCATGATGGCGATCTAAAAACTGTTTTAACTATGTATACATGCATTTCATAATAAAAAGAAGAAAAAATTCCTAGATTTGTACAAACTTTTCTGGCAAGAGCAAGAGTGGGCCACATAGTCACCTGGACATACCTATTCTGCTTTAATCTTACTAATTCTATTTGCCATCAGTGTAACATTCAAGAAGAAGACTTCAAACATATCCTCATAAAATGCTCTTCTTTAAACCTTCAAAGAATCAAAATAAAATCTTTAATACCTGGAACCTCTAATAGTATATCCTGACTATTCCTCATCTTTGGACTCTAGCAGCTGGAATATGCTACAAGCATCGAGCAATAAATCCATTCTCTGTACAGAGAAGAAATACATAGTAGAATTCATGTTGTCAGCATATAGCTCGATACACTAAGAAGATAGATAATAAGAGAAGTATTGTGTCATAAGAAAGGCATTTAAGTTTAACAATTAAACACTGTATACAAATAATTTAGAGATATAGTGTATAATGTTAATGTTTTAACATTTCTCATGATTCCATTATTGCTGTATTTGAAGCAGCAGTGGTTATGAGAGTAGAAGTGAATTTTTATTGATAATTAGGAATTAGTGATTATATGAATATAAAAGAATACAAATACTGGTAAAATAGAAAGGGATGTAACTGACCTTAATAAAAATGTTAAATACATGAATTTTGTAGAGTGGTTGGATAGACAAAATTTACATCCCAGAGTAGGGCACTAATTAAATAAATAAAACCTGCAGCTATGATAAAAACATTTATCACATTTATCCAAAAACAGTTAAATTTAATTTGAGCATTTTAAATTCAATACTGTGAATAATTCAAGCTTTCAACATGCTTCCTCGACATTCCTATACCAAACAATGTTAAAAAGAAATCTTCTGTAAATTGATAACTGTTTAGATAATTTGATACAATAATCAACAAGATTATTGCACTAAAAAATTATTGGTTAGTCAAACTGGCTTGTCAAATTCAAGAAAATGTACCTTACTGTGGTTCCACCCCTTCCCCTGATGGCAGACAATTCTTTTCAATGAGAAAGGAATGTGGGTTAGTCAAGCTTCTTTGTCAAGTCCCAGGAACTTGTTTCACCTCCTACCTTCTACACCTAGTCCCTTCTGTCTACCTGCAGTCACATGTAAGCCTACATTTGGATCAGAGAGTAATAAAAAGTTTAAAGTATTTCTACAGGCATATTATGGTCCACTATCTTCTGTCAGAAGCGAATTTGGACAAAAGTGACAAATTGAAAATAAAAGTGCTTGAAACAGCTCATATATGTAGTAGTGCATGGGACTAAGTGAAACTAAACACCATAGCCAGCTGTTTCCAAAAGATTGGCTTCTGTCACATTGAACTTGAAGGTCTTGAAGAAAATGAAATGATTGTGCCTACACTAGAAAACTGATAAGATGTAAATTCTGAAACTGATGTTCTATATGAGGATTTTGTGCACCTGGATGACGAATTACTATCACCCTATGTTTAAATGAAGAAAAACAAGCAGAGCATCCCATGAAAACAATTTCTACAATTGTTGAGGCTGCAGATCACTTTCAACAATTAAGGTGTTATGTTAAGGGACAACAAAATGTGAGTACAACAATGTTTTAATCTCTCAATAAATTAAAAGAATTTTGTGTGAATCAAAGATTAAATGCTAAAAAGCAACCAAAAATATCTCAACTGTACCTGAGTTTTAACATTACAAAACTTGTAAGCACATATTGTAATTTTGTTCTTCCTATAATTTGTAAATTTAATTTAGGCCTATTTTAATTAAAAACATCTTTTAAAAAATAAAATGTGTATAGTTTGAAATCCTGAAAAATTAATTTCTTTTCTTGACCCCTTCAACTTCAAATCAGACAAGTTAGCTTGCGTTTTCTTTTAGATTATAGGCTAGTGTAATACACATGTAGCTTTAATTCTAAACATTTTCTGTTTGATTACATGCCTACAGGAGAATTATGGCACAGTTTGAGGTAAATCTTAACAGAAGTATAACTTAAATCACCACTTTGATTTCAATTTTAGCACTTGTTTTTTATATTTTTATGCTAATTGGTTTTTTAGTGTGATTTTTATTTTATCTGTAATTTGTTCTCTATTTTATTCCTGTTGTTTACTGTAATTCTTATGGTCATTGATTGATGTAGGCTGACATCAAATTTTGATTAAAGATACAGGGAGGAAGGTACTGCTTTGGCCATACGTTAACCAGGAATTCTATATTATGAGTGTAACAAATCTGTCCAATACAATTATTGTCAATAAAGAACTGTTTCATCAAAATAAAATAATTTGTCTAAAATATCTGTCATGGCAAAGTAGATCTGGTAATGACACATTAACATTAAATTGTGACTAAATTTATTCAGTTGAAATAAAAAGACATTACAGATTGTTCACACAATGTTTGTGTAACAGTGAAATAATAAACTATATTCATTCATCAAGAAGCTAAATGACTCCAAATGTTCTAAATATTTGACACGATATATACAGGACGGCCCACGTAAAGTGTTACAGTTGAATATCTCTTTAATGGATGGGAAAACCCAAAACTGAAGACTTCCAAATCTTGCTGAAGCAAGGAGTCTTTCAAGTTGTAATATGGAAAATATTCTCACAAGGATCCTTATGTGGCACAGAATTTTAAATGGAACCATTATGCCTTTTCTTGTATATTTTCATTTTCCTCAATCAAATAAGCAACTTTTATTAAAACATTTTTTTTTCTACAGTGAATTGTTGAGATGTAGAATGTTTTCATTGAAGTTAATACACCTCAAGAACTCTGGGTGGAAGTGAAATATCAAATGAAAGGAATGGGTATTGTGGTTTCAAAGCCACTGAACTCTCAAAATACAATACTGCAAGTAGTTGATCATGTTGATTACTTACAGTGTCTCTTCAAAATTAAAAAAATATGTCAGTTTTTGAGTAGAGTTAGATATAAAGACACAATTACTAGTGAATCATATTACCATTTTCTTAGCTATGAATTACTTTTTCCTTTTGGAAAATATGTTCTTCAATGTGAGAAGAGAAATGTAGCATCAGCAAGACGCATACCACCATATTTTGCAATATGCCTTTGTCAACAGCTGTTAAAGGAGAAATTTTGTGACAGGTGAAATGGCCTCCTCATTCATCTAACATAATGTTTTAGGACTACATTTTGTGGAGATACATAAGACATACAGTCACGTTTACAGCACCCAAATCCAAAGAGAATATGAAATTTAGAGTATGTGAAACTTGTCACACTGTCACCCCTGTATGAAGTTAATAATTACAGAAAATATTTTTAAATGAATCACCAAGTACTTAGGTGTTAATAGATGCTACTTTGAACATTTAATAAAGTAATTTAAAGTAATTGTTTAGAACTCATTGACTTATTCTTTTGGTACCCTATGGTATATGCACTTCAATAGAAATATCCTATTAACAGCTCAACAATGCATTTTAGAACAAAAATGTTTTAATAAAAGTTGCTTAATTTATTGAAACAAAATATAAAGGAAAAGTATGGTTGACCCCCTGTGTTCGATAAGGAGTCCTGTGGAAATATTTTTCATCCCACAGTTTAGAAGGCTGCTTGCTTTTGAGACAGAATATATGGTTAGACCCCGAAAAGAGGGCATTTATGTAAATATTTGTTGTAAATATGGTTTATTTTTCATGTTGGTAAGGATTTGTTGAATACTGAAAATGTATTGCCATTGTTAAAAAAGAAGTAATTGTTTAAAAATGTCATAAATATTAAGTTACATGTTCAAATTTAATATGTATAAATATAAGGACCATATATATATTTAATGTTAAAAGTGTAGGGAGGATAGATAAAGATCGCTTCCCTAACTTTACAGGAACTATTTGGTATGTAGGAGGGTTTCAAAGTGTACTTTGCGGGAAAATGAGTGCATATGCATATGAATACAAAAGCATTATTTAAAGGGGTTTTTCTTAATAGCGTCCTGGAGTCTGGAAAGGAAAGACACGTTTTGTGACACGCTTAGATACGGACGCTAAAATCGCTCTAAAGTAACTGATAACGTGAAAAGACTATCAAGGAAAAATAATCAGGTGCAACGAAAGTTAATTTAAATGTAATGAGTGTAATATTCGACGAAAAAAGCGCAAATAAAAGTGATATAAAGTTACATCCTGTGTTCTGTACCACGACCTGGGATAGAAAAAGAATCTCATAGCTCAACTCAAGTATTTAGTTATCAAAAAGTCAGCACCACTTTAGTAAGACTAAATTCATGTCATTTGGTTTTGTCTGTTTATTTAATAGATAATTCACCTGTAACACTTTATGTGGGCTAGTCTGTATATATACAGATGTTTTTAAATGACACTGAACCAAGATGTGAAAGTTGTTGCTCAGATCCTATGTGATATGAGAATATAGTTTTCAATACCAATAAAGATATATGAAAAAATGCCTTGAGGTCAGCATGGAGTAGGCAGTTATCCAGGAACAAAGCTCCATGCTGGACCACCCTATTGGAAGTAATGCACATAGGTTGGGAGGCACCAAGGTGCATACTTTAGCAACGTTTTCATAAGCATACTGATGTGCTATACAGTGGTTACGTAAAATTAAGAGATTTCTTATCTTGTGAAACCCCATAAAAGAACCTATACCACGAGCTATTTGTTTATTCTTCAACATATGCATCAAAACACACCATAAATGTGGTGCTGTTTTTATATAGTACGATTGTGATGGTGATGAGCTTTTGACTCTTTTGTTATCTCGGGCCGTAGTACTGGATGGAATGAACATACACTCGGATTTAACTTTGGTGAAATATTTTATTCGCACCTTCTTGTTCACAGTATTTAAATCGTATTACAGTAGTAAGTCATTTATTTCAGTGGATCGACTTCCCTAGCATCGCCGGGATTTAATGTCTAAAAATTTAGCGATATTTCGCTAAAAGTGTTTTCTATCACTTTACACTTCGTCTATTTTACGTCCTTTTATTTACTCGCACACTTTGTATTAACTAACTCATTAAAGTTAGCTAATGTCTTACTTATTTTACACAAATTAACGGTCTTTAAACACTTAGTAAATTTACTTTCACTATTTTATGATGCGTACACGCAAAAATGCGTCCATCTACGTCAAACACATAGACGCTAATCCCCATTCTTTTAGTTGCGAGTCTAGCATTCCGACTGCCACGTGTACATCCGTGCATGCGTTCATCAAATAGTTCCCGCATTGTTAGGGAAGTGATCCTTAGCCATTTTCCCTTTGCTTTCAATATTGAACACATATAATTCTTTTATTTATACATATATATTAAAATTAAATATGGAAATATTTATGACATCTTTAAACAAACTTACTTGTTTGTAACAATGAACATTAGTAACACATTTTCGTCATTTAACCAACTCATACCAACATCAAAAACAAATTACACTCTTAACAAATATTCACATAAACGATTTTCTTTTGGGGTCTTTTAATATTCTGTCTCAAATGAAAGGAAGGGACAGCAAAACAGCTCAGATACGTATGCTACTACTGTGCTTTTCAGATGGGAAAGAGTTTGTCCTTGAGTGTCTCCAGGCCGGTAACCAATTGGAGTCCTGCTGTGTTGTCATATTGCTTTCCCCTTAAGTTGTGCTTGACGCATGCCAAGAAATATGAAGAGTGGGGGTAATGAGATTGCAACACTGCATGTAAACGTATCTCATTGGCAGCAGATCAGAACTCTTCCCATTTGAAAAGCACTATAATGCTATCTTTTAGAGGCAATTTAATGTCAATGATCTTGAGAATGGAGGCAAGGAAGTGATGAAGACAACAGAGGCAAGAATACTATCAGAATACTCTAAAGGATTGTAGATAAAGAGAAACAAAAATAAATCCCTTTTGCAGTGAGACAAGAAGTTTATTTTACTGTAATTATTATTTATTTATGCCAAAAAACTCACTGTTGGTGTTTTTAAACACATAAGCCGTGTGTGGGCAATGTTTGAGAGGTAGAACTGGGACTTAAAAATTGTGGCATTGAATTTTTGAGTTCCAGTTCTACCTCTCAAATTATTTTACTGTGTTTATCTTGTAATATTAAATTAAACATTTGTAAATTTAATAGCAAGTTCTTGTTATATTTACAGTAAGTTGTTGAGTGCACTATTAAAATAATAATAAAATGCTATGTAGTTAAATAACATCATTTATGTAACTAATTTCATAATTTATTAATGAAAATAAATTAGAGTTTTAGAGGTACGTAAGGACTTTCTCTTGATATTGTGACCAATGATAAGTCCGGTTACTTTTAATGTTACTTTATTACTTCTAAAACTAAATCACAAAACACAATTCTCTGTTTTATTGTTAACACAATTTACAGTTCATCGTGAACTTGCAACTCACAGCTGTTCTGTTCTCTCATAACCTTGACACAAATACTGTCAATACCTTGACACGATACAGAAACAATCTATGCCTTCGAACCAAAAACTAACTCAGTAAAAGACTGCCTCAACACTGTCTGACTTGCTTATACAGCCACGCGAATTACTGGAAACTTTTCTGGAAAATATGTGTCTTGGAGCTTCTGGTACTGTCAGGAATGGGCCTTTGCTCTGGCCTGCTATTGTTGTCATTGTTTACAGGCCATGCATTGCCTAACAATGTAGTGGGGTGAGGAAGGTGACTTCAAACGTCCTGTAATGCACAGCTACCACTACACTGCTCCCTTTTCAGGGCTGGTCATCTCAGCCAGCACCTTCATACTGGGCCAGTCGATTTGAGTGTACAACCAGCATCTTCCCTTAGGGCAGCCTGTGGATGAGGTAGACTATGTTGTTGAACCTCTTCTCCACTGCACGGTCCTTGCCATGTTTGTTGGTTGGTCCAGGTAGGGTGATGGGTGCCATCCTGCTTGAAAATCTGCAACAGGCTTGCTTGTTGAGATGGGTCACCCTTCAGCCGGGTCTGTTGATGGGCCATCCTGTGCAGAACGTGAAGATATCCCACAGGTTTTCATTATCCCTGACCACACCTTCGCAGCCACCTTGCTCCTGATGAGCCCAACTGCAACCTCCTGCACACCCCAAGATGTTTGCTGGGGTTTTGGTGTATTATATCATTTTGTCCAACTTGCAGGATCCTCCTGCCAATGTCAACCGTCACCTCATGGCTCCTGAAAGTGTTCAATCTTTGTATCACTTCCTTAGCCACCCTTGTGATGAACACCCACAGACTTATAACACTGCACTCCATGGTCAATTCCAGACAGGCCTCTTCATACGCAAGGTGTCATTTGATGCCACCACTTTCTCGTAGGGTTGATCTAGCTTTCTTGTTGGCAAGCTCTTAATTCTCCAATTAATGAATTGCATAGGTTGCCTTATAGTTGGTTAAACTAGAAGCCCAAGTCCTAAGTACTTGCCATATGGTAAGTCGCCATTAAGGTATGTTATCTCATATGATTTTGGGATCTCCTTGTGTGAAAATGCAAGTGAATTGGAAAATTTAATGTTTAGTCTGCACGCTGGCCATGGTAGCTACATGGTAAAGGTCCAGATGGAGACAGAAGATCCGCAATCCAAATCCCAGCTATTGCATTGAATTTTTCAGTCTCATTCCATCCTTTTCAATCTCATTTTCAGTTTATCTTCAGAATTGGAATCATCTTATTCATACAAGTTATCATACACATGTAAGGCACCATCATCATAATGTAGATGATGCACTTTATCCAAATCCATGGGATTTTGTAGATTATACTCATGTTTGTGAGAGGTAACATACTACTTGCAATGGCAAAGCAAAATTGCACAACTAATGAGGAAAAACAAGTATGCAATGAGAGTAGGCACGCATGGTTAGGTAGAGCTGTGTGACATGTAACTGTTGATTAGTCATTCTTGCAGCTAAATAAACAAACAAATAAGGCTGTCGCTCCAGCAAACAATCAAGTAAAATGTAATATTAGGTGTCCTAGTTAGGCAATTTCATAGGTGCATTCATTCGAAAACTATAACATTTAAATAAATCTAGGGGTCTCTCAGGTCCTTTTCCCCACTAGCCATGTATGGGCAGTAAATTGGAAACTTGAATTAGAATATTTTGATGCCCTGCTTTGCACTCAAATGACCAATCTAAGCTGATGCTCTTATCATTTGAACTGCGTAGGTGCTTATACATAGGTATACAAAGACCTCTAATCTGATTCAAGTACCCCAGTAAACCTTGAAGGTAACCTTGATTACTCAAGAAATCATCTCAGAGACACCTTCCAATTTTGTAATTTTGTAAATTTGTTCCCAGGAACTCTCCCAGTTTAGTCCTGGTAACACCACCTTAGAGAATATTTGCTTATGAAGACTTATTGTAAAATGAGTACCATCTAAGACATTCTCTGAGATTTATTCTTAATCCTCCTAATACTGCAGAATTAGATTAACTACAATATTAATATATATTATAGTTTAATATTATAGTGTACCTACACCCTTATTCTTGTATAAAGACAAGAAATAAATCCAAATTAACCTTTCACTGTTTTGGACCACATTATTCCACCAACAAGTCCATCCATCACGTGTTGTGAATGGTATGGTTCTGCTCAACATTTAACAGTTTACAAACTCATCTCCCCTTTTTTGAAGATGACATTAAAAACCACGATTTTTTAAAAAATAAAATTCATTAAAAATCAGGAAAATCAGGAAAATAGGAGTAATCCAGTAATGCTGTATTGTTTAATTGCCTCAATAGATGGCTTAAAATCTTTATATTTGATCTACCTTGGTAAGCATCAGCATTAACTTAGTGGGATAGAGAAATAAGCTTTTATGTAAATAATCTATGCAAAGAGATGTAAAACAGGAATGAGTGGTGAAACCTGTGGTGTTGCTGCACTTTTTTTTTAAATATCTTGTTGCAAAGAACATGTTATATTGTTAGAGGCATGACTCTTTTTCAGAAAAAAGGAAACTCGGCTTCAGAGGGAACATATTTCTGTGAGAGAAGTTAGGAAAAGTGCTCTCTATGGTGGCTTTATAAAGAATCTTCCTGTGCATTCAAAAGCATATAAAGGAAATAAGAAACTGCTACATATGGTGGAAGCTTATAAGCATCGAAAAGATATGCAATATAAGAGATCATTACAGGTAAGTGTTGTAAATAAATTGTTTTCTAAAGCATGGGGTTTCAGTCACTGTCTTTATGACAATGTATTAATAAGAGAAGGACGCAGTAATCATCATTTTTGTAGTAATTCTTTGAAATGTATGCGTGATATGTACATTCATTGTTAGCTTGCTACACAAGTCACCATGTGCAACAACTTCAGGGTTTAAGGCTCAGGAGCATGTTCCAATCTCATGAGGTTAAAACTGTTGTATCCATCTTATCCTTTTTCTCACAACACTTCTTTTACTCAGAGGTATATAATGTAATATAAATTATGACTACAATAGCCCTGTGCACATTTTCTGCATGTTCTCACCAGTTGGTTACATAATATCATATCCTTTTCATAAATTTAAAATAATAAATTACTATCCTATATCTTTGTTTCTTTTTTTACTTCCTCTACTACATATAGTAAATAGGATAAGTGTTATATTCAACCCCAAAATTTGATCTTGAAATTTCCCTGGAAATAAATGTTCTGAATCAAAAAAATGCATTTTTAGAAAAAGGTGTGTGTGTGTGTATTTGTATGTATGTGTGTGTGTGTGTGTGTGTCTGTGTGTGAACAACGTAACTTAAAAAAAAAGGAAGTCGGTTGGTATTTAAGTTTAATATCTTTCAAGGATGGGAACATGATTTTGAAGAAAATTCCTCCACCCACTACACGGAAAATTTTTTAAAAACTTTGATTTTTCTCAAAAATGGCTCAAACAACTTTTATTAAAATGCCATATGTTTAAGATATTTTTATGGTAAATTAAATGTGTATTTTGAATTTTCTAGCTGTTTACTCTTGATGACTTTTGCATAACTAGTAAACCATAAAAGACAGACCAAATCTTATTCTACAAAAAAATGTTGATCTAGTTAAAACACAATTTATGTCAAATGATCTTTTTTGTGCAGTGAGTCGTTTCAGAGATATTTATTATTATTTTTAAAAAATTTTGCAATACTTAAAGACTGTTCTCAAATGTGAGGTTGTTATTAAGTTTTTTTCCTCTTGGTCATGCAAAGAGAATGGAATTTAAAAGTCATCATATAGCAATCACTCTTAAAGCATTGACTATCGCTTAAAATCTACTGTATTTCGCTTGCACCTACAAGAAAATTAACAAGATAATTTCTAATAATGTTTATCTTGATGAACATGAAGTAGGTAGAGGAAATAAGTGTTTGTAAGAATAGTTCATGCAAAAGTAGAGGAGGTCAGGTGAGTGCAACACATCAAATTTTTATTGAATAAGGTACAGCTGGTAATATTTCCTAAACCACTCACTCATCTCTGCAGCTTCTTCATCATTTCTTCACTTTTACTTTCTCTATTGTATTGGAATAACAGCAGCAAATGCTAACATCAATAAACTTGAACAAATACAAAATCAGGCTCTTCGCCTAATCACTGGAGCAGTTAAATCCACACCTATTGATGCCATGCTTGCCTTAACACGGACCCCATCAATAACAACAAAAATAGAAGAACAAGCATTGCTCCAACACGAGAAAATGTTACGACTGCCAAACTCTAAATGGACAGAAGAGAACTTCCCCCCTTCAATCCTTAAAACTCATAGTAGTTTCCTAGAAAAGGTAACACAGATTAAATCCAAATTGAACATTCCTAACACAAGAGAAAATCTACTTATAAGAGAAAATCCATTGGAATTATTACAACCTACCTTCAGTTTGGAATTAATAGAGGAAATAAGTAAATCAGACACACCAAAAGAAATACAAAAACTTCTAGCTCTGGAAACAATCAATACTAGGTATCCCACAGAAGAATGGCTGCACATATATACTGATGGATCCTCCAAGGAAAACCTTACTGGAGCTGGAGTTACGTGTTCACATTTTTCCTTTTATAATTCAGTTGGCAGAGACACAACAAATTATGATGGAGAAATAGAGGCTATACACATTGCTCTCCGACAATTATTAAATCTTCCCTTAAATAAATTTAACAAGGCAGTAATTCTTTCAGATTCTAAAGGTGCAATTCAGGGAATATGTTCAAATACTACAAAGAAGTCAACAAAAATTAGAGAATGCTACAAAATGTTAACACAACTCCAAAAAGTTAATAAGACCGTTCATCTCCAATGGATTCCAGCACACTGTGGAGTCATGGGGAACGAAGCTGCAGACTCACTTGCAAAGAAAGGCACAACAATAAAACAAAAATCTAAATTCAATTTCGCATATTCCTCAATAAAACGCTTGATCATTAAAAAATTTTCTCATTCATACCTACAAGAAATAGAAACAAATGCCAAAGATAAAAAATGGATTACACTACTTTCAAACCCAGATATAATCCCCCAGAGACCAAGGAAAACAGCGGTTGCAGCCTTCCGACTATTGACAAATCACGACTGCTTAGCAAGTCATCTCTACAGAATAGGTATCTCATCCTCACTGATATGTGTCCTGTGTAAAGATCCAGCAGAAATGAACGAAGACCACTTGAAGACCTGTGAAGCATTAAGATCAGAAGAAACTACAGCTCAAAAGTATTGGAAAGCACGAATGCTAATGGCTTCATTGCCAGATGCAAGGCACTAGAAAACAACAACAACTTTCTCTATTGTTCACCTATCTAGGTAGCATAAATATTGCATTCCAAAATTTTGAAATTTCATTGGAAATACCTGTTTTGAGGCCCCTGAATCCAAAAATAAGACAATTTTGGAAAAAAGGTCTTTAGGTGTTCCATCATTTAGCATTAGTATGTGTCTGTGTGTGAGAGAGAGAGAGAGAGAGACATAGGGAGCAGCTTAACTCAAAACAAAACTTTCATGAATACCAATTGATTATGTAAGTTCCAAAGATGTGACACAAAGATCTTCAGGAAAGATGCAATTGTATCTGTGTGGTTGTTATCCTACTAGCCTCCTAATTCAGAGGTCCTGGGTTTGATTCACAGATGGGTAGGAATTTTTCTTTGGCCAGAATTATTCCCTTTTCACCCTAGAGTCTAGAAGTACATGTTTTTAAGGTACATACTGATAATTTTTTAAAAAATAATAGACATTATTTTTCAAATACCTTACATCTTACACTATTTCTCCACATAGGCATCACCATTATTCAGGCACCTGTAAGAGCAAACTAGCTTTTGTATGGTAATTATTATTTATGCCAACAAACTTACTGTTGGTGTTTTTAAACACACAAGCCGTGTGTGGGCAAAGTTTGCTCTCTCAGTAAGTTTGTTGGCATAAATAAATAATAACTACCATCTGAAGGTTATTTAATCCTGGGACATAAAGTACTTACAATAGTAAGTCACCATTGGGGTAATTTGTCTCTGATGTGAGACTACCTTTGTGCTTTACCAAGAGAAATATGAACTGGTTTGAGAATTTAATGCCATTTTGGCAGTTTGTCACAATAGCTCAATGGTTAGAGCAGCCGCCTGGTAACCAGAAGGTCTGTGGTTCAAATCCCAGTTGTGGCATTGAATTTTTAAGTTCCAGTTCTACCTCTCATAGCTTTTGTATGCTTTCACCAAAGAATGTGATGAAAGCCAAATCTATGCTTTGTGTTTCACATCACTAGTGTTGAAATGTTTTCTACTGAGGAATTTCTTCAGGTGAAGAAATGCCAAATTCGGACTGTAGGGAATGTGCTCTAGTTGTTCTCAACAAATGATGTGATCAGATCTTCGAGTTTGTTTGGCTGTGGTCACTGGGCATCCTCACAGTTCCATCACTCATTATAGATAAACCTTACACAATTGTTGATGAACATCTGCTGGCATTCAGAAAATAAGTCACTGAATTAATTTCACCATTGGCAGGTCATTTGATTCTTTTGCACATTTTGAAATGCTTTAACAATAGGAAAATGCAAGATGAACCATTTTCATCAAAGTTGAGGATCTCAATTTCATTGTAGTTTGTGCAACAGTAGTATGCAGCATCAAGACAAGTTCTCCCATGTGTCACAATGGGCTGAGGAGGAAAGGGTAGTTATGGCACCTCTTTGTTAAACTTCTGCACTCAAAGCAAAGCCCTAATAAAAACCTTCTTGGTGTTTACAATGAATTTATTCACCTCAGTTCACTCAAACCTCTTCAGCCACTCTATATAGGACATGTGCAAGACAAGTTATATGCACCATTTTGGGGTCCAAAATTTGAATACCTTTTGCTACTTTTACCATGTACAGGGCTTTTGAATTGCTTCTTCACCGCTGCATGGCCTTCTGCCTGCGCAAGTTTGAAGCTGCCGCAGCCGGGTTTGTTGCTACTAACAAGCCACACGTAAAACATGTATAAAAATCTTACCTTATAGAAAATGCTGGAAATGTTGTGAACAATGGTTTAATCGATCCACAGCTTCTGTTCTTTTCAGATGAGGCATGGTTTCATTTAAATGGTCACGTGAACACTCATAACAGTCGGTATTGGGCATCTCAAAATCCACATCGCGTTCAAGAAATCCCTCATTATGATTGGAGAGTTGGAGTTTGATGTGCTGTTAGCGCTAAACCCATAATTGGTCCAATATTTTAGGAGCAGACTAATTAAAGAGAGGTACCGAAATTACAGTTTATCCCATTTTTTCGTGAACTGACAGAAGAAGAGAAATCATATGGGTGGTTTCAACAAGATTCTGCTACTGCCCATACAGTCCATGAATAAAATTAGGGAAGTGTTTGAAGATAGAGTGATTAGTGCTGGTGTATGGCCCTCTCGCTTCCCTGATCCAACAGTGTGTGATTTTTACTTGTTGAGTAACCTGAAAGACAAAGATAGAGTGATTAGTGCTGGTGTGTGGCCCTCTTGCTCCCCTGATGTAACAGCGTGTGATTTTTACTTGTGGGGTAACCTGAAAGACAAAGTTTACGAGAAAAATCCTCATACATTGGAAGAACTAAAAGAAAATATTAGAAATGAAATCACAGAAATTACAGTTGCCCAACTTAATCGTGTGAATCAGAATGTGTTTTCCTGATATAATGCCTGTATAGCGGAGGAGGGACGACATTTCCAGCATTTTCTATAAGGTAAGATTTTTATACATGTTTTATGTGCGGCTTGTTAGTAGCGGTAAACCCGGCCGCAGCAGCTTCAAACTTGCACAGGCAAAAGGCCGTGCAGCGGTGAAGAACCGGTTCGAAAGCCCTGTAAAAGGCAGCATCTGTTTAAGATGAGCACATTCTACCTTATCTGGTCACAAAAGAGTAATTGCAGTGTCAAAAACAATTGCAATGGAGGAGTTGTTCACCATATCCAACATCTCACATATCAACAGAAATATTTCTCCAGGCTGGTCATGTTTAAGAGTCCCAACAATAACATTTGCCACATATCTACCATTTATGTTGGTGGTTTCATTTTTGAAGATCACATATTTTGTTACTGCCTACACTATTTCTTACTTCATTTATTGTAACAAGAAGTCAGATAGCTCTTTCTTAACATGGACTGTGAGGGAATAGGATAAGTTGCGTACTTCACTAAGAACTGTTTGAAAGCAGCTACCTCTGCTTTATGTAAATGAATGTTTGATGAAATGATCATTTTACAAAGATTCTTGGAAAACTGAAAAGATGCATCATCCAATGAACTGCTGTACAGATTCTCAAATAGCAAAGGCTATCTGCTTTACATGGCTAACACTGTTTACACAACCTTTGTGTTAAGCAGCATTTCAAATTACAATGTTGTTGCACTGCAAAGCGTTTGTCAGCCATAATTTTTACCACACTTTTTACAGTATAAAATGCATCCATCAGTAAAACAATATTTTTCATTGAAAGCTTTAACACACCCTCACACTATTAGAGCATGAAACTACACTGAACTATCCATTGATTTACAGACATAAAAGAATACTGTGCAGGAGCACACAAGGTATATGATTGAAATTCCTTTTCCTCACTCCATGGAACAGGTAAACTGAACATGGGCTAGCTAGAAGGAAGAAGAGACAGAGACAGAAAAATAGTTCTTTACTTCCTCTTCATATAAAATGAATCATACTTTCCCTTTTCACTCCCTCAAATGAACTCATGCACTTCCAGGTATTAGAGCCTCTGACCTGCAGACTATGACAGCAAATTCCTGCCAATTCCCACTACCATCAACTTATAAAGGTTAGCTGTTCAAGCATTATGCAATTATTGTGATGGCAGCAGCGACAGCAACAACACAACAAAGGACAGTTGGGGCTAGGCAGCCTCACCTCATTGGTGCACCACATAACAATGGCACTCATGTTCAAGCTTCCCCACACCACTCATGTTAGCAAGCACATAACTAACAACAGTCGAGTGGCAGCACAAAGGGTTTTCCAGAGTATTAGAGAAGAGTCTAGCAACTGGTGTATTTGTTGAAGTTCAGGAAAGGATATCATCTTCACTCGTATATAAAGAGGTGAAGCAATGAGCAGTAGAGTGAGTTACAGACTGGAGTCAGTCAGTTTTTAGTTTGAGTGTGTGAGTGTGTCAGCTGTATGTGTCATCACACCATGAAGAAAGATAGCTTCTGTGCTTTTCAAACGGGAAGGAGTTTGTCCTTGAGCGTCTCCAGGTCGGTAACCAATCAGAACCCTGCTGTGACGTCGTATTGCTTTCCCCTTAAGTGGGGCTTGATGTGCGCCAAGAAATATGAAGAGTGGGAGCAATGAGCTTGCAATGCTGTGCATGTAAATGTATCTCATTGGCTGCAGATCAGAACTCTTCCCATTTGAAAAGCACTCTGAGCAGATATGAGTGTTGAGTGATTGTATCATCAGAGTTACAGTCGCCGCAATTGAAATCTTTACATAGTTAGTGCAAGGAAAATCTTTACGTAGACAATGTGCTCAGTTTGTTCTTATCCTGCCACTATACAAAGGAGCAGGTGAAGCTGCAAATCATGTGATTCTTGAGAGCACAGTAGCAGCTTGCTTCTATTAGCAGGCCAGGTCTCAGTCAGTCTCTGGTATTTGTACAGAGTGTTTTGTTTCCAGCTTGTCATCGTAATTAAATTTTTAACCTGAGTGCTATTTTTAAAGTTGTGTATTTCTCATTATAATACAAATAATGGGACGAAAGAAGCTCACTTCTGAGGAGAAGACTCGTGCTTTAACTCTATTGGAAGTAGGTACCTCTGTGATTCGTGTAGCTGCCGATCTAAAGGTTTCAAGATGAGCTATTTATGACGTAAAAACAGCAGCAGCATCTTTTCCACCTGGCAACACACCAAGACAAAAAATCGCCTCAGGTGGTAAAAGAAAGACTTCAACAAGAACTGATGGCCTGCTAAAACGTGAAGTGATGGCTGATCCATGGATTACAGCGGCAGGGTTAAAGAAACAACACCCAGACCTTCTCAACAGTGTTGCAATAAGGACCATTCAGCATCAACTTCAAAAAGACTTAGGTTTACCAAGTCGATGTGCAGCCAAGAAGCCTCTTCTGACTGAAGCTATGAAGAAGAAAAGGATAAATTTTTGCAAGACATGTCAGCGCTGGACATCAGAGGACTGGCGTAAAGTAATGTTTTCTGATGAAAGCACTTTCAAACTGGTCAGAGGAAAAGTCCAAAATGGTGAGGAGGCCAAAAAATGTGTCACGATATGATCCAAAATTTACTGTCAAGACTGTTAAACATCCAGAAAGTGTGATGGTATGGGGTGCTTTTAGTGGCAATTATGGTAGAGGTGGCTTGTACTTTCTCCCAAAGAATATCACAAAGAAGGGAAGTAACTATTTAGAAGTGTTACAACAGCATTTGTTCACATTTTGGCCGATTCACCAGTGTCAGTACTTCATGCATGATGATGCCCCTGCACATAGGACAAAGATGGTTCAGAAGTTCCTGAAAGATAATAATATACCTGTACTTCAATGGCCTGGTAACTCTCCTGACCTAAATCCCATAGAAAATGCTTGGAATCAAATGAAAAATAAAATAGAAGAGCTGCAACCATCAAGTATTAAGGAGCTACAGGAAGTGTTAAAGAAGTTGTGGGTGGAAATGGACAAAAAATATTTTGAATATCTAGCAGACTCAATGCCTAGGAGACTCCTGAAAGTGATAAAAGTTAAGGGAAATATGACCAAGTACTAATTGTACGCACAAGTTAAAAATAAAACCATGTAAAGTTGGTATTTGTTGTTTTTATTATAGGTTGCGCGTTTGTTCTAGACGAATGACCTTGAGCAGAAATCCAGTGAGTAGGCCTACCCTTAATAAACAGGTGAGCAAATGTTTATGCTACGATAACAGACACCTCTGTTTTCCTCTGTCACGTTTGTGTATACAGTCGACTGCAAAAGTTTTGTGCGCTACGGATGTGTGCATGCAACGAAAATAACAACAATTCAGACAAGAAAGACGAGGGAGAAATGTCGGGAATAGAAGAAATGCAATAAAGTTAAGTGGAAACAGTTATAGAGGTATAGTGTATAATACGTGTGGCTGATATTACTGGAAGTGTGATAAATTTATTTGTAGTGTTGTACTGGTTCAGCTCAGAAGCATGTGCGTCATCTCACTGCAGACTGTACCTCCGCTCCCTTTCAATGCAAACGTTCCCGCAAAAGCTGAGTAGTGACTCGCATTCAACCTTACATATAAAATTTTCATTCGTCAAGAAGTAACGCGCGACCTGTACCTTGTAAAGATTTCCATTGCGGCGACTGTAGTGTTTGAGAGGCAGAGAAAGTGATGAAAGAAATTTAAAGTAGTGAGTGAAGTGAGTTGTAATATCATGAAAGACTGTAAACTGTGTTAACATCAGTAAAATAGAACTGTGCATTTGTGCAAAAATGTTTATTGAAAATAAAGTGAGAAAAAAGTAGTTGGAATGGACTTCTGTTAATTATGTCACATGTTTACAAAGATATCTGCTGAAATGTTAAATACTATATAAAATATGATTAAAACTATGCTCTTAATTGAACTTTTAGCGAAAATATGAACACTAAAATATGGTCAAATATGCATTTATATGACCAATAAAAAGTGACGATTCACAAATGTTGGAAACATGCTTAAATTCACTTAGGCTTGGAAAAATAAGCCAGAATAAAAATATCACATGTCCTAAAAATCCAAGCTCTACTTATTACTGATTTTCTTTTGGGTGCAACAGCAATATGGGATTACTGTAGGCTTTAAGCATTGGTCAAATCCTTTTAAAGTAGGTCACAATGCAATGGCTTTGAAATTCCTTTAAAAATTTCATTGTACATCCAAGATGTAAAAAGGCAAATGACTTCCCATTTGTGAAAATTATACATAAGTAATGGAAAATTCAGACAAATAGCAAGAAATATTTCAGAAACAGTTCACTCCACAAAAAGTGTGTATTTTACTAAAATTGTGTGTTTTGATGAGATCTAAATTTTCTCTATAGTAAGGTTTTGTCTATATCTTTATCAGTTATGCTGAAGCCAGAATGAAGAGGACTTCCGAGGACATTCCCAAAATATTCAAGATATCTTTCACTTATCATAAAAATATATTAAACATTAAATATATTAAATATTTTAATCAAAATCATTAGAGCTATTTTTGAGAAAATTAAAATTTTCTCAAAATGTTCCACGCAAAGGGTAGTCTGGCCTGGGGAATTTTCTTGAAAATCTTTGTGTCACATCCTTGAAATATTCTCTGAACTGAAGTATCCAATTTAGTATTTCATTTTTGAGTCATGATGTTCCCTTTTCTAAAAATGCTTTTTTAAGATTCCTAAGGTCTCAAAATATGTATTTTTAATATCAAATTTTTGGGTGGAGTACAATGTTTGCCCTACTTATTATATATGGTAGAAGGTACGTGATGCACTAAATTAAAAGTTGTTGTTGTTAGCTAATGCTGGATTTCTGACAATGAAGTCATTAATCCTCTTGCTCTATTTTTCACTGATGATATTGAAGAGAGCAATAGCAGTAATGGTAACCGTTTTTTAGAGAGCACCATATGTTTACATTTTGGCGGTCACATCGCTCTCTCACAACCCCCAGAATGTCTGGAGGGCCACACCTGTCGTTGGTTTACAGGTCTCACCGACCTGATCGGGAGAATTATGAAAATAAATTCACCGACCATATCCTCTGATCACCAATCAGAGGACGTATTGCATGCCATGACAGGTCAGCATGTTAGGGGTTAAGATTTTATAGAGAAATGGAGAGGTTGGAAAAATAAAGACTCCCTAGCCCTCGGGAACCCTAATAGCATCAGGGTCGGAAGAGAACAAGAGATGACCAAGGTAAGGTCAGATAGAAAAGTTACAGTGAGGAGCAAAACACCAGTAAGTGGAAGTAATGTTCTGCTCAGCTTGGGTACCTTGTGGTCGCTATTCACATATCCCCTAGACAGAGACCCCTGAGTCAGAAAAATAGAAATAGAGTATTCAATTTCGACATCCCCCAGAAGGATATCTTCAGCAAGCTCCTTGAACCACCAACAGAGGAGACCTCAGAGGAAACATCACCATCCACACCAGGGAGAACCAGTCAATATCTGGTTGATAATCGAGGAAAGTCAGCCTTCAAAGCATGTTCCGGTAAATTATAAGCAAGTCTTGTGTAGTGTTATTAATTGTCTCACCTTTTTGGTTTAAAATGCACACTATCTTCCTAAAAATACTTTTTTGGGCCTTAATAGGCATTTGTAAATCTTGATGTAGAATTTTTGGAATGAAATACTGTAGCATTCTAGTTTCTGTGGTCTTGGGTCACAGGGTATGTGTGGAGCGATTGGTTTAGCAACGTCAGGTGACGTCAGTGACATTATTGTGGTGGGTAACCTTGACCAACCAGGGGAGCGTGGCTTGGATTTTGGTCTCTTGGGGGCTGGTCACTGAACTGTACACATGTATAATGTAGGAAGCTGGAACAACGCATCTCTTCTGGGTTCATAAGTACCCAGGTACTGTAAAATGTGTATGTAATGTGTGGTCCTCTTTTATATTAAACTATTTGCCTTGTTAGAATGTGATTGTATAATTGTTTGCCTGACGAATCCCAATTAATACCTTAAAATTGTAAATGGATGAGTTCTGATTTCCTTGCATAACCCTGATCCCGAAATTTAGATTCATATCGAATGGGCTTGATAAAGACACGTTTTAGTTTAATTGCCGGATGTGAGATTTGCGATAAGTGTTGAGTAATAACATAGGTAGATAATAGAGTAGGAAGTGTTTTAAGGTGAGCAAGATATGAGTAAATAATAGTCGTTAAATTTGTAGGATAAATGCATTATTGGTTTGAAATTAACGAGTCATGACGTCATACCACATAGTTTAAAATTCACGGTCAAAATTCAGGTCTGCCAACCTTAAAAGTCGCGTGATATGTTTAATAAAATATAAAGAAAACATTGTTTAATCATAGAAAGGTAACTATATATATTCGGAATTCAAAAAAGGACATGTTTTAATAGAAAGGGACATTTCTAAATTGTGAAAAGGAATGAAATAGCATTTTGGATGCGAGGCTTTCTTTTGATGACGTCATGAAATTTAAAATCGGAAAGAATGTTTTCCTAGCGTGGGGACGCCAGGAAGCGTGATCACTCGCCCCAGATCAGTAGCGGACTTAGAGGTGTACACATGTGATTTACTGTTGCTCTGCGAGGATATATGTATTGGAAGTCGGCATAACTCCCAAAATGCATCAAAGAGTGGAAAATAAATAATCTCCAAAGTATATTCTGGGTGATCTATAAATTATACTCACGCATACCCTGGATTATAGAAATCTCATGTTGAGCTAGTCGGAGCCGAACTTCAAGTATTGACAACGGTCGTTAAGCTACAGCGAAGCATCATCCAATTTCGCTTCAAATGGCGATCTAACGTGGAACAACCAACATCAATTACGCATCAACCCATGCCAGCTGAGCTTATGTTCCAAGTCAAGGTCTGCTTAATGTAGGTTTCGGCAATACTTTCTTCTGCATGCTATAGGTGTGTTATACAATGGCCGCCTAATATTATGTGCTCTAAATCTTCTTTTCCCCACATATTGGGCACTGTTTCTACATAAATCCTTTTCTCATCCCCTTCAGTCTTCACACACCCGTTCTCACCCATGCTATATCTCTTTGTTCTTTATTTAGTTCGTTTATATATACTTCTCTTTCCCATAATCTTTTAATTGTAATGTGCGATTCTAATGATCTTCTTCCAGTTGTCCCCAAACACTGTTTGTATTTCCATGTCTTCCAATGTTCTCCTAACTCCTTTCCAGAAATCCTTTACAATTTTTCCCTCATTCTCCAAATTTCTCCCATACCATTGCTTTCCAGGTTATATTGTATACTGTAGCACCATCCAATAAATTAAAAGTAGAAATATGTAAGTTTATGAGCTAGTTAAAATGTTTTATGTGAGCTTTTCCGTGTATTCATAGCTTTTGCAAAAAAAAAAAAAAAAAGGTTTAAACTGCAATGTGTCTGGTAACACTGCTCTTCAGTAATATCACCAGCACACCCCTTGTTATTTCAGACTTGTTGGCCAAATTTTCATTTTCTTATTCCTTTTTGCGTTTTCTACTATGTATACTAAGTAGAAGTACTGTATTCAATCCAACCTTTTTATGTTGAGGTTTCCCTGGAAAAATGTTTTGAGGTACCCTGAATCCCAAAAAAAAAGCATTTTTTGAGAAAGGTCATTGTGTGTGTGTGTATCTGTGTGTGTGTGTGTGTGTGTGTGTGTGTGTGTGTGTGTGTGTGTGTGTGTGTGCATGCGAGTGTGGGTACATGTGCATGTGCGGGCACCTGCATGTGTGTGTATGTTGCCTGTGAACAGTGTAACTCAAAAACAAAAAATTGGTTAAAAAGCAAAGTTGAAATTTAAGCTTAATATCATTCAACAATGTGGCCGAAGATTTTGAAGAAAATTCCTCTACTTTAAACTACCATTTACATGGAAAACTTTTCAAAACTTTTGATTTTCTCAAAAAGGCTCTAATCCTTTTGATTAAAATGTGAGACAGAATATTGTAATACCCCAAAAGGAAATCATTTATGTAAATATTTATTGCAAATGTAATTTATTTTTGGTTATGATACGAATTAGTTGAGTAACGAAAACGTGTTGCTATTGTTCATTGTTACAAAAAATTAAGTTTGTTTAAAAACGTCATAAATGTTAAGTTTCACATTTAAATTTAATATGTATAAATAAAAGAATATATATATATTTAATATTAAAAGCGAAGGGAGAATAGCTAAAGATTGCTTCCCTAACAATACGGGAACTATTTGATGAACGCATACGCGGATGTGTACAACAAAGATAGCATCATATAAATGGCACTGGAATTGTTAATAGTGTCTGTACGTTTGAGATGTGAAGACGTGTTTCTATAACGCGCATGGATGTGAGTAGAAAAGACTTTAGAAAGGTGGAAAGACTATCAACAAAATATAAATTGGTGCGACGAAAGATAATTCAATAGTAACGACGAAAAAAGTGTTAATAAAGTGATTTATAGTGAAGTTACATCCAGTGTTTATTCATTCCACCTGGTACCATGCTGTGAGAGAAATAATAGTCTCATTGCTCAATCCGAACCCATATTAATTATAACAATAGCACCAAATGCCATATGTTTAAGATATTCTTATGGCAAATTAAATGTATATTCTGAATATTCTGGCTATAGCCTATGTAGTCCTATTTGCTCTTGATGGCTTTTGCATAACTGGTAAACCATAAGAGATGGACCAAATCTTACTATGCAAAAAACTGTAGATCTCTTAAAACACACAATTATGTCTACATGCATTTTTTTTGTAGAGAGAACTATTTCGGAGATATTCCTTGTTATTTGTGTAAGTTCTGGAATACTTAAACCTTCATCAAGTAGAACATTGTTATTTACTTTCTACTGGTAAATAGGGGAAGTATAGTATTCCACCCAAAAATTTGATGTCGAGATTTCACCGGAAATATATGTTTTGAGATCCCCTGAATCCAAAAAAAGCATTGTTAGAAAAAGGTCTGTGTATGTGTGTCAGTCTGTGTGTCTATCAGTCTGTGGACAGCATAACTCAAAAACGTAAAGTCGGTTAAAAACCAAAGTTGATATTTAAGTTTAATGTCTTTCAAGGAAGATTTTGAAGAAAATAGTCCTACCCTAAACTACCCTTTACATGGAAAATTTTTCGAAAATTTTTGTTGAAAATGGCTTTAATGATTTTGGTTAAAATGTCATATGTTTGAGATACTTTTATAACATGAAATGTATATCTTAAATTTTCTGGCTATAGCCCCTGTAGTTGTATTTACTCTGGATGACTTTTGCATAACTGGAAACTGTCAGAGATAGACCAAATCATACTATACAAAAAATGTAGGTCTTGCTAAAATACACAATTTATGTCAAAATAAATTCTCTTTTTGGGGTGAACCATTTTGGAGATATTCCTTGTTATGTGTGTGACTTTTGGAAAACTTAAAACTTTTGTGAAATGGAACTAAGATAAGTGAAGTTTTTAGTTTCTAATTTGTTCTTATTTTAGAATTTGGAACATCATTGTTCATTTTTTTATATGTTAAGTGTGTAAAGACAAGGGAATTTCAAAACTTTGAAAGATTTGACTATCGCAAAAAGCCTACTGTATTTTTATTATTCTCCTTGCACCCACAAGCAAATGAGCAATAAGATAATTTGCACAAATATTGATCTCAACTAACACGAAGGAGACAGAGGAATAAGAGTTTGTAAGAATGGTTAGTACAAGAGTAGAGAAAGTCATGTGAATGCAACACATCAGATTTTTTTACATCTTAGCCATGCAAAAAGAATGGAATCTCAAAGCTTCAAAAGATTTGACTATCGCTCAAAGGCTATTGTATTCCCAAATTTCCCTTACATGTATAAGAAAATCAGCAGTAAGATAATTTCTGGAAATGTTTATGTCGGTTAGCATGAAGAAGATAAAGGAATAAGAGTTTGAAAGAGTAGTTAGTACAAGAGTAGAAAAAGTTATATGATGCAACACATCAGATTTCTTTTTGAGGGAGGTGCAATACTCATATTGATTTACAATTATGAATATTTACAAATTACTTTGTTGAAAATCTATCAATGAGATATATGTTCCAGAGGCTGAACGTTTTAAGCTTTGTAATATTCATATACAGTCGCCGCAATGGAAATCTTTACAAGGTAATAAAAACAACAAATACCGACTTTACATGGCTTTATTTTTAACTTCTGCGTACAATTAGTACTTGGCCATATTTCCCTTAACTTTTATCATTTTCAGGAGTCTCCTAGGCATTGAGTCTGCTAGATATTCAAAATATTTTTTGTCCATTTCCACCCACAACTTCTTTAACACTTCCTGTAGCTTCTTAATACTTGATGGTTGCAGCTCTTCTATTTTATTTTTCATTTGATTCCAAGCATTTTCTATGGGATTTAGGTCAGGAGAGTTACCAGGCCATTGAAGTACAGGTATATTATTATCTTTCAGGAACTTTTGAACCATCTTTGTCCTATGTGCGGGGGCACCATAATGCATGAAGTACTGACACTGGTGAATCGGCCAAAATGTGAACAAATGCTGTTGTAACACTTCTAAATAGTTACTTCCCTTCATTGTGATATTCTTTGGGAGAAAGTACAAGCCACCTCTACCATAATTGCCACTAAAAGCACCCCATACCATCACACTTTTTGGATGTTTAACAGTTTTGACAGTAAACTTTGGATCATATTGTGGCACATTTTTTGGCCTCCTCACCATTTTGGACTTTCCTCTGACCAGTTTGAAAGTGCTTTCATCAGAAAACATTACTTTACGCCAGTCCTCTGATCTCCAGTGCTGATACGTCTTGCAAAAATTTATCCTTTTCTTCTTCATAGCTTCAGTCAGAAGAGGCTTCTTGGCTGCACATCGACTTGGTAAACCTAAGTCTTTTTGAAGTCGATGCTGAATGGTCCTTATTGCAACATTGTTGAGAAGGTCTGGGTGATTCTTCTTTAACCCTGCCGCTGTAATCCATGGATCAGCCATCACTTAACGTTTTAGCAGACCATCAGTTCTTGTTGAAGTCTTTCTTTTACCACCTGAGCCGATTTTTTGTCTTGGTGTGTTGCCAGGTGGAAAAGATGCTGCTGCTGTTTTTAGGTCATAAATAGCTTGTCTTGAAACCTTTAGATCGGAAGCTACACGAATTACAGAGGTACCTACTTCCAATAGAGTTAAAGCACGAGTCTTCTCCTCAGAAGTGAGCTTCTTGCGTCCCATTATTTGTATTATAATGAGAAATACACAACTTTAAAAATGGCACTCAGGTTAAAAATTTAATAACAACGACAAACTGGAAACAGAACACTCTGTACAAATACCAGAGACTGACTGAGACCTGGCCTGCTAATAGAAGCAAGCTGCTACTGTGCACTCAAGAATCATGTGATTTTCAGCTCCGCCCGCTCCTTTGTATAGTGGCGGGAGAGGAACAAACTGAGCACATTGTCTACGTAAAAATTTTCCTTGCACTAACAATGTAAAGATTTCAATTGCGGCGACTGTAAGTAATATGATACTTTTTTGTAATTACTATTGAAGATGCTTTATTCAATTTATATAGTGGCAGGCTCTCAGAAGAGCAAAGCCTGATCCTAACGTAAATGACCCTGCTGATGAAAAACTTCTGTTAGAAGCTGAAAACACTATTGGAGATTTAAAACTGAAGACTGCAGAAGATTATAAAATACCACAAACACTTGCGAACACAACAGTGAAGAAGTATAATCAACTTCTCCAAATGCGTGAAGAGGTAAGGCATACTCTATGATACTGTTTGTTGTTGTTATTAAATGCTGGGCTTTGACAATGAAGCCATTAGCACTCCTGCTCTCCAACATTTCTCTGCAATGGATCTAACAGGTAAAACTTCACAGGTTTGTAGATGATCTTTGGATTTGTTTAAATTTCTATTTTATGTAAATGTTTGGCCAAATAATCATATTCCATAAGTAATCTAAATTTCGCTACTGCAGTATTTCAAGGAATTTGTTGAATAATATCTAGTCTTTTAATTAGAATGTTCACCTTTTAGCTTTTGCTTTGTTGCATAGTGCATGAGTTTGCTTGATTTTATATTTGTTTTTAATTAGTCTTTTTATATATGTAAACAGTAATATTTTATTTGTATTCTGAACTAAATTTAAACCTTTTTGGCAAGAAAATCAGCAGTTTCATTTCCAGAAATTCTGCAATGTGAAGGTATCCATTGTAATTTAATTCTTTTCTGTAGCTCTTGGAGTTGTTGGATCATTTTGCGATATTCTTTAATTTGGATTGACATTATTTTATATGAATTTATTCCATATAGTGCTGCTGTAGAATCAGAGAGTATGACAGCATTTTTAAATTTATTCTATATAGGTGTTAAAGTTGAGACAGAATATTAGAAGACCCCAAAAGAAAATCGTTCATGTGAATGTTTGTTAAAAGTGTAATTTGTTTTTTGATGTTGGTATGAATTGATCAAATGACGAAAACGTGTTAAAAATGTTCATTGTTACGAACAACTAAGTTTGCCCAAAGACGTCATAAATCTTTCCATATTTGATTTTAATGTATATGTATAAATATTAGAATTATATGTATTCCATAATAAAAGTAGGGGAGGATGATTAGGGATCGCTTCCCTAACAAGAAAGAACTATTTGATGGACGCATACGTGGACGTATACGAAAAAGGCGGTGTCACGTAAGGACGCCATAAACTGTCCACTCGCGTGTGTGTAAGCGAAGTGAAAGGACATATTTAGGTAGTGTGAACATAGAATTTTCACCAGACTTTCATCAAGCATTGGTTCCACTAAATGAGAAGGTGGAAGCGTTTTAAATCATTTAGAATGGTGCTGAGAGAAATTATTTAATGTAAAGTATCGATGAAGTGTTAATAAAATAATACATTGTGGTGAAGAAACATCGTGTGATTTTTCATTCCATCCATTACCACACCCTGAGATCACAAAGATCTCAATAGCTTAAAGACACAACGTCACTAATAATTGCAAAAACCGCACCAAAGTTAAATATGAATAGCTGTTAATTCTGCATCAAAATTTGTTGTATGTTACCCTGCTGGTTGGTAAAATAAGAATAAAAAAGCACATATAATTGTTGATCCTGATTTGTTATACTATATGATATGTATCTCCCCAGAAAAGGTAATGCAAAATGTTACTTTATGAAATAAAAAATAGCATTTGTAATATACAGAGTGGAAGTGAAATGATCCATCAGACTTTAACAGCAAATTTTTCACTTTGTGAATAACAAGAAAGTCTAATACCAAAATGTTGAAAAGTTAATAGTTTTCTAGAAAAAAATATTTTTATCAAAAAAATTTATCATCACCTGGCTGAATTATTATTGTTTGAAAGTTCTTGATTTATGACTTTATTCATAGAAAATTGAATAAATGACAACTTTTCCCTTTGGCATATTTCAATAGATTCAACAGTTTTTGTGTAAATTAAATTTAAGAAACTCACAGCTTTTTGCAAACTTTAATCGTAAATAAAAATGGTTATTTTAGCTAGTTGTTATGAGTGTCACAATGAAAATATTATACACCTGTTACTTACAATGTTTTATGTAGTGACACAGCTGACCAATGTCATTGAAGTACAGACTCATGAATAGGATATCCAAGATTTAATTCCTGCTAGGAGGTTCAAATGGAGCTTTTCCTCCAGGTTTTCCTCAGTCCTCATAAATGGCAAATGGAAAGTAATCGCAATTACTGCCACCGCCGCCACCACCACCACCACCACCAACTGTCATCACTAGCACAGGCATTGCCACAGTAAACATTACAATGTATGTAATATAAAAAAATATATTATTAATGATAAATTAACTCATGCTCTCTCATGATAAATTAACTGTTTACACAGATTTGCAGTATCAAAAACTGCTTTGATGATGCTGTGCTTGAAGCAAGAACCAAGAAAGAGGAATTGATAGAACATTTTGGAATACTTCTGACCCAATTACATAGTATCCATGAAGAGCTTCATGACAATGAGAAGAAGTTTATGCCCCCAATTCCTACAATGGATGTCTTAGTGGAGTATCCAGAGAAGTCCATAGAGGTGATTTATCTTGAAAATTATGTAATTTATTGGTGTAGGTACTAAAATATTGAAGTTAAAGCAACCAAATATTATATTTTATAACATAGATTGGTGATAGGCAATAAAAGAATAATACCTTTAAGTTAAGATAAACATTTTACTTTCTCTATTACATGGGAATGGTACTCAAAATTTGATTTCAAGATTTTACCAGAGTTACATGTTACAAGATCCCCTAGAAAGGAAGCAGTAAGTTTGTTGACATAAATAAATAATAATTACCATCTAAAGGTTACTTAAACTCGGGACATAAAGTACTTACTATTTGTAAGTTGCCCTTGGGGTATTTATCTCTGATGTGAGATTCCCTTGTGGTCCACCAGGAAAGTGTGTATTGGTTGGGGAATTTAATGTCATACTGGCAAGTTGGCCATGGTAGCTTAGTGGTTAAGGCAGCTGCACATTAGGCGGAAGATCCGTGGTTCATATCCTGGCTACAGCATTGAATTTTTCAGTCCTGATTCCACCTCTTAAACATTGCCCACACATGGCTTGTGTGTTTAAAAACATCAACAGTAAGTTTGTTGGCATAAATAAATAATAATTAATTTTCTACATTTTGCAAAAGAAGTAGTCTGATGTGAATCTGTGCTTACAAAAGATTAAAAAATTCTGCAACATCTTAAACTCTTTGAGAAATGATATTGAAAGAATATGGCATGGCACTATGGATAGTGAATGCAATTTTCCTCTTCAAAAGAGACGGAGACAAGCAAATGTAGATAATGATGAGACTACAGTTTCTTACTGTTGGCTGTACTGTGAGATTCTGGACACTTTTATTTTTGTTCTAAATGAACGATTTTCAAAAAATAACTTCACACGAATTTCTGACTTTGCTATTCATAAAAGTTGCAAAATCAAGAATTTGGAACATTAACAAGGACATATAACTTCTTTGATTTCTTGAAACTCAAAATCAAGCTTTCCATCCTGTACTCATCTCCAATGAGTGATGATAATAATTTATTAAGATGTTAGTTGACTAATTGTCATACTTTCATCAATCATTAATGATATTTTGCATCTAGAGTCAATTGTTTTATTTATAACAGTCTTTCTCATCTCTGATGCAGTATGATTAATAATGTTTGTACAAGCATTTCCAGAATGTAAAATGCGGCCCATGTTTACTCCATTTAGTTCTTGAAGTTCAATCTCAGGCTGAAAATCATTAAAAGCCTGACTCTTTTTAGCAATTTTGTACGCTGTACGGAACGCATTTGCAGTCACTTCTTTTTCATTTTCGAAGGCTCTCGTGCAGGCATTTCATATATGATGTTGGACATATGACCACTTTTATTGCACTGGTATGCAAGAACTCTGTCCATGAAATTTGCTATGACCACCTGACAAATTTCCACTTGGATTTCACTGACGACTCATTGAATTTCCTCCTTTAAGTCATGGATGTTACAGATTTACTGATATACACCAATGATTTAAGAGTATCTCAAAGAAAAAAGTCACAAGGAGTTAAGTAACACGACCATTGGTAGTGTTTTATGTCTGCTTTTACTACATGTGGCACCGCAGGCAGTGACACTGATGATACATGGAATGAAGATGGAGCACCAGTGGAATGAGATGGTGGGGGAAACTGAAGCACCTGGAGGAAATGTGGCCCTGTGCCATTTCATCCACCACAAATCCTACATGCAGTCACCTGGGATCGAACCTGGGCTGCTTTGGAATGACTATTGAGGGGCCATTGATGATCAGCATTACATGAAATGAGGCAATCTGGAAGCTGCTCATGGAGTAATTGGATTGTTTCATGGGCAGCATTGCAGGTTGCACCATCATGCTAAAACCATTACTCCTGAATATCCATTCCATTGAAATGAGGCCGCAAAAACACCCTTGTCATCACATGGTATGAGTTTCCATTAATTGGCACTGCTTTTCCTGCCTCATCTTCAAAACAAGGGTTGATGATGATGCCCACCCAAAAGCTGCACCAAACTGTCATTTGTTGTAGATGTGTTTCCCTTCTTGAATTATGTGAGGATTCTCTGACCCCCAGATATGGCAATTCTGCTTATTCACAAATCCGTTTAAGTGGAAATGTGCCTTGTCACTGGATATGATTTTGCTCACAAAACCGTCATCCTCTTGCTGTCTTCTCATAAAACTGGTCAACAAAATTTTGCCTCTTAGTGTGATTGGTCACTTCCAGCTGCTGAATTAAATGTATTTTGTGAGGACAGTAATGGAGATCACACTGGAGAATTCTCTGTACTGAAGAACATCCTATGTCCAACTCTTGAGAATGGCAAAGAACTGACTCACTGGACTAAGGACCACACTGTCAAGAACTATTGCAAAGTTTTGCTCAGATCAACCTCTATGACGACCCCCAGAACTTTCAATCTTCACTGTTGAACCCATTTCATTGAAGTTTTTCATAACTCTGCAAACTGTTGATTCATTCAATGCTTCATTTTTCCCTAGAATCACACTATTCTCAACTAATCATAAAGACATTGGTACATTATACTTAATTTTTGGTGCCTGATCAGGAATACACAGTCATCTGACTGTTACTGCATAACTTTCTCCATTCTGAAAAAAAGCTTTTACAATTAGCACATATTGTGTAATAGTACATTGCTCCATGGCTAGACACAGATTGAACAATTGCAAGAAATTCACAGTAAAGCGACAATCAGAAGTGTTGTTCAGTGTTGTTGTTGTAAGTGTTGTTCAGTGTTATTAATTAACTCACCTTTTAAATTAAATTAAAAAAAAGACAATCAGAATGTTTGTGGATATAGCAATACAAAACAATGTTGACAACTGACAGACAAAAATTTACCAAACAATCCAAAACTGGCACTCTTTTTGCATGACCTTACACAATGCTTATTGATACTATAGATTATGTATTCAATTTGGAAGCACGAACCTTGTGTATTTTTGTAATGCTTAATTCCAGTATACTCTGGTGCTTACAGTTTGCTAAAGCATAATTAACTTGTAATTTCAAGTGTCTTCTGCTATTTTTGGTAATTTCTAATTGGTATAATGAAACATGTATTCAGCTGCAGTTAGAAGATATTTATTTATTTGGAAACATTTTAACAAACTAATGAAACTAATTCTAATCAACTTGTAGTCCATTAAAAAGAAATAAATATTTAGACAAAAGGCTCTTAAAAATTAATTCAGAAGAAACAGATGGATATAAATAAAAATGAATATTTTGCATTTTGTAACTTAAGTTTTAATGATTGGTTGTTTTACTTAAAGACAGTAAAATAAACAGATAAAATACTGTACATGTCTATTTATGTTAAGGTGAGCTGATATAGTGAAAATAATGAGTTATTTTCCCTCAATGTTTTCAGTTGGTTTATGAACCTGATGTCCAAGAAGAAGAAGGTCCAATTCTGGAACTCTATGGAGAGGAGGTGTCAAAAGAAGAAATTGTGGAAGATCTTTCTGATATAGAATCAACAGATTATACAGATGATTTGTTCATAAATGGTAAACCAGGTCCTGTCAAGGAAAGTAAAGCTGATAGGACCTCTGGTTACTTTACCTTAATATCTCATGCAAAAATACCACAATTGATTTCATCTAGTGCAGATGACTCAAGGATTACAAACTGGGAAAAGGAAATGAGATATGCAAGAATTAATAGGTATTTGCCATACAGAATAATTTAATAAACGCATAAT
The DNA here is from genome assembly GCA_030765045.1 of Tenodera sinensis. Lineage (NCBI taxonomy): Eukaryota > Metazoa > Arthropoda > Insecta > Mantodea > Mantidae > Tenodera > Tenodera sinensis. The sequence goes on along the minus strand of CM060968.1, from coordinate 85,806,917 downwards.
CATAATCATCATCATTAAAAATGGTTTAAATGTTTAAATGCTTATAAATAGTTGACTGCTGAATATCCTGCTGCAGGGGTCTCCCAAACATCAGGTTGCACAGAAGATGCAATTCTACACCAAAGACCAAACTAGCTGGCATATCCTGGTGGCATTATGAGTAGATGAGCAATAGGCCATCAAGAAAAGTGACACCCTGATGTCGCTGTCCCTCTGATGGTAGGCCATGACCTCCACTCAGATGTCTTCAAGTGTCTTAATATGCCACTTGACCATACCATCCATCTGTGGGTGGAGAGGCGTTGTGCAGATCTGGTACTCTTAATCGCTCTAGCATTTCATTCATAGGTATGACTTGAAGTTTCTACTCTGATCGCTATGTAGTCTCAGTGGCACTCCAAAGCAGCAGAACTGTTATTCCATGATGGAGTCTGTGAGATAGGGAACAGTACAGCTATATCGATGACCATGCACTCAAAGGGTGCTTCCACGTTATACACTGCATGAGGAGCCTCATGAACCTTCTTGCTGAAGAACACTTCTTCATGTTCAGATTCAGATATCTAGTCTCCATCTTGTCTTGCTCAGATTCTCCATATGATTCCTCGAAGGTGTTGCTAACTACCATGACATCATTCGGTATAATAGGCAGGCATTATAAATAAGCCCCCTCATCACCAACTCCATTAGGTGCTGGAAGGTGGCTGGCACATTGCAAAAGTCAAAGGCTATAACACGGAACTGTCAAAGCTGGTCGATTGGATTTCCTCGATAGCAAGTCAGTCGCCATGTAAGTCGGATCACGGTCATGGCTGTGCCCATGTATACCAGTATGTGCTATCGGTTCCCTCAGACCGACCCATCCATCTGTGAGATGGCTCTTGTCCATCATTCTGTATAGGCCGCACAGTCTCACTCGAGGGGTTTGCAGTGTCGGCTCTGATGTGTCGCTCATGAAGCCGGTACTCATTTTCCGCATGCTTGTTGGCCAGGTGTGGAATTCCCTTACCAGATGTCCTGGCTGCCGAACTCCCAGCACACATCATTGGAGGATCTCCCTTGTCGTCCTTGCATTGTTCCTCTGTCCCCGTCGTATCGAATACTCGTGATCTTGGCATCACGCACCCCATTGACAAGGCAGCTTCCAAGCACACATATGCAGCCGCAAGATTCATCAGAGCCTTTCCATCAGTTGTTCAATGGCCAGAGTGAACTCCTGCAACATCTCTTCTGGCTGTAAGAGCCTTGACTTGAGCTGGCTGCGATAGGCTGCCGCAATTTTTTTTGGTCTCTGAACCGATTTTCTAGATGCCTCTGGACAGCGCCAATGTCAGAATCACATTCAGTGCTTATGCCACACATCCCTGATGGCTAGCTATCAGCTCTGCAACTTCCTCTTTTGTTGACCATCGATTGTGGGTGGCAACGGTGGCAAATTGGGGGTAGAAGACTTCAAATGGCAACGTCCCATCGTACTTGGGTGACTTGACATGCACAGATCTTGTGTTGCTTCTAGTGTCTCAACCTTTAAGTCATCTGCCAAGCATTTGTTCCACCCTCATGTTCAGTTTCATGGCACTGCCATTGAATGTACCTTTCAGGATGCTAAGCCATTCCCTAATGTCCTCCAGAGTGCTAAGCCATTTCCCAATGTCTTCTAAGGCCTTAATGTGAGCTCTTTCTTTTTTGTGCCAAGCTCTTCCATTCCACAATGGTTGTCTCCAATTGCTGCATTCCTAAATTCATTTCTGTCCTCATCGGCTTTATTCTGGATTTCATTTTGTCTCCATCTGCTGCATCTTGAACAATAATTGTTCCAGCAGTGTATCTTTGGTGGCTTTTTGTCCCTCTCCTGACAGCAGTGTGTGACAAATTATGAGTGTAGTTCATTTTAATATCACTTTATCTCTTCCAAAGCGCTAACACTATTGCAAAAGTTATTGTTGTACATACAAAACACAATTCACAACATTCTATTCTATCATTACCTTGCAGCTAACAGCTTTTCTCTCTAACTGTCCTTGACACTGCTGTATTACAAACAACTTCTCAACTGTTCACAACCCTGCCAATTAAGTAACTCATTGGTTCATGTTGATTTGCTTATATAATCCATACTGGCAAATTTTCTGTTATAAAAGTTTCTTGACTCTTGCCTCAAATAAAGTCCCTGCATTTTGAAAGCTTCTAGAAATGCATACAATGGCATTTAACAGTTACAAAGGCAGTGGTGTGAGTTAGCTAACACTTAATATCTCTCTGAACATGGCCACCTGACAATATTCTATAAAGTTTATGTAATGTAATTTTTACAAGCAATAAGTTTCATTTGGGTTTAAATTTTAAAAATATTCCAACATTGGACTTTACTGCTTGTAATCATCTATTTTAGTCTCTAGAGTGCTCTATGCTGTAACAATAATGGCTTCCTTATTTTAAATTTGATAATCCGGTAACCCTAACAGTAATGCCCACCTCTATAGCATGATGGTAGCAGCGTGTCTGCCTCATGTCCAAGAGGTCGCAAATTCGAATCTTGCTTAGGGTGAGTTATCTAGATAAGGCTTTTTCTGAGGTTTTCCCTTATCCTGGAAAGACAAATGTCAGGTAACTTAAAGCTCTATGGACCTCAGGCTCATTAGAGGATCATTTCGCTCATTTCATTCATTCACTGTTCAATATGACACTACGTTGAGGACGTTAATTAAAAAAAAAGAACTAACGGTAATAGTTCGTTCATCATGATGTCACCAGCACTATGCCTCATAATGATATATAATGATTGCTGTTATGTTTAGAAACAAAGTTTTAATGGGGAAAAGTCTGCTGGCTTACCTCTTGAAGTAAAATGTATGCTGACTGGCACTATTCACATTACCAAATCTTAATTACCTACGAAAGCTTGTATTACTGAGTAACTTCCATATACATCTTGTTCATGCATAGGTGTTTTACATCACCACAAATATATCATTTAGTGTATTTGTAAGCATAAGGTAAGTTCTTTAAGACACTCTACTTCATTTAAACTAAAGTATTTCTTAAACAGGAAGCTGTATGAACAGGATATGATTCTTAAGGAAGTTGAGGATAGTACTGATGAATTTGATAAGCATATTAAAGATCTGATAACAACAAAGATAGGTTTGGATCTTGACACACGGTTTCTTGAAGTGCAATTACTTGTATTATATCAGGAACTTATTGTCCTGAAGGAATTTGAAGGCAAGGAGGAAGAACTTAGCAACCTAGTGCTTGACACACTTAGACATTGCAAGCACATTGAAGAAAAGGTAAGATTTATTACTGTCCATTTGCTTATAAATAAAGACTGATTTTTAGAAAAGCTCTTATATAGTTGAGCTAACAGGTTGTAAGTTAGAATTTGTAAAACTTATGTTTGTCAACATTTAAAAACACTTTTGCTCCATTTAGGCACTTTAAAAATCCTTCAGAACTAGTTTCAGAGAGGTTCCTTCTTTGTAGGTTATTATCCTCTATGGTCTACATGCTAACCTCTGGTTCCCAAAGTCATGGGTTAAAACCTGGCAGAGGATGATGGGTTTCTTTTTCTTTGTTTTTTTTTTTTTTTTTTTTTTTTGCCTAAAAAGCCTTAGCATGACTTCCTTCAGAAGTGAAGTAAGTTGGTGGCCCCATGTCATAGATTTATGGAATGTAAAAGTATGTCAAGCCTGATAAAGAGGCCTCTGAGCAAAATTAAGCACTCTTTCATGCCCAATATATAATGGGAGGCTGAGAACCATAGTACTTACAGCTAAAGGACCTCTATAAATAAAAACTCAATTTAAATCTAAAATAAGAACAAATTATAAACTAACTTAGTAATTATTGCAAGCTACTCAAATGCATTTGAAGAACTTCAAATGGATTCTGTTGCTTTACTGTTAATAGCTTCAATTTTCCTTGATTTAACTCAAGTTCAATTTCAATTTATGCAGCAGACAGACATTCCTAATGCAAAAACACTTCCTCAACATATCATGGAAACCTGTGAAATTATTCAACACTATCCAGGAACTTTTCAGAAGTCACAGCAGTTAATGATTCAATATGTGCATGAATGAGTATATGAAGAAAATTGTGAACATTTGTTATGAGTAATTGCTATTTCTTTACGTTTGTTGGCATGTGTAGACAATGTATGAGAGATAGAATTAGGACGGAAAAATTCAATGCCATAACCAGGATTTGAACCACAGATCTTCCACTTCACCTGTGGCTGCTCTAACCACTGAGCTACTATAGCCAACTTGCCAGTAGGACATTAAATTCCCCAACCGATTCGTATTTTTCTGGTAGACCACAAGGAAATCTCACATCTGAGATAAGTATCCCAAGAGTGACATACAATCATAACTACTGTATGTCCCAATATTTTTAAATAACCTTTAGATGGTAATTGTTAGTTTTTTATGTCAACCAACTTACTGCTGTGGTTTTAAACACACAAGCCATGTGTGGGCAATGTTTGAGAGGTTAGAATTAGGATTGAAAAATTCAATACCATTGCCAGGATTTGAACCATGACACTTGTCATACTGACAGTTGGCCATGGCAGGTCAATGGTTAGAGCAGCTACATGTGAAGCTGAAGACCCGTCGTTCAAATCCCGGCTGTAGCATTGAATTTTTCAGTCCTGATTTTACCTTTCAAAGATTGCACACATGGCTTGTGTGTGTAAAAACACGAGCAGGAAGTTGATTGGCATAAAAAGCTAACCACCACCATCTAAAAAAAACAGGATATAAAGTACTTAGGACTGTAAGTTATCCTTGGGGTACTTATCTCTGGTGAGATTCCCTTGTGGTCTACCAGGAAAATATGAATTGGTTAGGGAATTTAATGTCATGTTGGCAAGTTGGCCATGCTAGCTCAGTGGTTAGAGCAGCTGTGCGTGAAGTGGAAGATCCATGGTTCAAATCCTGGCTATGGCATTTAATTTTTCAGTCCTGATTCTACTTCTCAATTTGTTATGAATTTTTGAGGGGATACAAATTTCATCAATAACACAAACCAAAAGTTTTTAGATGGATATTTATATGGTCTTCTTGCCTGTTTTGGTATGCGGAACCTATCTTAAATTTTGTAAAAGAATTTTTTATGCATTCTGTATATCAATCTCTGAACTGTTTCAACATTAGGTCATCAGCAAAATTCCTATAATATATCTTTTAAGTTCTGCAATTTTAACAATGTTCTGTTTTTTAAATTCATTCTTCAGCAAGTTTGGACAAAATTTCTTATCCCAACATTTCATACCTTTCTTCACCAGTTATTCTATAATGTGTTATTGTGCATTGCATAAAAATTATAAAATACAGTTTGTCCAGATCATCCTGACACTCCATATGTGCAAGAGAGGAGAGATTAGGAGAAGTGAGTGGAGTAATGGAGAACAAGCAAGTGATGTCACAACTCAGACAATCACATACACAAACAGTGTATGTTTATATATTATAAACAACTATTGCATAGTTATCACAGTCAGAGCAAGTGATATACTAACCCCACCTCTCCCTTTATGCAAGTGGGTAGGTCTCTATTATTACATTTTTTTTTTTAAATTAACATCCTCCAACATTGTGTCATATTGGACGAGTGAATGAAATGAAATGGGTGAAATGATGCTCAAATGAGCCCGAGGTCCATAGAGCTTTAAGTTAACTGACATTCGTCTTCTCAGGGTAGGGAAAACCTCAGAAACAAACCTTACCCGGATAACTTACCCTAAGCGAGATTCAAACTCGCGACCTCTTGAACGTTAGGCAGACACGCTAACCATCACGCCACCGAGGCGGGCTCTGCTATTTCATGTCTATGCTTTAGGAATGAGGGAGTGTTATGACAAACTGGACAGACTGTACATTGCATATTATTTATTAGGCACTTAGATTATGAATCAAACATACCACATATGGCATGTTAACATCAGCATTAACATTTCTTTGCATATTTGCTCAAGATTATGGATTTGGAAGACAAAGTTGAAGAAAAGCAGAAAGCTATTGCTACTTTAATAGATAAGCAAAATGAATTAACAGAAGAATTTAGGGAAGCTGCAGCACCTAGCAAATTTGTTAAATTCTTGACCAAGATATACAAGAAAAAATATAAACCTAAAAAGGAGAAAGCTGAAGGTAGGTATTTTAGAAGAGTTCATTGCTTTATGAAGATGCTTTATTAATTAATCTAGGTCATTTTGGCTGGTGGTTCAAATATAAGAGAATATGAATACTTTTGTGGCGGGGTTTTGTTAAATAAGATGTTGTATTAGCGTGAATATAGCAGCAAATGGAGCATTGTTTTTGCTAGAAGGTGGAAAGTTTGTTAGAGCAGACGCCACTCTTTTCTGCAGGGAATGTGGTCGTAGAATGGAATGCATAAACCAACGTACTTTTATTAGAAACACATTTATTCGATATATACACTTTTTATCACTATTACAGTTAGTTAACGACTTTTAAAATTGGATAGCGTCCATGCTGTTTAAAAGTTTTGGTGTAATTCACATATTCACACGCCATCAACAATTATACGTCCTTACACTTTGAAGTCACAGACGCTAATGAAAGTAGTTTCTGAGCGTCCTATGACGCAACACCGCCATTCTTATGTATTCATCCGCGCAACAGTTCTCATTGGTCGAACTCAAACAGTTGAGAAGACATTGTCTATTTTGAGTATTATCAAAAGAAATAAGTCCCTGATACACCCAAATTAAAAGAATTAGAAATTTACACACTCTCACAAAAATATTTACATGGACAATCCTCTATTAGTCAATATTCTGTCTCATATGCCCCTTGTTTTGTTTTTCAAATTGTCACCTTATTTACAATCTTGAAACACAATACAATACTTCTCCCTACTCCTATGATTCAATCACTTTGTACAATATATTTTTTTTTTTTTTTTTTTTTTTCTTTACAGTCTTCTTCACTGTTTGTCTTTGTCCTTTGTTTTGACATAATACAACATGTCTTTATAAGTTTCACATATTCGGTTACTACACAATGCATTTGGTTATTATACAATACATATCCAGTTATTGTACAACACATTTAGTTATTACACAATATGTCCAATTATTACACAATACATATTCAGTCATTGTACAATATACCCAGTTATCATATCACATATGTTGTTATTATACAACACACCTTCAGTCATTATACAATACATATTCAGTTATTGTACAACACATTTGATTACTACACAACATGTCCAATTATTACACAATATATATTCAGTTATTGCACAATATATCCTGCTATCACATCACATATGTTCTGTTATTATGCAATACATATTCAGTTATTACACAATACATATTCAGTTTTTGCATAACATATTTGGTTATTACTCAACATATTCAGTTATTACACAATATATCCAGTTATCATACAATACATATTCAGTTATTGTACAACACATGTTCAGTTCTTATACAACACATACTCAGTTATTGTACATTTGACATTGACACAAATATAATTTAAGTGTTTCATGTGGTTTTTTGACTTGTATTCATTGCTATGAGGAGAGAAAAACAGGATACAAATCTTGAGCTAATGATTATGATCTTATTTATGGCAATACTTTATTCAGTTCTTTGCCTTCTTTGTCTTATAAGCTTATGTATAGGCAGGTTATTGAGTCGGTTCTTAAACTCTGATGTTACTAATGGTACTAATTTTCTTGATTGGGTTATTATTCATTGTTGTTTGGTTCAACATTTCTTCGAGCTTAGCATTGGCTATATTCATCTTAATTCATGAGCATTGTTTTTCTGATTATGGTTTTCCTCACTTCACTAATTGTCATTTCTTTGTCTCTTATTTTTATAAGAGAAAACTTCTATACTTACAATTATTCTGTAATTGTATTATTTTTCTTCTCAATTTACTCTCGACATCTTTGTGTCGAAATATTATATCTTTTTCATCATAATTGATTCATTTTTATTTTTGTCCCTGACATCCTTATGTCAAAAACATATTATCTTCCGTCGCTATGATTCATTTATTTAATGACAATCAGTGTCCTCATCTGTCTTTGTTGACAATGCTCTTTGTGGTCTATATAGCCAATGACTATGTTGATTTTCTTCCTTGTTGTAATCCTATTTTGAATATAATTTTCTATAAGTAACCCATCAAAAATTGTTATCTTCTTTCATCTCTGCTACTCCTGCCTTACACATTTGTTGACGAAGGCTATTTGGTTCTTTCTTTGTATGGCTTCAATTTATTTTTATGGTATCTTCCTACCAACTTGCCATTTGTATTCTGTAGCTCATACGTGTGGTCACCCAGCTGTTTTGTTATGACTAGTGGTCCAGTATACAATAGTTCCATCTTTCCAGATCTCTTCTCAGATGCCTTGGATGCTTTGTGGCTTTTTAAGAGCACCTTTTCTCCAATTTGTGGGGACCATTTCCTGACGAATCTCTTCACCTTGTTCCTTCCTTTTTCAGCCTTCTGCTGTAATCTTCTGAATGCCAATTGACATTTTTCTTTCTCTGATAATTCTCTTTGGGCAGCCATGGTAGTGTCAATGTCAATTACTAATTTTCTTGGTTTCGTGTTGGTCATAAGCTCGATAGGTGCGAACTTGGTCGTGGGGTTCACCGAATGGTTAATTACCTCCTCTATATATCCGCATTTTTCCGTCCAGGAAGTGTGGTCTCTGTGGCAGAGCAAACGAAAATAAATACTAATATCCCTCATGATTCTCTCAGTCGGGTTTCCCTGGGGATAATATGCTGAGGAATAGTACAATTTTATTCCTAATGTTTCTAAGGTGTTCTGAAACAACTTGCTCTTATGCATGGTCGCATTGTCCGATAGGATACATTTTATTCTCCCATATTTTGGGATGTAGTCCTTGACGATTTTATCTAGGCATGTTCTGCTTTTGATGTTCTTAATGGGGTATATTTTGGTGAATTTTGTAAAAACATCAAACATGACAAAGATGTATCTGTTTCCATCTTTACCCCTTGGCAGCTCTCCATGCTCGTCAATACACACCAATGCATTTTTCTCGTTCCTCACAATGGATTGTGGGATGACATCGTACTTTACATTAATTGGCTTGGCCTTTTGGCATAGGTCGCATGAGGAAATTAACTTCCTGACCTTCTTGCCAAGATGTTTAATGTACAATACCTCCTCGATGGCAAGCATTGTCCTCTCAGTACCGGAGTGAAGCATCGAGTGGTGGAATGCTAAAATGACCCTGTCCTGTAAGGAATTTGGTACCATCATTTTCCATTTCCTTACGTCGCGACCATGCAGTTTAAATAGGATGTTCCTAAATTTGCCTATCTTGGCATCCAATCTTGGTATTATGTCAGGAGCCTTGTCGAATAGCCTCTTCAATTCAGGGTCTCCTTGTTGTAGCTTTGCTATGTTCTTGAAGTCTTGCAAGATCTCGTTGTTTTCTTTGCTACTTATCTGCATAATTTTGATCTCATGGTGCGGACTGTATATCGTCTCGGGTATGTGACTCTCCGACCTCAATCTTGACAATAAGTCACTGAAGATGTTCTCCTTCCCCGGGATATGTTTGACCTCTATGTCGTATGACATGATCTCATGTATGTACCTTGAGATTTTGGAGTTGGTCAGCTTGCATTTTTGAATGAAGGACAGGCTTACATGATCTGTATATATAATTATTTTATAAAGATATATATATTGTCTGAACTTTTGCAACGCAAAATGGATTGCACCTATTTCCAGTTCGGTTATGCAGGCATTGGCTTCTATTTTGTTTAAAAATCTAGAAGCTGTGGCAATCACATGTTTGTTGCCATCTGCATCTTCTTGTGCTAATATTGCACCATATGAGTGCGCACTAGCGTCGGTGTATACTAGAAAAGGTGAATTCGGATCCGGTCGTTCCAGGAGAATACTGTGCTTGAAAAGTTCTTTGATATTCTCAAAGGCCACCTGGTGTTCAGCATTCCATTCCCACTTAGTATCTTTTTTCAACAGTGCTCTAAGGGGTACCAATTCCTTAGCGTAGTTGACCACGAATTTCGACTGGTACTGTAAAATGCCCAGAAACCTCCTCAACTGTTTTAAGTTACGTGGGGGTGGTATATGCTCTATGGCCTTGACCCTCTCCGGATTAGGTTGTATACCATCAGGTGTTATGATGTGGCCTAGAAATTCAGCTTCTTTGACGAAAAACTCACACTTTTCTAAATTTAGGGTCATGTTGCTTTCCTGGAACCTGGATAATACATAATCTATGTGATGTAAGTGCGACTCGGGATTCTCACTGTATATTAAAAAGTCGTCCACATATTGCGTCACAAAAGTCTCGATGGTATCTCCAAAAACTTTGTCCAGAGCTCTCAGTAGTGCACTGCTACTGGTCGATAGTCCAAAGGCACATTTTGAAAAATGGTATACCTTTCCTTTGTGCAAGAAACAGGTATATTTCCTGACATCTGGATGAAGAGGAATTTGCCAGAACGATGCTGTCAAGTCGAGACTTGTGAAATGTTGACCTCCCTTCAATTTCGATATTAGTTGGTCTACCCCCTCAGGCCTGTAATGATCCGGCAAGGTATGTGTATTTATCTTCCTTGCGTCTATGGTCATCCTCAATTTTCCCCCTTTCTTATGGACCCATACTACTGGATTCACATAACATGAGTCCGACGGCTCTATTATTCCGTCCGCTAACATTTTCTGGATTACTCTGTCAGCTTCCTCCCTGATGGAGTTGGGGATGGGCCTGGATTTGTGTGAATAGGGGGTTATATCTGTTACTGTAAAGGTATGTACGTACTTGTTACACGTACCTGGCTTTTTATCGAAGACTTTCCTGTTTTTAACCAATATTTTCCTGAGTTGGTTTCTTTCCTCTTCAGAGATGCCATGTGCCCCCCAGACCTTCTCATCGATTAGCTGTAGCATCGATTCTTCTCCATCTGTTGGTAGTGGTTCAGGTTGGTAGTTGTCCCAGGCAACATACTCGTCTTCTGTGCAGATCCAATGGCTGCAAACGTTAGTTTCTTCATCGCTCGTCCAACCTGTTTTCTTCTTATTTACCCTTAGGTCTACCAATCTATTCTCGTGGACATTGATGTTCTCCACAAAGAATTGTTCATCCGGATGGATCCCTGTCTGGTCTGGTTCCTCCTGGCATGTTTCTTCCTCCAGGAACTTCGCAGTGCATTCTGAGGCTCCTTCCTTAATGATAAACTCATGTAGGTCATAGTTAATTACCGACCTCCAAAGGTTAAGCAAATCACTGCCAATGATTAGGGTAGCTGTTAATCTTGGTATTACTAGGGCAATAAAATCGAACTTCCAACTTCCGATTTCAATTACCAGCCTTACCTGGTATTTAACATGTTCCTTTTTCTTGCCAATTGCTGTGCTGCAATATACTCCACACACAGGCAAGAATTCAGCATTCCTTTTAGTTATCAGTTCCTGGAACAGCTGTTCGTCACATACTGATGTGCTGGCTCCTGTATCTATCATTGCTGGCAATTCGATACCCCATACCTTCAGCCTAATCATTGGTGGATTGGTTATCTCCTTTCTTTCACTCGCCTGTCTTCTCAAGGTACCTACATTGCATCGGTCAATGTTGCCCCTACTGCCACACAGGTCAACTTCCGGGACACAAAGTCGACTTGTATTTAGTTTTCCTGGACGTTGGAGGTGATCGTCGTCTCTGTGTTCTGTGCAGTATCGGTCCTATCCGGCATATTTTCATTCTGTTCCTGTTGTCTTACGTTGTCGATGTTCCCTTGGTTTCTGCCCCTTTGACGTGAACCCCTATTGTACGACGGCCTATGGCTATTCATGTATTCCCTACAGAATCGTATATGATTCACTTGATGAGTACGTTCTCCTGGTCTTCCACGATCATACCTGTGCGTTCTGTACCTCGATTCACCCCTCGGTATTGTGTCGTGGTACCGCTGTCTTGTGTTCTCCATCCTCTCGCCATGATTATGTGGTTGTGGGAAATGGTGTGCCCCTCTCCCCCTTTCATGGGTACTCCTAGTATTTCTATGTTCTCCCTCACTCTGGTTGTTCGTAGTCACGTTTCGGTTTAGGATGGGTGAGTTTGGGTGACCGTTCCTATGTCTTTGCTCATTAGGCCGACCATTTTGTGTTTCGAAGGCTGTCAGCAGTTCTATCATATCTGCGAAATCTACTGGCCTCGCAACAATTAATCCTGTTCTCACTGTGTCTGGGAAATGTCTCGTTATGCTGGCAATTAGTTCTGCCTCCGACAAGTTGGGGTCTAATAGCTTTCCTTTGTTGGCTACCTTCATAAAATAGTCGACTAATGACAACCCTTTGGCTGGATCGTATCTACCTGTCGCTAGCTCTACCCTAGTTTGGTTTTGTTTAGCTGGGCCCCAATACCTTGATAGGAATAAATTTCTGAATGAGCTATAAGACTCATGACCAGCTAGTGTTAACCTGAGCCATTCTAATGCCTTGTTTTTTAAGCTTTTCTTAACTATCATCATCCTAAGCTCGTTTGGTATCCTTTTCACTTTAAAGTATTCTTCCATCTCTTTAACAAAGAGTTTTGGATCGTCTCCCTTCTCCTCGTCAAATGTAGGTGGTGTGATTTCATGTAATATGCTGTTGGTGTAACATGTGTTATGTGTTGTGTCATTGTTTGGTTGTGAACCTCTTTCTCTGTATGGTGAGTCAACATTTTGTACATTACTCAAATAACTCTCATCTTGTACATTACTTACATCTAAATCATCTTGTCTTTGTAATGCCTTCACAACATCATTTACATTAGCCAAATTTTCTTTCCCTTTTTTCATTTCTTCACAAATTGATTTTAAATCATTCTTTATTTCTAAGTGGCTTTGTTTCATATCATTTATAGCATCCTGTTGTGAAAGCATCACATCATTCATTGTCTTAATTTTAGGAATTACAATTTGTTCTACAGTTTCATTAATAACATCTTTCTTTACTACCTCAATCTCTTTCCTTAATTCCTCAGTTATTTCTGCTTTTACATTTGTTATCTTACAGTCTACATTTGTATTACATTCTGTTATTTCATCCCTACATCTAGCAATTTCTCCTTCTAACACAATTTTATTCTCTTTCATCTCTGATTCTATCTTTCCCATCCTATCTCCTACAATTTCTATCCTAGCTTCTAAGGCTTCCTTTGTTTCATTTAAGTTTTTGTGAACTAATTTTAAATTAGTTTCCATTACTTTCATATTTTCTTTACACTCCTGTCTTCCTAATTCTATTTTCTGTTCTAGGTTCTGTCTACCTAATTCCATTTTCTGTTCTAAGTCTTTTCTCACTTCCTCCATTTTCTGACCTATCTCTTTCTTATTATTTTCCAAGTCCTCTCTCACTCCCTCTATTTTCTCACCTAAACTTTGTTCTATATCCTGTTTTAATTCTATGTTATTTTGTTTCATTTTCTGACCTAAACTTTGTTCCAGTCTTTCAAACATCATCATCATTAACCTTTGGTCTTTGCTTATTTCCGCCTGTTCCTCAATCTCTAATCCTTCCTGATAACTAGGCCTATCTGCCCCTTCCCCCACTCCTGTTTCTATCTCTTTTCGCGACATTTTAATTCCTTTATCTAATTCACTTAATGTTGAAAGTCCTGTTACTTTTCCACTTCTTAAAAACATATATTATAGAAATAAAATAAAGATAAAAAGTTTAGATCCTACTTTTTTTTCTGTTGGTTCTTCGTCCAGTTATTTACGTCTCCTGGGTAGTTGGCTTCGCTAGATGATCTCCGGTGTTTTTCCCACGTTGATTCTCCGTGTATCGATGTTTTGTTGATATCAGACGATGGTCTAATGGCGTCTTTCTCCTACACGATGAGATAGCGTCCTTTTGATATTAGCACTTCGTAATTTTGCATTCCATTCTAAATTCGCGCTCCACGTTGGGCAAGCCATTTGTGGCGGGGTTTTGTTAAATAAGATGTTGTATTAGCGTGAATATAGCAGCAAATGGAGCATTGTTTTTGCTAGAAGGTGGAAAGTTTGTTAGAGCAGACGCCACTCTTTTCTGCAGGGGATGTGGTCGTAGAATGGAATGCATAAACCAACGTACTTTTATTAGAAACACATTTATTCGATATATACACTTTTTATCACTATTACAGTTAGTTAACGACTTTTAAAATTGGATAGCGTCCATGCTGTTTAAAAGTTTTGGTGTAATTCACATATTCACACGCCATCAACAATTATACGTCCTTACACTTTGAAGTCACAGACGCTAATGAAAGTAGTTTCTGAGCGTCCTATGACGCAACACCGCCATTCTTATGTATTCATCCGCGCAACAGTTCTCATTGGTCGAACTCAAACAGTTGAGAAGACATTGTCTATTTTGAGTATTATCAAAAGAAATAAGTCCCTGATACACCCAAATTAAAAGAATTAGAAATTTACACACTCTCACAAAAATATTTACATGGACAATCCTCTATTAGTCAATATTCTGTCTCACTTTCAAATTTATATAGATTCATTCTTAGATAGTTTTTAAGATATGATTTTAACAGCTTCATTATGCTCAGATATGCTATATATACTCATGCTGCCTTTCACCTATTATGAACAAAGTGGTTGCACTATATACATGTGTGTGCGTGTGTGTGTTTGTGTGTGTGTGTGTGTGTGTGTGTGTGCATACATGTGTGCATGCATGTGTGTGTGTGTGTGTGTGTGTGGTCCTTATATGGGTGTTATATAAAAATATTGAATATTTTGAGAGCACACTTTCCTACTTTTTTACTTTTGGCATGTGACCGAATCACAGCGGTATAACTGTTTCATCTAAAATGGAGGAAATGTCATTTACATATGTGCTGGCCTATCACAGCACAACAGCGTCCTTCTGAGGCACATGAGGGGAAGGTCGGTGGATCTAAATACCAACTATTTAGTCCTCCCGGCTAGGTCCGATGGACCCGTTGACCAACGATAGGTGTGGTCCTCCTTGCAAAATGGGGTTTTAAGTCGGGTGATGTAACTGCCACATTGTAAAACTGGTGCCCGTTAAGCAAACAGTTACATGAAAGCCACATACATGAATATGAGTCCTAAAGATAAATATTCCGGAGTTAAAACTGTCCCCCAATCGGATCTCCGGGTGGGGACATCTTTAGGCAAATTTCATCACAATTCCAATACTTTAAGAATTCTACAATGGAATGCAGGAGGCATGTCCCAGCCTAAAAAACAAGAGCTAATGAAAATATTAAAAGACCAAGATATAGATGTCTTCACAGTACAAGAAGCCAATATATCAGAAGAACAGGAAATATACTTTGAAATGGATCAGTGCACTACACATATACTTCCAAAGGCTCGTCAAATAGCAAGTGGTATTCTTACAGGAATTAAAAGAAATATGAAAGCTACTATCCAAATCCAAAAAACAATGGAAGAACAAGATAAATCAGAAATAGTTAAAATTGAAGTATGGAAAAGTAACTACCACTATAGAATTTACAGTATCTACAATCCTCCAGACAATACACTAGATCTAAATTCTATTCCCATAGAACCCAAAAGTATTTTAATAGGTGATTTTAATGCACACTCCCCTAGGTGGGGCTACAGAGATATAAATTCAGCAGGAAGAGTCATAGAAGACCTATTAAACTCATCAACAATGGAATTAATATTTAATCCAAATGATCCACCCACTTACCTTCATTATAATGGTTCAGGTACAAATCCTGATCTTCTGATGGTGTCATCTGACATAATTGACAATACAAAAAGAGAAATAATAGAAGACCCAGGTTCAGGCCACAGAATCACCATAAACTCCATAAGAGGTCTAATAAATAAAAGTAACAAACCAAAAGTTAAAACTTCTTGGAATTTTAAAAAAGCAGATTGGTCCAGTTTCCAAAATGAGATAGAAGGGAAGTGTAATATACTGTTAGAATCAGACTTCAAGTCAACAGATGAAATGAATAAAAAAATTTGTGAAATATTATTGACAGCAGCCAAAACACATATCCCCAAAGGAAAGTTAAAGAAATATAGCTACTTTAGGTCTCCATCTTTATCTAAGTTAAAACACGAAAGAAATATAGCAAGAGTCAAAGCCGAAAGAACCAAGTGTCCAGAAGATGTACAAAACTGGAGAAGAAAAGCAGCCATTTTTAAGAAAGAATTAATTACAGCAAAGAGGGCCAGTTTCACAAATTTTGTAGAACATATGGACTATAGGAAAGATGGAAATAAAATATACAAATTCCTTAATAAAACAAAATTATCAAAAAATACAACTGAACCATTAAAACATAATAACAAAAGCTTAACTACAGATAGGGAAATAGCAGAATCCCTTAACAAGTTTTATGCTCAGTCACAAAGAATATCCCAAGCATATAAAAAACAAGATAAGGCTATCCAAAAAACTATCAGAGAAACTAATAAGCCAAAAGGTATACGAAATGATATTTTTATTCAGGATTTTAACGAAACAGAACTGGATTTAGCAATAGAACAATTACAGAACAAAAACTCTCCAGGACCTGACAAGATACACCCAGAGTTTATTAAACACCTTGGTAGGAAAGGAAAGGAAATCCTACTTAAACTGTATAACACGTGTTGGAGAATGACTGTACCTTCCGACTGGAAAAAAGCCATTATCATCCCGATTTTAAAGAAAAACAAACCTTCAAACAATATTAATAGTTTCAGACCAATATCTTTGACCAGTGTTATTGCAAAAGTGATGGAAAGAATGGTGGCATCTAGACTTAACTGGTTCCTAGAATATTACAACTTAATTAATAGTTCACAGACCGGCTTCAGACAGAATAATAGTACAAGTGAAAATGTACTCCTACTAAGCCAAGACATCAAGCAAGCTTTCAATAGAAAGGAGGATACCTTAGCAGTATTCATTGATTTTAAATCAGCATATGACTCAGTCTGGAGAAACAAATTAATTGAGAAGTTGCAATCAATAGGTGTGAAAAGTAACATGCTTAAATGGATAACTCAGTTTATTTCACAAAGATTTTGTGCCACAAAATATAATACATACATTTCCAAATATAAACAAACACACCAAGAACTTCCACAAGGTGCTGTTCTGAGCACAACACTCTTTAACATATATATAAATGACCTTCCATCAATAATAAAAACTTTAGAAACCAAAATTGCTTTATTTGCTGACGATGTAGTCATTTGGACTTCAGGCTCTCCAAAAAAAAACTGAATTAATTAAAGACAGAATAGAAACAGCCCTAAACAAAGTACATGAATGGAGCTCCAAAAACCTCATGACTATCAATCTGGAAAAAACAAATTATGAATTATTTACACTAAAATACAAACCAGTTAATATTAACATAAATTATAATAGTAAACCACTCAAAGCAGTTGATGATGCCAAATACTTAGGCATCACTTTCGACAGAAAGCTAACTTGGAAAAAACATATAACAAACATCTCAGAAAAGGTTGAAAAGAAACTACAAATCTTGAAAAGGTTAGCTGGTGCTAAATGGGGCTGCTCAAGGAGAGTCCTTAACACAACATACAAAATGTATGTTAAACCAAACCTCTTGTACTGATCTGAAGCTTTAATAACAGCAGCAAATTCTAACATCAATAAACTTGAACAAATACAAAATCAGGCTCTTCGCCTAATCACTGGAGCAGTTAAATCCACACCTATTGATGCCATGCTTGCCTTAACACGGACCCCATCAATAACAACAAAAATAGAAGAACAGGCATTGCTCCAACACGAGAAAATGTTACGACTGCCAAACTCTAAATGGACAGAAGAGAACCTCCCCCCTTCAATCCTTAAAACTCATAGTAGTTTCCTAGAAAAGGTAACACAGATTAAATCCAAATTGAACATTCCTAACACCAGAGAAAATCTACTTATAAGAGAAAATCCATTGGAATTATTGCAACCTACCTTCAATTTGGAATTAATAGAGGAAATAAGTAAATCAGACACACCAAAAGAAATACAAAAACTTCTAGCTCTGGAAACAATCAGTACTAGGTATCCCACAGAAGAATGGCTGCACATATATGCTGATGGATCCTCCAAGGAAAACCTTACTGGAGCTGGAGTTACATGTTCACATTTTTCCTTTTATCATTCTGTTGGCAGAGACACAACAAATTATGATGGAGAAATAGAGGCTATACACATTGCTCTCCGACAATTATTAAATCTTCCCTTAAATAAATTTAACAAGGCATAGTTTATTAGCATTTTTATGTATTCTCAATAACCTATGCAAACATGTTAAATTTAAATTTATAGAATTATATTAGGCCAAAAATAAAGCTTATCCAAAGTTTTGTAAATGCAACAGGTAGAATAGTGTACCTCCTTTTAATACCCAACATTTCCCACTGCAGATTTCTAACCATACATGTTTTTGTCTCGTTCAAGTTGTCATCTAACAATGATAACATACAAATCTCTTTATTTAAACATCATAAGTGTCTTCAAAAGTACTTTAAAGTTAAATTTTTGTTTATGTTATTTAGGATATTCTAAAAACACAATTTATCTTGCAAATAAAAACAAGTTTGCAGTTAGCTAACTTTTACTTTAGCTTGTGGTTGTATCAAAACCAGCAGCTGCTGTCACAAACTTTGCCATATTTTGGATAAATACACCAAGTTTGCATGCAGAAGAATTAATTTACTCATAAAGTATTCCCACTATCACTTGTTCTCCCCTATAAAACAAGTTACTAAAGCTCTTTTTGAATAATTACATTACTATTTGCAACACTTCTAAGAGAAATAATCTTGATATATTTGATCATTTAATTGCTTAGATGCATTAGTTGCTATTTATAAAGAACAGTCTCTTCTTAGAGTTTTAAATTCTATGGGATACTCTTCTGGAAACGAAGGTAAAAATTAAGACTAGCTCTTGTAATATCATTGATTTTACCTTTTCTAATAACCTAAATTTCTCTTGTTTTAGGAGAATCCAGCAGTTCAGAATCCTCATCTTCAAGTTCCTCAAGTTCTGAAGAAGGTGGAAGCTCTGAAGATGAAGCAAATATAATGAAGTTTGATGAGAGCTTCTGTCCAGAAGATTGTGAAAGAGATCTCTATGATTTAGCCTTTAAACTTCGAGCACAAAGGTTTGAATCTGTAAAATAATGAAAGGTTCCAAAAGCACTTTAAATGTCATTGTTTTCAGTAGTCCTCAGAAATAGTTTGAAGTTATGTTCAGGACCAGCTCAAGGGGAGGATGGGCCATGCTGCTGTCCAGGGTGGCTGGCTGGTTTTAGGGACAACAAAAGCTTAAAAAAAACACATATTTTATTGAACCTTCTTGTAACAAGCATGTAAATACCTTCTCAAACTGTCAGGAAGCACTTTGTTCTGCCATGTTCATTGTTACTTTGTTCTGCCATGTTCACTGTTACTTTGTTTGCTCACTGATATAGTGGGGGAAGTAGTTAACCCTGAACTTCTCTTTGAGATGCATGGTTGCCCAGTGGTGTGAGATAGATTGACCTTGAAGGTTTCTCTGTTGGGAATATGATAGTCGGCATCACACAGCAAAACAAGGCTTTTCCAGACTGTTTGTTAAACTTGCTGCTGGCTTGTTTATGAGAAACATTGAGAAAAGTGCATACATGCATGCGTGTGTATATGTGTGCAGTTGAGAGAATGTGTGTGTGTGTGTGTGTGTGTGTGTGTGTGTGTGTGTGTGTGTGTGTGTGTGTGTGTGTGTGTGTGTGTGTGTGTGTGAGGGTATGTATGTGCAGTTGAGAGAAATGTGACTGTGTATGTCAACAGACACATTTTTTTGGACATTTAATTGCTGCATCAAAGTTGTTATGTGAAGCAGTTTTAACGGGTGTGATTGTCAGAAGTAGTGTGTGAGGCAGAAAGACAGTGAGGTATGTCTCAAAGTTATGGTTCATACAAAGCAGCTGTGAGTTGTAAGGCCATAAAGAACTGTGTTTCTGTGCTTCAGTTTCAGAGGATAAATAAAGTGACAGAAAAAATAACTGAACTTGTCATTTGTCACCATGGTGTCAGGAGTGGGATTTTTCAGTTTGTCACACTAATAATAAATGGTAACACTCATAGCTTATGTCTGCAAGGTTCCAATTTCAAATTTCATGTACCTGTCCTTCTATCCATTCAATTTATGACACTTCAGAAGGTGTTGTTATATAAAGCAAATACAAACACATATAATATGAATATGAATTTATTGAATAACAAAGCATATACATGTTGGGTTGCCCATGAACTTGGGCCCTAGCCCCTCTGTCATGGAACAGCCCTCTGAAATTCTCTACATATCATTTCTGATGTGCGCTGTTTATTCTTTGACTACAGCTAATTAACCTTATTCAAACCTGTCTTTTTAACTTTCGACTCCTTAATTCACTTATTTTCACCAAATTCTCTTACACTTTCTTTTCCCTAAGATCACTATTTTGGTTTACCCATTCAATTCTAAAATTTATTTTCCCCCTCAATGTTCCATGATCATTCATTAATAATTTCCTATACCTCACTCATTCACTTTCCTCTTTGTTCTATATCATTTCCACTTCCTTTCCTCACTTAACTTCTGCTTTTTTTAAAATGCCTGCTTGAGATTATCCCTAAACTTTTATTTTCCTCCTACCACCCCTAACCACATTTCACTTGTCACTTGTTCTTCCTTGTCACACGGCATGGAGTGCCATTTTCCTCCCTCTTTTTCTTTGGCTTCCTATATATTAATACATGTTCATTACCTGATGTCTACTTTTTGAGTTAATATCTTTCCAAATACAAGCTGGACTTTTCTGCTCGTCCTTCTCCTGTTTCAATCTACCCACATACGTAATGCCTGTTTCTCTGTCCTCCCATTCCACGTGGTCATACCCCACCTCTTCTGTTTACCCGGTTTATTTGTACTCAACTTTGGAATTGCCCCTTTGTTGTTTGAGTAACTTGCTCTAGCATCTTCACCTCTGCTCACTGTTCCATGGTCTGCTTGTAGCATTTCCAATTCCCCGCCAACATCTTTTTTTCTTCAAATTATTGTCACCAGTCATAGCTTCTTTCTTCTCTGTCACATGTTGCTTGCTAATTTCCCCTCATTTTCCTCTGTCGCATCTGGCCTTGAGTTAATGTCTCTTTCCCATCTCAGCAATTCTTCAAAATACAATATGGCTGACTTGTTAATTATCTGTGTTTCCTGAGTCATCACTTCTTGAATTTCTGCTGCTATGTCTGTTAATTCATTCTTTTTCTCTGAAATTTGTTTATCTGTCCATAATTTTAAACTTCATATATATGCCTGTTTTCCCTCACTTTTTGCTCGTTCTTCTCTGTTCTATTAATTTAATTTGCTGCCTTTGGTTGTATGATAAGTCTTTGTTGATAAAGATGCCTGTTCCTTTCAGTTTTTTGTCTGATTCAGTATGTTGTAAATTTTGCTAGAATGTTTCTTCTTCCATTTCTTCTTCTGAATCTAACTGGTTCACGTATTTCATAGTTACTAGTGGACATCTGTAGCTTCTACTTTAAAACTTCCTTTACCTCTTGCCTTGCATAAAGTCCATCTTTTCTTCTATTCCAACAAATACCAAGCTACATTTCCTGCTCCAGTAATTCCTGAGTATCCTCAAAAAAATGACTTGCAACCTTCAGATTGTTTATGGGACATGATTGTCTGGCCACTTCTAGCGCCCCATCCATCAGTGAAAAATATTGGAGAGTAAGAGGATTAATGACTTCATTGTCAGAAATCCAGCATTAGCTAACAACAACAACAACAACATATGTCCTGCTTCTGTCCTCCCATTTTTCTGTCTTCTCCTTGATGTGTTATAGTTTGTCTTTTATTGTTTCTACCCGTATATTTTGAAGTATTTGTTCTTCTTTATCAGCTAATTCTCTTCTTTTATTTCCTTCTGTACTCTTTTTCCTATTTCCCCCAGCTCTGCTATCACTTCATCATCAGAATAATAAGAAATACATAAATGTTTGCAAATTATCAAATTTATATATTTTTTCTATTAAAAACTTTTATATAAAAAGTTTACTGGAAATATATGTTTTGAAGCTCTCTGAAAAAAGAAGCCTCTTTAGAAAAAGGCCCATGTGTGTTTGCATGAGTGTTTGTGAATAGCATAATTCAAAACAAAAGGTTGATTAAACATCAGATTTGGAATTCAGGTTCAACATTTTCCAAGGTTGTGACAAAAAGTTTTCCAAGAAAATCTCCTTACCCTAAAGTACCTTTTACATAGAAAGTTTTTCAAGTAGGAACCCCTGTCCAGAAATGCGCAGCTTGGACGCTGTAACGCGTTGAAGTGTGAGATGGGTGTATCTTCACATTTTGTCAATAAACCAACATCAAACTGTCTACATTACAAGCAAACTGCATACCCCCTATGTCATTGCAGAGCCTATATTGGCAGTGGTGAGCCTCATGCACATGACCCAATATTGAGTTGTCTTTGAAGGTTTTCAATCACTCCATGGACTCAAGCAACAAGGTCCTCTTCTGACATTATAGGAGTGTCATACACCATGCTCTTCATACATTTCCAAAGAAAATAGTTGAGAGGCCATTTCCGCAGTTGTGTACTGGTACATGTCACACTGCTGTTAAAAAATGTTACTATGCTAGAAACTATATAAGTAAAGCAGTAGGATTTGCAAGGACTCTATGGAGGAATTTAGCACATGCGCAGGAATGTGATTATGCTCAGGTCACTCATCCCAGTACACAGATGGCTAAAGGTTGCATACCTTCCATATTAAGATACCAAAGTGAATGTTAACAAATTGTCACAGCTGTTCATTCTCAAACTTTGTCGCTCTCCAGTGTCCAAATCATGCATTTCTGGAGAAGTGTTCCTACCTGATAACCAATTGGCTTGCCATTCCACACAACATACTAAGCATTGTCAGGTTTTTTGGGACACCCAGTCTATATAGGGTGTTAATGAATTATACTGAAATAACTTGAGAGATTGTAGATGTGACTAAGGTAAGTAATTTGAGATAGGCAATGTATGGTCTATGGCTATACATAATTTGTTTGTATAGCTTTGAGAATGAGTTGGAGTCAACTTGAAACAGTGTCAGCACCAAAAAACTTGTAATATTACTAAGATAAGTGAAGCTTTTAGTTTATAATTTGTTCTTACTTTAGATAATAGTTATATTGTTTTTTTTGTTAATGTCCTCCAACATAATGTCATATCGAATGTGAGTAAATGAAATGGGTGAAATGGTGCTCAAATGAGCCTGAGGTCCATGGAGCTTTAAGTTACCCAACATTCGTCTTCTCAGGGTAAGGGAAAACCTCAGAAAAAACCTTAACTGGATAACTTACCCTAAGCGAGATTCAAACTCATGGCCTCTTGAACATGATGCAGACATGCTAATTATCACGCTACCAAGGTGGGCACAGTTATATTGTGTTAAATGTATTGATATCAGATACTGACAAGTCAGCATTAAAGCAAATCCGGATGAGAAATTGTGGTAGAATGTCTTTAAAACTGCTGTCCGAGTATCAAAATATCATTTTTCAGCAGCTCGTTATTAGGACTTTCAAGATTTAATGCCACAAAGATTCCCAAATCTCGAATTAATCACCTGACAGTGCAACACAATATCAATTAACTGCCTTCTTACATTATGCAGCCCACTCTAGAGGCATTACTTCAATTGCTCTGGTGGCATAGTCCATAACACTGAAAATGGTGTCCCACAGGTCATTGGTTTGCTTTCTGTCATCTAGTTAATTTTTTCTTCTTTTTAATATGCAAATTCCATATAAAAAATTGCTGTGATTCATAATTCAGGATACGATTCTAATTGGCCAGTGTCTTAACACTACTATAATTTCTGTGATTTGGGACACTGCAGTTAATATGCTAAAGATTGTCTATGGGACACCATGGAGAAAATGCACAGCTTTTCTGAACTTGCAGATATACACCTTATTTAGGGCAAATCAATAACTAATAGGTTAGTAGTCACAGCAATGCACAGGGAATGGTATCTCAATAGGTGCCAACCATATCACACAACATTTCAAGCATACGTTTGTGAGAGAGCACGCTCTCCCGACCTCAACCCAATTGATTTATTTTTCTGTGGTCACCTCAGGTCTATAGGATATGAAACACTTACTACCTCAGAAGAGGACTTCAGCCCGAATAATAACAGTATGTGAGGTTATTTGACACACACAAGATATTTTGGATAGAGTACGACAATCATTCCTTTGCTGCTGTCAACTTTGCATTGAAAACATGGGTCGCCATTTCAAGCAGTTCCTATAAAGCATATGTAAAGACTTGCATTTAGTTTAATTTAAAAAGTTAGTTAATTAATAATGCTGAACAACACTTACAAAATATTTTTCTGGGACGCGTTTCGAAGGTTAACTTTCCTCCTTCGAAACGTGTCCCGGAAAAATATTTTGTAAGTGTTGTTCAGTGTTATTAATTAACTAACCTTTTAAATTAAATTAATTACAACAACACTGTTTTCAAACTTCTATGAAAGGAAGATACTTGCATTTAGTATTTATTATTGTATTTACGCTTGCTCATCTTTACACTACCTCCCTTTTTGAAGTACAGCATGTGAAAGTTGTATTAGGCATGAGTCAACCTTTGTGATAAAGAATTGTAATTAATTGTACTGACACACTGCGCTATATTGAAATAAAATGCATACATTTGAACAAGAATTAAAAGCTCATACAAAACATAATAGAAAAAGAAACAAGAAGAGAAAGTAAATGAGACTCAAACTTGATTACCTGTTACTTGAAAGCCAATGTCATAACTATTACACCAGAGAAATTGGTCCAAAATCTTTCATTTTTGTGTGTTGTGTACTCAATGGTATCATCGATAGCCAGTGGCATACTGGTACTTTAGA
Organism: Tenodera sinensis; assembly: GCA_030765045.1. Taxonomy (NCBI): domain Eukaryota; kingdom Metazoa; phylum Arthropoda; class Insecta; order Mantodea; family Mantidae; genus Tenodera; species Tenodera sinensis. Next base: position 85,781,944 of record CM060968.1, on the reverse strand, counting down.
GACTTAAAGCCGTAGCTTCCTCATTTGAACCAATAGGCCATAAGTCTCCTATCTCAAATTACTTGTTTAAGACATCTCCACTTGCTCTGAAAATATTTTGGTGTTGTTCAACACCTGTATATTATATATATATTGAAGCAGATGAGTTTGGGTAGCCCCATGTTTTGAAACCAATTATGAACCAGTGGAGTCTAGATAGCCAATTATGAAACAGTCGGTCTCTCGTCGGTCACCTAACCAACTCGGGTTTTATCTCATGGGTATATAGGTGCAGAGGAAATGCAATGATCTACTTTTAAATATCACTTTATTTTCCAATTAATGTTTTATTTTATTTTTAATTGAATCTAACACAATACTTATGCTATCGATTTTCAATAGCTCCTGAATATAGATCCCCAAACTTAATATTCTCTTCAAACTGTTTGTTCTCTTCACTTGCATAACTCATCACATCATGTCCATCACTTAGTTTTCAAAACTTTGCTGTAGCACTTAACATTTTCTACACTGCAAATACTGCTCTACACATCACAATTGGCTTGATCATCACCATCTTTTATTGTAGTTGTTGACTTTAACAAGTGAAGTGAGCTTCTTAATGCCTCTGTTTTGCCTATTAATTTTTGAGGGCTTAGGAAAGAAGCTGCTTCATTATATATACCATGTGAGTCTTCTCATCCTGTGGATTGGTAACTAGGCAACCCTTCATTTTACAGATGATCAAAATGTAGGCACTCACACCACACTCACCAGCCTGCTGATTAGGTGGTGCTCCTTGTTAAGGTGCTCTAGTAGCACAATGTTTAACATACTGGAAAGTCATAGTGAAGGTCAGAAGTTCAAACTACACTTGCAAATAAATGAGGTTTTTACTCATTACTGTTTGTGTTTTAAGAACATTCTAGCAAATCATATGTTCTTTCTGAATGCACTAGATGACTATAAAGTGGATTTGTCTATGAACACAATGTTCCAGTCGTTATCTAGTTTCTATGTATGCATTGCATTGCTTATTTGCTTTTTTTGTATGAAAGAATAGCTTTAAATAGTAAAGTATTATGTAATAATACCTTATATTTGTAAGTTATAATTATCATGTCATTATGCATTGATTTATGATATTCATTAAAACATATTCTAACAAGTAACAATGTATGTTTTCATGAAATTCACACAGTTAAACTAATTAAGTGAAACAACACTTCCATGCCAAACTATCAGTTCTCGTTAAATTTACTAAACATAAAAAGTACCTTCAAGTGGCAGTATTTGAACCTGGGACCTTCACCAATGAAGGTCAACATGCACACTGTTCTACTACAAGAGCAAGTAACTTCATTCATAGCGGTGCAAAGAAGTCATTTCCGTCAAAATTGATATGACCCAATGCAGTGGACAATGTTTATGGCATACCCTGTAAAATGCCGGGTCTGCATAATTTCTCAATCTGCAGAATGAGAAGACTTGCCCGGTATATATATGCATTTGTTTTTTTTTTTAATCTGACTTACTTCAGCCTGTATGTTCTTCCTGAAAGCTGATCTAGATTAACATAGAGCAATTAAAAGAATATCTTGGGAGAAGAGTTTATTATTTATGTTCACAAATTTTCTTATTAGTTGTTTGTACTTGTTCATTTCCTTTCCTTCCTCATAATCACACCCTTCAGTGGACTGATCACATCTATGAAATTTTGTGCTTCACTAGCAGCCTGTTCTTTAGCAGAATCTAGCCCAAGACATTTGCTTGTAAGTTCTTACGGAGGCAGGGGTTATGTAGTGAAAAACTAATATTAATTTTTAGTCACTCTCTAGACTACATCCTTTTTCTTTCTTTATGAAATTTGCACTATTTTATTCTTGATAATATGAATATAGCAAAATACTGTCTGTATTTAATGTTTTTTTCTTCCTTTCTTCCCACTTGAGACTTTAACCCTCAAGAACTTGTAAACAAATGCAAATGCAAGAAGGTGGCTAGTGTATCACAGTATTAGGTAGACACTATTGCATGACTTACAGAGTAATGTTAAGTGTAATATAATCTTATCTTGTGTATTTAATCGATATACTGTATCATGACATAGGATCTGAGGAATAAATACAAAGGGTGCTAGGAAATGATTTACAGTAGTAGTTTTTATACCTTATGTATTAATAAGTGAGTAAATGTATGGAATGTCTCAGTATACTCATCAATGTCAATACCTTTCTGGGAACTTCATTATAGCATCACAGAACCATTGTTTGGTGGTACTATGTATGCGCTTGTGGACAGCTACCTGCAAATTGTTGCAAAATTACACCTTGTAGCATGTCCTTCATGTTATTGAACAAAGACTTTCTTCTCAGGTGTATGGTAGTGATTCATCACCAATTGCTCCAAAAAATCTGGATCTTCATACTGCATTTCCAATAGTTGGCAGATTCAAATCTGCTCTCCTTTTGGGTCTGTATCAAGCCCCATGGAATGCCATGTGCACACACCTTTTTCACACCCATTTGACTCTTTCCTTCCACAAAAGCCATCCAGTCTGTCTTTGTCCATGATAGTCACCATCCATCTTGTCCATGGCTTTCTCTATTTAATAAAAAACAAGCGCTACTCTTTTACTATGCACACTCTTCATAACTGCCATCTAGTGTCTGTGTGGTATATTGGCATCATTTCATCCTCCTATGAGAGGACAAGCCTGTGGATGGAATAGTATTTTTTAAACAATGCTATTGTAAATCATTTCTGAATGCCCCTTGCAAATTAAAATGCATTGACAGAATGATTACTATGTTGTCTTCTGTAATTTTCAGATATGTGTTTGTAATAGAACAAGCTGAAGAACAGAAACGATCGGATGCATTTAATAAGGAGTTAACTGACCAAGGAAAGAATTTGAAGACAGCAGAGGCAAACTTAAAAAAAGATGAGCTAGAGTTGGAAAAATATCAGGTACATTAACGCAACTCTTTGTACCAAAATTGTCATCTTCTCATTCATGCAAAATGTGTCTGCAACAAAATTAGTCAGCACTAGAAGTTTCTTGAGACAAGCAGACTCTATGCTACTCTGCTACCCACCAAGGCATTTAGTATGTCTGCCCTCATCATGGCATATTACATGAAAGATTCTTGATAGCCTAATAAATTAAACAGAACTAGGGTATTCATGTAAGTGCACTGCAGCACATAGGTATAAAGAGGAGCTATACCACTATATCGAAATGCAAAAGCTCTCTTTCAAAACAGTCAAAGAGAAATTACAACTTACAGAGCTTATGGTACCCCCCCCCCCCCCGTAGCGCAGTTGGTAGCGTGCTTGCCTCTGGCATGGAGAACCTGGGTTTGATTCCCGGTACCAGCATGGGGATTTTATCCCCTCTGGGAGGTCTGGCACAGGGTGCACTCAGCCTCCTTAGATCCCAGGGGGACCAATTAAGGAGCTGCTTGATGGAGAAGTAGCGGCCCACGTCAAGAAGACCACATAACTGGCCAGGAGGGCTCGGGGCACTGACCACGTCCCACCCTCCAGTACTGCACTTCACCAATGATGCCTGTAGTGGGCAGAGGTGGGGGATGCAGCGGCTGGGCGGTAGGCATTGGCCCTTCATGGGCTGTTGTGCCGGGGTTTAGTTTAGAGGTTATGGTAGGGACACAGAGTAGTTCTATCTTGGCTTGGAAAAAGTTTTCTAATAAATGTGAGAAAATAGCCAAAATAGAGTAAACAATTTAAAAATACTGACTCAGATACAAGTATGCTGAAGCATATGTGTAAATTTTATCTGATCAGAGGTTCTGTGACAGTAAGTCAGAAAGCAATGATTCTTAGTCAGGATTATATGATGAATGAGGCAGTCCTTTCCATTCAGATTTGAAATCTCCTGAGTGGTTAGAGAGTGGTATGTAATCTTTTATTATAATGTGAAAGATTATCTTTCAAATTTTTAAGGAAAAAGCTTCTAAAAGATGAGCTTAATCTTAACTGCTGATGTAAAGTTGTCACACCACTGGACGCGTTGTCTGGGAGACACCTTATATTTATGTTATTCCAGAATTAATGTTTATTGATTTTTCAAGATTCTAAGCCTTGTGAGAGGTAGAACTGGAACTTAAAAATTCAATGCCACAGCTGGGATTTGGACCGCAGACCCTCCGCTTACTAGGCAGGTGCTCTAACTATTAAGCTACTGTGACAACCTGGCAGAATGACATTGAATTCTAAAACCAGTTTGTATTTTTCCTGGTAAACCACAAAGGCAGTCTCACATCAGAGACAATTAACCCAGTGGTGACTTACTATTGCAAGTACTTTATGTCCCAGGATTAAATAACCTTCAGATGGTAATTATTATTTATTTATGCCAACAAACTTACTGTTGGTGTTTTTAAACACACAAGCTGTGTGTGGGCAATGTTTGAGAGGTAGAACTGGAAATTAAAAATTCAATGCCACAGCTGGGATTTGAACCACAGACCCTCCGCTTACTAGGGGATGCTCTAACCATTAAGCTACTTGTGTATTTAAAAGCACCAACAGTAAGTTTGTTGGCATAAATAAATAATAATTACCATCTGAAGGTTATTAAATCCTGGGAGATAAAGTACTTGCAATAGTAAGTCACCATTGGGGTAATTGTCTCTGATGTGAGACTGCCTTTGTGGTTTAGCAGGAAAAATATGAAGTGGTTTGAGAATTCAATGTCATTCTGGCAGGTTGTCACAGTAGCTTAATGGTTAGAGCACCCGCCTAGTAAGTGGAGGGTCTGTGGTTCAAATCCCAGCTGTGGCATTGAATTTTTAAGTTCCAGTTCTACTTCTCAAACATTGCCCACACACGGCTTGTGTGTTTTAAAACACCAATAATAATTACCATTCTAAGCTTTTTATTTAATCAAGATGCCACTAAGCATTATTTTGATATGTGGCAAGTTTAATAATTACATTATTTTAAATATTAAAAGAATAAACAACCCTCTTGTGTAAATAATTAGAAAATAAAATGTTTACTTGATGTTTTCTTCTCCCAAGGAATCATGTATACAGAGATTAATAAAAACCAAGTATTTAATTACTGTCTTCAAAACGTGCAGGCCCTTCCTTTTGTGCTTTTCTTCCCCCTAGGGACCTTGTCGCTGGTGGGGGTCCTTGTGTACCACAATGATCCTTTGGGCTATGTCAGCAGTAGCGTAGCTACTGGTAGGGTCTTCCAAGCTGGACAGAAGGGGACATCCAATGGTTTCAATGGCAGAAGAGGAACGAAGTTCCAAACAACAGAGAAGGCAGAAGAGATGACATACCTGCTGCCTTGCAGGATGAAGTTGGTTCTTCAAAGGCTAGGGGAAGAAAACCCTGATCACAAACTACGTGGTCTGACAGAATAATGACGGTATAACTATGACATCAGAAATAGAGGAAATGCTATTTCATCTCTTATACTGATCTGTCATGATGTAGAAATGTTCCACAAGTGGTGATTGTGAGGAAAGTATATGGATTTCAAAACCCCTCCTGACCAGCTGGACCCATTAACCAACAGGTGTGGCCCTCCAGACATACTGGGGGTTTACGTGAGTGGACGATGTAACCACCATTACAAGAAAAAAATTGGTGGCCACTTAAAAAACGGTTACACTTATGCTAACTTCCCCAATGGAATGCAGAAGGACTTACACAGAATAAATAAGAAATGACTTAAGATCATCTTCAAACCTGTGAAGTTTTACCGTTTGGATCCACTTTATGAGAAATATTGGAGAGCAAGTGTGCTAATGGCTTTATTGCCAAAGCCCAGCATTTGATGACAATGCAAATTTTTAGACGTCTCTGTAATCTGACTTCTGACCACTAGCAGCTTCAATACACGCTTCCAGTCTGCTATGGAAAGACTGTTGCACATATTCTAGCATTTCAGCGGAAATTTCAGAGCAGGCAGCAGTAATACATCGTTTCATATCATCTGATATAGTTGGTACATTCTTGTTGTTGTTGGCTAATGCTGGATTTCTGAAAATGAAGTCCTTAATCCTCTTGCTCTCCAATATTTTTCACTGATGGATAGGGTGCTAGAAGTGGCTGGGCATATTTGAAGGTGGTCTTGGTCCATTTCCTCTTGCAGATCACATAGAGGATAGAGTAGTGAAGAATATATCCCAATTCTGTTCAAAAGATACATTCTTGTAGACAGTGTCTTTCAGCCTTCCCCACAGAAAAAAGTCTAAAGAGGTGAGATCTGTGCACAGGCTGTCCAAGGTACAGGTCCTCTTCATCCAATCCAATGATTTGGAAACAATCCGTTAAGACAAGCTCTAGTATTATTTATTTATGCCAACAAACTTACTGTTGGTTATTTAATCCTGGGATATAAAGTACTTACAATAGTAAGTCACCATTGGGGTAATTTGTCTCTGATGTGAGACTGCCTTTGTGGTTTACCAGGAGAAATACGAACTGGTTTGAGAATTTAATGCCATTCTGGCAGTTTGTCACAATAGCTCAGTGGTTAGAGCAGCCACCTGGTAAGTGGAAGGTCTGTGGTTCAAATCCCAGTTGCGGCATTGAATTTTTAAGTTCCAGTTCTACCTCTCAAGCTGTAGTATTTTATGCACTATGGGCTGGACAGTCATCATGTTGGTATCACAGGTTCCTCCTAGTCTGCAAAGGAATGTCTTCTAGCATCTGTGGCAGATGGTCTGTCAGGAGGCTGCAATAGTTGTGTTAGTTCACTGTTCCTTCTATGAAAAAAGGGCCTATGAGCTGATGGTTCACTATCCCACACCATACGTTTAAACTCCATGGACGCTGACATTCCACCGAAGCCAATGGGGATTGTCAACAGACCAATAGTGTATGTTTCTGTGGTTTACCTCACCAAGATTAATAAATGTTGCCTCATCACTAAGCAAGATACATGATGAATCTGGAGTATCATGTCTTGTGCAAAAGTTAACACGATTCTCAAAATCGTTTCCATGCAGCTCTTGATGGAGAGAGATGTGATAGGGATGGAACCTATGTTGATGGAGAATGCCTAACTCATGCCACTTCCACGTGCGATTGTGCAGATTTACTGCAACAGCAGCCAAAACATTAATTTCTGCCTCTTCTCCAGTCACTTGTTTTTTTCTGTTACGTTTTCTAGGTTCCAGTACTGCACCCCATTCATGATGACTGTGGTGGACAGACATGGGGGACACAGCAGTTGGGTGGTAAGCCTTAGCCTGGATGTACTGTTGTGTTATGGGGTTACAGAGTATTAATAGTTTTAAAACATTTTTCATTTTACTTCATCCTTTAAATTTACATACAAAGAATAAGTCATTTCATAAAAGATGTACATAAAGATTTATGTAAAAATTCTTATTTACAATCGCATGAAATTTGAACATGTCATAATATTTGAAAGGTACAATCACAACTGAAAAATTCAATGCCACAGCTGGGATTTGAACTACAGACTTTCCACTTCACACAGGCTGCTGTAACCACTGAGCTACTGTGGCAACTTGCCAGTATGACATTGAATTCCCCAACCGATTCATATTTTTCTCGGTAGACCACAAAGGGAATCTCACAGCAGAGATAAATACCCCAACTGAATTTTTCAGTTCCAATTCTACCTCTCAAATACTGCCCACACACTGCTTGTGTGTTTAAAAACACCAGTAGTATGTTTGTTGGTATAAATAAATTTGTAATGTCATAATATTATTTACATTTTTATACTCAACACTATAAAAATCTTGTTTTATTAGGTATCTTTTTATACACTTAATATTGCCTTGTTTTATTTCTTTAGGTAGCCTATTATACATATCTTTCACAATGCTTTCAATCGCTCTATTATTTAGAGTGCCCCTAAGTGTGATCCTAAAACAATTGTTTTGTTTCTCACATTATATGAATGTATATTACAATTTTTGTACATATGTTTCCTTCTATTTGTGTACATATTTCATACTTTCATAGATCAATGAAAATATTAATATAAGTTAAAATATTCAGGTTCTTAAATAAGGTTTACAGCTAATTTGGGATTGTGTATTTTATGTTTGTGTTTGAAACATACAGAGTAATTTTGAAACCAAAAAGGTAAGTCAATTAATAACACTACACAATACTTACTTATAATTTACCAGAACATGTTTTGATGTCCAGTTGATAATGGGGGAAAGTCAGCCTCTGAAACATCTTCCAGTAAATTATAAGTAAGTCTTGTGTAGTGTTGTTAATTGACTTACCTTTTTGGTTTAAATTGAATATTACAACACTGTTTTCAGACTTCCAAGAAAGATGATAATACAGAGAACTATTAAAGAAATGAAAGGGAGGTTTATGTTTCATTGTTTTCTTGTTTTATTACATTAACAAGACTATACTGACTAACTTGTTTAACTTTTATATATAACTTGAACTAAATATGAATTCAAAACTAATATAGGCTATTTCCATCTTTGTTGTTTGATTCCATGCTAATGAACATGTATACACTTTGATTGTTTCAGAGAGAGAAACAGCACAGACTGAACCAAGTGAAAGGCCTAATTATACTAAAATTAAGTCAACTGCAGCACTTCAATAAAGACACAAAGAATTTTGAACTTCTAAAAGATAGCATAGTAATAACAAATTCAGAAATAAGTTCACTGGTTGGTCGCGTAGATGAACTGAAGAAGGAAACTGAGGCACAGCTTGAAAAACACAGGTCTGCTCACCATTTTATAATAAATATGTGAATAACTTCTGAAGTCGGTAAACACGTTTTATTCAAAAATGTGTTCCCCCTTTAATAACTGCATTATAATGTAAATAAATAAATACCCTGTATTTAAGCTTATAAGCTTAAATACAGGGTTCTTCCTTTAAAACCTAATGAAGCACACAGCATTTCACCTCTCCTGTGACCTGGCTGGATTCCCCCACTACCAGCTGCCATTGTGTGCATGCTAGTCAGTACTGGGCTTCTGAAAATCCACATCACATTCAAGAAATTGCTCCTTATGATTGGAGAGTTGGAATTTGGTGTGCTTGTTAGCACTACATGCATAATTGGTCCAATATTCTATGAGCAGACTGTAAGTTCAGAGAGGTACTGAAATGACATTTTGATTCTATCTTATCATGAACTGACAAAAGAAGAGAAATTATATGGATAGTTTCAACAAGATTCTGCTATTGCCCATACAGCAGAGGAGTCCATGAGTAAAATTAGGGAAGTGTTTGAAGATAGAGTGATTAGTGCTGGTATATGGCCCTCTCGCTCCCCTGATCTAACAGTGTGTGATTTTTACTTGTGGGTTAACCTGAAAGACAAAGTTTACAAGACTAATACTTATACATTGGAAGAACCAAAACAAAATATTAGAAATGAAATCAGAAACATTGCAGTGGCCCAACTTAATTGTGTAAATAAGAATGCGTTCTCCTGATATAATGCTTGTTTAGCCAAGGGTGGATGACATTTCCTGCATCTTCTATAAGGTAAGAGTGTTATATATGCTTTATACACATAGTTTATGTAGGAGCAAAGCCGGCTGTGGCACAGGCAAAATGCCATGTGCCCAGTAGGTTTTAAATGAAGAACCCTTTACATATGGAAAGTGAGACATATTGGAACGGAGCTAAGGCAAGAAGCCTTTAAAACATAGTCCTCACATACCTTAAGAGGTAAAGATGTAATAATCTACTCAGAGGTACTTAAGGCTAATTCCTGGGTCAGCAACAAAAAGGGGCTATCCTCTTCTGAATGCACCAGTGCTCTGAAGATGTCAAGCAACATTACTGGAGTTTGCATTTTTATTTTTTTAATTTCTTTTATTGAAGTGGTATATTAAATAATATATTAATTAAATCAATGTTTTGTAATAAAGTATAAATGGATCCTAATTTAGATTAGGGTCCGGACTTTACTAGGTAGAAGTTTCAGCACAACCTATTGTTGTTTTCCGGACTGCAGAAAAATAGAAACACTTGGTCACATGCTGGGATCATGTCCTTAAAGGCAAATGCTAATAAACAACAGACACCACAAGATTCATAGTTCATTGGTATTTTCACTGAAATCCGCAGTTTGGGACATCCAATAAGAGGTGCATTGTATATCCTCAAACAGTTTGATTAGAAGAGCTGACATAATTGCGATCAACAGGGGTGAAGGTACAGCAGTCATAGTAGACCCCACTATCCAATTTGAAAGAGATCTGCAGCAAGCTGATGAAGTTCACATGGAGAAAAGGTCCATCTATGAACATGTATCCCTTATCTGACCAATAAGTACAAAATTGCGAATGATGTTGGGCTACTCTTCGGTAGTAGGGGAAGGGTGCCAAAATTAACATGGGTGTATTTAAAACTTTTGAGAATTCCTCAAAATTGGATCTATGAAACCATGGTTAGCATCATAAAAGATTCTTTAAACATTTTGCATCACCATTTGTATTTTATGTTTTCTTTTGCTAATGATAGATAAAGATAGATGTAAAAAAATAATATAACCTATGTTTCTTTAATACCTTCTTCTATTAGATAGTTGTTTTGTTTCAATATATTCTAATTGATTTCTATTAGATATTTCACCATTTTTGTGATTATCATTTTTTTTCAGATTTTTCATTATACCGGGTGTTAATGAACTACACCGAAATAATTTCAGCGATTGTAGACGTGACTAATATAAGTAAGTTGAGATAGGCAATGCATGGTCTGCGGCTTAACATAACACAGTTAATTGTGTTAAACCTAATTGGCATCAGATGCTGATAAGTTGGTGTTTAAACAAGGTGGGCGAGATTATTGGATTAGAATGTCTTTAAAACTGCTTCCTGAGTATAGAAATATTGAAACTTAATAGCTCGTTATTGGCATTCTCAAGACTTAATGCCTCAAAGATATCTCAAATCTCGAACTAATCACCTGCCAGTGCGACACTGAACAGCGATTAACTGCCTTCTTGCATCACCCTACTCTAGTAGGGTTTGTGTAAGTGTTCTGGTGGCCCAGTCAGTAACGCTGAAAACTGTTGTTCCAGAGGTCGTTGGTTCGGTTACTGTCATGTTGTTGTTTTTTTTTTTCCTTCGTCGTAAATTACAATAGGCAGTTCCTTTAAACCTGATGTAAAGATTGTATTTACTTTTCATTTTATGTAAGTTTGTTCACCCTTTAAACCTCCTCCCATTTAGACGTACAGCATGAGAGAGTATTAAGCAGGATTCAATCTTTGTTAGAAGGAATTGTAATTAATTACACTCACAAGGTGAAATTACTCTGTAAAATGCACTGTACAAGAATTAAAACCTTAGACAAAATATTAAAACAAAAACAACCAAATAAACAAAACAAAAATGAAAAAAAAAAAAAAGAAAAAAGACAAATAAAGTGAAGGAGACACGAACTTGTTTACCTTTCACTTGAAAGCTAATGTCATAACCATTGCGCCAGAGGGAGTGCTCTGACCGTCTCTTCATTTTCGTGTCTTGTGCACTCAAGTGGTATTATCATTAGCAGTGGCGTACTGGCACTTTAGAAACTTATAGCCGTAACTTCCACATTTGAACCTACAGGCCATAAGTCTCCTGTCCGAAATTACTTGTTTCAGAGATCTCCACTTGCTCTGAAAATATTTCGGTGTAGTTCATTAACATCCTGTATAACTTTTAAGTGTTGTTTAAATTTCAATTTTCATATACAGTATTTAATTTGTTAAGTATTCAGTGTTATTTTGTTATATATATTCAGAACTCCCGAGGTCACCAATTAGTAAATTGACTGATGTCATTATGATTAAAATAAATTATCAGACACAATTAAGAATACATCTAAGGATGTTCAGGTTCTGTTTGTATTCATGTCTACATTATAATGAAAATCAAAGGCAGGAGAACTGTACAAAGCAGATAGACAAGAATATAAACTATCCAAATTGCTAACAGCCACGTGAAATACCTTTCTATGACCTGAAAATTGGAGTGTGGTGTGTGATAGGTGTAGTACCCATTTTCTGTAATGAAACATGAGCTATGTACTGCCTGTTTGTGAGGTAAGGGTTTTAGTGTGCCTCCGCCAGCACTGTTTTGCCAGCTGTTCTTGATTCCCTTGCACAGTGCAGAGAGCCCAAAAATGGGTCACCATATGTTTTAATGGCTATGTTTGTAAGGACAGAGAATGTGAAATCACACACAGCAGTGTTGCAAGGAAATGTATTCAGTGCAGCCAACATTGTATAAATCTTTTCAAAAGTTGTTCTTTGCTTGCAAATTTCTTAAGTGCATGTTAGCAGTGTTCTCCAATTACTTCCTCACTACTACTATTTCCTTTTTAGAAGGAATGGTGATTCTCAGTTCTTTCAGGCAGTGTAGCTTTTTATATTCAGGTTTCTCTGCTGCTTGAATCAATTTTAAGAAGTGCATTATATCAAATAAATTGAAAATCACATCTAGTGCTGCAAAAAAAACAAACCTGGCTAGCATTTTTTGATGACATATCTCTTCCAGTTTTTTATTATTTTAGAACTAGCTATCTTGGAAATAAAGTTTCCTTTTCTTACATACATGTCAGTCTGGGTAGCTCACTTGGTTTGACACTGACATACTGATCCCAAGGTCATGGGTTCAAACCTGGCCCAGAGTGCTGGTTTTTAAGTATACTTAAAGGAGACAACCCCATGTCAGTAGAACTACTGGCATGTAAAAGAACTGCTTGGTTGGTTGGTTGCTAATGACCAGCGTATTGCCTTCTTGCTTTGCAGTAGCACAATGAGAGATCTGCAGCTGTTAAATTTTGACACTCCATAAGATGAGTCATATTCATTGTAGAAATCCTCTTCTCTACAAAATACACAATTTGGAGTTGGAAGGATGTTTATTTTATGCAGATGAGCAGCCAAACAATCATGTCCTGTATGTAATCAAAAGAGAGCAACAGTTTTTGTTCCTGGATATTCTGGAATTATTGTTGCTTTATTCAAAAATGTTTTGTGCTGTTTATTTATACTCTTGAGTTAAACTGTCATACCTTTTTGTTGGATGATTAGTATTATTAGTTTTGATAAGTGAAATGATAAAGATGAGTTTCTAAAAGTACTCCAGCGGGACGAAATTCCAGCACACCAGCAGCATTGATATGAACTTGGTAATTGACAGCATCAATAACAAATAAACATCACTAACACAGGGGTGCTTAATATAGTTTTCACTTTGTAAGTCTTGCATTATTTCTTAAGGAGTTCCATCTATTCTTTTATATGTTAGTGTTTCAATTACTACTTGAATACTATTGCAACTTTGTATAAGACCTACTACATATGCCTGGAGTACATTGTTAGCTGTCTCTGAAATCTCAAGCATCCTTTTCATTAAGTTTAATGAAAACCTAAAGTTGAACTTTTACATCATATATATGTCTCTCTCTCTCTCCTCCTCCTCCTCCTCCTCCTCCTCCTCCTCCTCCTTCTTCTTCTTCTTCTTCTTCTTCTTCTTCTTCTTCTTCTTCTTCTTCTTCTTCTTCTTCTTCTTCTTTACCTTCTTCACCTTGTTCTTCACCTTCTTCTTCTTCTTCTTCTTCTTTTTCTTCTTCTTCTTTAACTTCCCCTGGTTACTCTAAAAGTGTTGGGGGTCTTCGGTGAAGGACTTCCATGTTTTCCTATCTTATGCCATTCTCTTTAATTCCATCATATTTTTGTTAACTTTCTTCCCCAATTCCTCTATACAATTCTTATATGTGACTCTGGGGCAGCCTCTCTGTCTTCCTCCTTCTGGCCTTGCTTCCAGAAACTGTTTTGGCTTCCTTCCCTCATCCATTCATGATATGTGACCAAACCATCGTAATTGTCTTTGTGCTAATCCTTTCTCAATTGGGGGTTGTTGCAATTCCCTTCTAATTCTTTGAATTCTGATTAGATCTCTTTTAGTTTTTCCTGCTGTATGTCACAGGCTCTACATTTCTGATCCTGTTATTTTACTTATATCTTTCCCTCTAGCTGGCCAGCTCTTGCTTCCATATAATAAGATGGGTTCCAGTACAGTCCTGTATATTTTGAGCTTTGTTTGGGGGTGTATTTCTTTTTTCCTCAATATGGTATGACTAATCTGATAGTATGCTCTATTATATTTTGCGACTCTATTACTCACTTCTTGTTGTATTTTGCCACATTGGTGTAATATTGTTCCTAGGTATTCAAAGCTGTTCAATCTGTGTCCCCTTACAGTATACATTCAACTATCCAACCTTATCCTCTGTCTTGGCCACCTGCATCACCTTGCTTTACCTATGCTTATTTCCTTTTTCTTCCAGGTTGGCATTCCATTCTTCTATTGCTTGCTGTAATTTTCTTTCAGTGTCAGCTATCAGCAGTATGTCATCTGCATATATTAATGCCTGACACTGCACTGGTCTCATTTTCCAATTTCCCACCTTCATCCTTCCAGTTCGTGCCTTACATTATGTTATGTATTTAATCCATTAATATTATAAACAGCAGTCTCCCTGTTTCACCCCCATTTCCATTTCGAATTTCTGTGATTCTCTCCCATCCAACCTTACTACTCCTTCTACTTTCTCATATCTTGATTTAATCACTCTTAGTAGCTTCTCACTTATCCCTCTTTTTACTTTCTCTACTGGTAAATAGGGGAAGTATTGTATTCCACCCAAAAATTCGATGCCGAGATTTCACCAGAAATATATGTTTTGAGGCCCCCTGAATCCAAAAAAAGCGTTTTTAGAAAAAGGACCATGTGTGTGTCTGTGTGTCAGTCTGTGTGTCAGTCTTGTCAGTCTGGACAGCATAACTCAAAAACGAAAAGTCACTTAAATACCAAAGTTGGTATTTAAGTTTAATGTCTTTCAAGGATGCGACACAAAGATTTTGAGGAAAATAGCCCCACCCTAAACTACCCTTTACATGGAAAATTTTTCGAAAATTTTGATTTTTTTGAAAATGGCTCTAACGATTTTGATTAAAATGTCATATGTTTGAGATATTTTTATGACAAATGAAATGTATATCTTGAATTTTCTGGCTATAGCCCCTGTAGTCATATTTACTCTGGACTACTTTTGCATAACTCGTAAACCGTTAGAGATAGACCAAATTATACTATACAAAAAATGTAGATCTTGTTAAAATACACAATTTATGTCTCAATAAATTTTCTTGTAGGGTGAACCATTTCGGAGATATTCCTTGTTATGTGTATGAGTTTCGGAAAACTTAGAACCTTCGTGAAATGGATCATAGTTGTTCATTTTTTTATATGTTAAGTGTGCAAAGACAACAGAATATCAAAGCTCTAAAAGTTTTGACTATCGCACAAAGCCTACGGTATTCTAACATTCCCCTTGCACCTACAAGGAAATAAGGAATAAGATAATTTGTACAAATGTTTATCTCAACTAACACGAAGAAGATATAGGAATAAGAGTTTGTAAGAATGGTTAGTACAAGAGTAGAGAAAGTCATGTGAGTGCAACACATCAGATTTTTTCCAGTATGTTCCAAATCTCCACTCTAGGCACCCTATGAAAAGCTGCTTTCAAGTCTAGGAAAGCCAGGTTGATGGTTCTGCCTCTTGATGTAATTTTTTCACTTATTGTTCTTAACGAATATATCCAATCCTGGGTTTGCCTTCCAGGTCTAAAGGCAGCCTGTTCTTCCTCTAAATCGTCTGCAATTTGTCTACGGAGTCTGCTTTCCAGTGTCCTTGTTTGTTTTAAATTTATTTTGTTGTTTAATGACGCTGTCAATAGCTGGGATCCCTTCAGTGTCGCCGGTGTGCCGGAATTTTGTCCCGCAGGAGTTCTTTTACATGCCAGTAAATCTACTGACACGGAGCTGTTCTTTTTAATCACACTTAAAAACCATCGGTCTGGGCCAGATTTGAACCCGCCCCCTTGGGATCAGTAGGCCAGCATCTAACCAATTGAACCACCCAGACTGACCCAGTATCCTTGTGAAGACTTTGAAGATGGTTGAGAACAGACATATTACACTATAGTTTTCAAGGTTAGAAGATTCGCCTTCTTGTATATGGGGATAATTACGTTTCTCTGCCAATCCTTAGGTATTTTTTCCTCTTCCCACACTGTTCTAAATAATTCTCTCATCTGTCTTATTAACCTCTTCAGGGATATGGATGTGAAATCACGTCCATTTAAAATGACGGACGAGCGATATGGACATGTATACACGTCCTGTGCGTTTGTGCATTTAACCCTTATTTATCCTCTATCTAACTCAACTTATTTTAATTTTCCCCCGTTATGAAACATTTAATTAAATTCTATATGCTTTACTGGCTTACCTTTATATGTTCCTTCTGCAGTGATATGCCTCAAAACAGGGATAAGCACACAAGGGCACATCTCCACATTCGCAACACATCATCCCAGTTTCCTTGCGGATTCCCTTCTTGCGGCACACGAAACACCCTCGAGATGGGCGGGACTTCTTTGCTGTTGATGGTATCCTTTTAGGATAATATTTTCCTTGAAGTCTGAGGGGTGCAGGGGTTTTGGATTTTCTACCCCCAGTATGAAGAGGCCTCTCAACCTGGTATTGTTCAATTAGGCTGCGAGCTATTGATAGTCAAAAGTCCAGGTAGGTCATTGTCTTGAGTGGGTTTAGAGCTCTCCAAATTACCAAACAATTGTATATGGTTATATCCAGCTGGTGCAAAAATACCTTTTTATACCATTTCACTGTTTTTCGTATAGAGGGATATGCTTGCAATACCTGATCTACTAGATCGACACCGCCCATGTGCATATTGTATTCCTGGATAACATCAGGCTTGAAAATGCACATTTTGGTATGGGCATCTGTTTTTCCAGTGTCAATCATCGAAATCTGAGAACTGCAATTGGATAATGCCGTAAATACCCTCCTGTCCTGCCAGGCAAGGTAGGTCAAAGGTGGGAGCTGATGCACCTCCATTTCCCCTCTCCTTAGAGCCTTCGTATTCACATCTTTTGGCAAACCGATACGATTTGAACGTACTGTTCCAATTGCATTAGTCTTTCTTTTGTGTAAGGCCATGAATAATTTAGGAGAGCTGTACCAGTTATCTAAGTACACAGTCCTACCCTGATCAAGCACAGGTTCCATTAGGTGCATTACTATGGAGCCAGATAAGCCCAAATCTTTGTCTCCAGTATTGTCAGTCCCTTGACCAGTGTAAATGCAGCTATTGTAAAGATATCCCGTTTTACTTTCACAAACATCAAAACTCTTTATGCCAAATCTAGCCCTTTTTGTTTTGATGTATTGCTTCCAACCTAAGCGGCCCTTCCAAAGCATTAGGCTTTCATCAACAGTGACCTTTTCACCAGGCACATAATTTTCTTTAAATTTTGAAATAATATAATCGAAAACAGGCCTAATTTTGTGGAGTTTGTCATTTACATTCTCTGTGCAGGTGAAATGAAGGAACCGCAAAATTGACGTAAACCTGTTATTTGACATGCATTTTCCAAAAAAAGGAGTGGCTAGCATGTCATCTGTGGACCAATACATGTATAATGCAGGTTTACGAATAACACCCATAAGTATAATTAGACCAATTAGCCTGTAAATCTCATTGAGTGTTACTTCTGTCCACCTTTGAATTCTGCTCTTAGGCCCTAATTTACCTTTAGAGAGCAGGTCTTCCTTCACCTTACTCGCATATACATTTGTTTCCGAAACAATGAGAGACACTAAGTCGGTAGTAAAAGATTTTGTAAAAATGTCAATTGGTTGGCTGTCAGAAGTCAGCTGAGCCTGGGGTTGAACACCAGAGGCTGTGCTCGTGAAGATGTGCCTGTTTGTATTGCAATTGTTTTCAGCACTCCACAATGCTGACTCTTCACGAACACCTGAAGGAAGTTGGTCACACTCTTCCTCACTGCTACTCGTACCTATATCCTCCACACCCCCCTCAAATTCGGAAAATTCGCCATCAATATCCAAATTGCTGTCACACAGCAAGAAGTCCTCCACATTATCCTGTGTAATTTCAGAAGCCCTTACACTTCCACCACTCGCTAACCTTTGTGCAACACTGCTTGTTGATGCCATGTTTTAACTCTGAGATGTAACACTCAAAAGCTTCTTACTTCAGCTACAAGCAGGAAAGTATACTTATGTATTTCAAGAAAGAAATCAACGGAGCCTGCTAAATCCAAGTTATGAAACACGTGTAAGGAAAAATTGCAAACCTGCTTTATTCTGATGACTCATAAACCACGCATACAGTAGTGTTCTATTTCACATTGTGCTGTGATTTGCTGACGCATAGCTCACACATACAATGGGTCCACTACTGTTTCTTTCCGAGAAATTACATTAGATGCGTTCAACAAAGCAAAGTTAACTTTTCACCACAGTGAAACAAATAGTGCCATTTCAACGATTTGTAAATGCAACTGATGCAATTGCTGATGATGTACATGTGTACTGCATATAATGAGTTTTATAACAGTTTTTGTTTCATTAAAATAACTTAAAATTTACGCAAAATACAGCTGTGTATTTACGAAGCACTTTTAGCGCATTTAACAATTTAAATGCCCTGCGCTGGATTTTGGGTATCCGTTCTCGGCCTGCAGAGCTTTTAAATGGCTATCGCTCAAGAGGTTAAGGTCTTCCCTCCTGCCTTGATTAATTCTGGGAAAATTCCATCTGGGCCCGCAGCTTTTCCATTTTTTCATTTTCTGTACTGCCATTTCTATGTATGTCTATCTCATCTATTTCTTCCAAGTCATATTTCCTTTCTATATTTAGAACTTTCATTTCCCATTCCCTTGTTTTCTTAAATTTGTCTACATAGTGCTTTCTCCACACTTCCAATATCTTCTCAGTATTGGTTTGCAACTCCCCATTTTTATTATTTACACTTCTGACCTTTTTTCCTTAATTGTTTAACTGCGGTCCAAAATTTTTTCTCATCGTCATGGAAGCTTTCTTCTATTTCATTACCAAACTCTTCCCAGATCTTTTTCTTAGTTTCAATTACTATTTGCTTTGCTTCCTTTCTTTTAATCTTATAATCCACCAATGCCAACCGCGTTCCTGTTTGTATAAGCGTTTCCATGCTTCCTTCTTCTCTTTTACTGCTGTTTTCACCCATTTATCCCCCCATTTAGTGTTTTTCTGCATTGGTCCTACTTTCTTCTTGCCACATCCTTCTTCACTGATTTCTAAAACTATATTTTTAAAAAGTTGCCATTTTAATTCAACATCTCTTTCATTTGCTATTGGCATTGTTTTAAATTTATCCTTTAATTTATCTTGATAGATTTTTTTTCTTTTCTTCTTTCTTTAACTCTTCGTATTTTATTCTCTCATAAAATCTTTTCTTATAGCTCCTTGGCTTTGTGAACCTAGTCTCTGCCACCAATAATTTGTGATCTGAGCTTAGCTTTGCTCCTCAAATGACTTTTATGTCCCTTATTTTTATTCTCATTTCTTTTGAGTAGATGAACTAACATATAATGCTACTAACATCTCTTCTCATCTCTTATGGTTAAACAGTGTATTTCCAATCAGCAGTTGGTTCTGAATGCAAAGATTCAGTAGCTGTTAAGGGGCTCATCTACATTATATCTAATACACCTTGTCCTTGAGTGAAATCACTCCCTACTCATGTGTTTAGATCACAAATTATCATTACTAATGCTTCCTTTGCTTCTGCTTTCTCCACTTCCTGTTGCAGTATAGTATAGACATGATTCTTTTCAATTTGGCTAGCATCCTCTGTTGCTCCATATACCTGAATAAGATAGATCTTTAGCTCTAAATCTGTTAGAAGTTACCACCACTGGAGGGTGGTACGTGGTCAGCATCCCAATCCCTGCCAGCCAGTAATGCGGTCTTCATGACCTGGAGCCGCTACTTTTCCATCAAGTAGCTTCTCAATTGGTGACAGAGTGCACCCCGTGCCAGACCTCTCAGAGGGGATAAAATCTGCATGCTGGTACCAGAGATCGAACCTGGGTCCTCCATACCAGAGGCAATGGCTTTCCAATAACACTTCAAAATTGCTTTCCACTTTCCATTTTGTTGTAGCAATGCTACTATAACATAATGTGAGTCACATCTATTTACAGAACATCATATGATTATCTTGGATGCACTTATTCATTTTTGATTTACCTGTCACATAACAGCATTGGCATAATGTATGTGAGTCACATCTATTTACACATCATACTATACATTACTGTTGTTTTTTCAGGCCAATCTTGAAATAAATTAAATAGTTATTTCCTGTCAAAGTGTGTATACATTTATATATATTTGGCACTCTCATGCATATGTATACTGTATATATTATACGAGTATTATACACACACATTATTGATTGCAGATTCAAACCTGATGGAGGATGATGGATTTTTTCAGTGTAAAAATCCTTACCATGGCTTCCTTCGGAAAGGAAGTAAAACGGTTGTCCCATGTCATAGATTTATAACATGTAAAAGAACCTCAAACCTGATAAAGAGCCTCTGAACAAAACTAAGTGGTCTTATCACCCAATATAGAATGGGAACCTGAGAACCATAGCAGTTAAAGAGCATCCATAGAATAAAACTCAATTTTTACATTATTGCTTTTGTGAGCAGTAGTGCCATAAAATACAATATAATTTAAGGGGTGGAATCAGGCCACACATGGTTTGTGTGTTTAAAAAACACCAGCAGTAAGCTTGCTGGCATAAATAAATAATAATTACAATATAATTTCTTATATATTGTGACATTGCTTCAAGCTTTCATCTGGGAAGCATCCAAAATCAAATGCTCCTTGAATGATGATACATTGCCAAGGAGACAGAGAGTAACTTTGAGAGCTTCAATTGCTAGTTCAAAAATTGTGTGTGAACAAGAGTTGATGAGAATAGTATATGTGTAATTTGTGTTATTTTGAGGCCAGCAATACCTCAAAGAAAGGAATTTTATAATGCATTATTCGTGTATTTGATTTCATCCTCTCCTATGCAGGTAGAAAAACATTTTCCTGTAGTGTTAAGTCACGTAATACAACAAATTTAAAGAAGCTGTTACATTCACATACTGACTGAAGTTTATAGAATCTTCATTGAAAAGGCAACTTAGAACTTCTTGTCACTGTCAGTAGATATACAGTGAAATTTAAAAAGACAAGCAAAAGCATATGTTTATACACAGAAAATTACTAGTAAGAACATTTTTCAGTAAACAAGCTGTCTCTTTCATGGCTTTTTATAAAGTATCGAGTATCAGTGCTTAAAATTAGTATCAATAGTGGTATCATACCATCACCAGTTGGGAAGAATCATTCCATACATTCACTGTTTAATTCACTGCCTGCATCTTATAGAAGTAAAAGCTAAGGAATGTGAGAAAAGTGTTCATCATTTTTATTTTGACACTGTAATACTCTATTGTTTCATGAGTTACCAAATGTCAGTAGGGTGTTTAATGGACAATGGGTTGTTTGTCTGGCACCTCAAAGATGGTGTGGAAACTTACAAGTAATAAGAAAATTAATAACTTTAAAGGTATCCAATCAAACCTTGAAGGAGTGAAGTCTAAACCAACAGAGTTTACCAGGGAGAATATTGTTCAAAGTGAGAGACTTATAGCCGGCGCTGTGGCCGAGTGGTTAGCTTGCTCACCTACCACCTAGGTGGCCAGGGTTCGATCAGGGTGATATTAGTGGTGAACAAAGCGGCATCAGGGCGGGTTTTCTTCGGGTGCTCCAATTTCCCCCGCCACTCATTCCACCAATTGCTCCATTATCACCCTTCCAATCATCCATTTCGCCTGCATTTCATATCATCCTCTTCCTCGCTCTCATACCTGGTGCTTGGCTGACCACCTGCTTCCAGGTCTTCACTCTGTCTGGTCCATAGGTTACTGTGCTCCCCAACAGGCATCGATCCTAGGCACTGACTTGTAAGTCCTAGGGGATGTAAGTACTACATAAGGCGAGGGTAATCAGAAGAAGAATAATAAGAAGAGGAAGGAGAAGGAGAAGGAGGAGGAGGAGGAGAAGAGGAAGAGGAAGAAGAAAAAGAAGAAGACTACTAGGGTGCTTTTCTGGTTATTGAAATTTTGTTTTACTTCCTGAACAAATTGGGTTATTGCATTTGCAGTGGACATATTACTTCTGAACCCAGCCTGATCTTCAGATAGGAGTTTTTTATTCTCCAAATACCAATTTAGGCTTATTAAAATCAATTTTTCACATATTTTAATAAGAATCGAAGTTAGAGTAATTGGACGATATGATTCTATTTCACTTTTATCTTTCCCATGTTTAGGTATAAGTATGACAATTCCTTTGGCCCAGTCTGGTGGAAATACTAGATCATTGTTCCAAAATATGTTATGCATTAAGTGTAACAGGGCCAAGGTTTCTGACAAAGTCTGGAAAGGTTTTGCCATCTCCTGCTTGTTTCTTAATATGAATATTTCGGATTGCTTGTTTCATTTCCTCTTCCATGAATTTACTGGTGAACAACTCTATAAGTGTGTTTCTTGATGCATTCTTTCTATCATTCTTTAATTTCCATGTTCTTATTTTTTGATTAATTTTGCTTTATGTTGATTCAAGTAGAATGTGTTAAATTTGTTGGCAATTTACTTTGTATCTGTAATAATATTGCCATTGACTATAAGAGAATGGTTTTGCTTTTCTGAATAGAAGTACTTATTATTTAAGGTGCTGAATAGCCTATGTGCTTTAGAACTGGCTTTTCTATAATCATTGAGCTCATAAATATATTCCATGTTGCCTTCTTTGCTTCTCTGATTTTTCATTTTAATACACACTTTCTTGTCTCCATTCAGCTTTGTAATGCTAGCACAATTTTTTCTTTGGCTGAGGTATACACATATACTTACAGTGAGCCATAACTTCAACTGTAGCATTTGCTAATATTTTATATTGTAATCAGTATGCATGTATTTTTCCCCCTTCAGGAAAAACCAACAACATTTGCATCGAATGAGAGTGGATTGTAACTATATGGAAAAGGTTATTAAATCTCTTACTGAGAAGATCAAAGAAACACTTATAAGAAAATTTGGATCTGAAGTTAAACTAGATGAACTGGAAGAGGCAATTTTAAAGCAGCTGATTGTTCAATTTAAGACACCTGTGGATGATTTAGTTAAAGAAAAGGAACTGGAGATATATAAGCTTCAGGTTAGGGAATTTAATGTTAATTGGAGGTAATGAGTTGAAAGTAAGATTTTAGCTTTTGTTTTCTTTAAATACAAGAATTGATTGAAGAACAAGCAATATTATTTTCATAAATATTTTACAAAATTACTGTATTGAATATTTCTGATTTAATATCAATTGATTCATGACCATGTGAGTTGTACAAGAGAGCACTCTCCTTGTGCTAAGGCATATAGTAATATTGCTTGAACCTCTGCACAAAGAAATTCCTTTCTTAGCTGTTAACACTGCTTTAGCTTATCAGAAAAGAAGTTAGAAAATTGTTATTATTTTACTTATATAGAATAACAATTTTAAACTAATTATACAAAGATAAGATAGGAATTAAAATATGCTAAATATTATTTACATTAAACTCTCAGTTTAGTGGACCTAAAGGGGCTAGAAATTGTCTGGAAAATTGAAAGTCTATCAAATCGCAAAATGAATGAAAATGAAGCAAAAACAATTGAAACTGTTTTATTGCTACATATAATTTACTTTACATGGTTTACTCTTGGTTATAAGTCATTCCCTGTGAAGTTGTGGGTTTGAAAAAGTGTCAATACCCATTTGCTTTCCACTTGAATTTTGCTTCTTTATGATTAAGGAGCGAAACTATCTGAAATGTTCATAATAGGGTTCAGTATCAGCACTAAGTGATTCACCATAAGTTTTTCTGTTAGTAATGCCATGTCACTTTCGAAAACACCATAACCACCCATCACTCGCCTTAAATTGCATGCCAGTGTGCTTAGCTAATTTATCAGCTGCAGCCTGCAACTCCATGCCATGTACGATGATTCCACTGGAATGCTGTTGAACGAACCACTTATACACAGCCTCCTCTAATTGTTGGTGTTTCGCTAATTTCACATGCTTCCTATCTGCCAATCCACTCTTTGAACTATCCACAATATATTTCAGCAGAAACTGAAGAAGTGTTTCTTTGCTTTTTCGTATGTCAGAAACTATCTGCTTTTTTACTCCGTACAACTCACAAACATGTTCAACAGATGCTCCACTTTCCAGCCCATACTCCAGCTTCCGAGTTATGCTCAAGATCACACGTTTTCTTTTAACAGCAGACATTCCACACTGTAACAAAACTAGAGTAGACCCGTAATGAACACAAAAGTATTACATGCGTCAGAGAATGCCCAATTAAGACTGAAGCTAAGAGTCATATGAGCCCTTGAGCATGTAATGCATACACGAACTTTCATGAATGTAGCCGAAGATACATCAACTAGCCTTCTTGATCAGACAAGCAGTGGAATATCACAATTTAATTGTTGCAGGTCTTCTAAATTTCATTTAAATTTATTTTATAACCAATGCCAAATTTAGTCTGTTAAATCGGAAGTCCATTGAACAGGGGTCCATTAAATCGAGATTTTACTGTACATTCTTTTACAGTAGCATATAATAGTATTTTAATATGTGGTGCTGTTTTTATAATTTACGTCGGTGATGGTGATGAGCTTTTGACTCTTTCGTTATCTCGGGTCATGGTACTGGATGGAATGAACATACACTCGGGGTCAACTTTAGTGAAATATTTTATTCACACTTTCTTATTCACAGTATTTAAATCGTTTCACAGTAGCAAGTCTTTTATTTCAGTGGATCGACTTCCCTAGCAACGCCGAGATTTAATGTCTGAAAATTTAGCGATATTTTGCTAAATGTGTTTTCTATCACTTTACACTTCGTCTATTTTATGTCCTTTCATTTAATTGCACACTTCGTATTAACTAACTTATTAAAGTTAGCTAATTTTTCACTTATTTTACTCAAATTAACAGTGTTTAAACACTTAGTAATTTTACTTTCACTATTTTATGACGCGCACACATAAAAATGCGTCCATCTATACCAAAGACACGGACGCTATTAACAAATTCTTTTGGTTGCGAGTCTAGGATTCCGACTGCCATGTGTACACCGGTGTATGCGTTCATCAAATAGTTCCCGCATTGTTAGGGAAGCGATCCTTAGCCATTCTCCCTTCGCTTTCAATATTGAACACATATAATTCTTTTATTTATACATATATATTAAAATTAAATATTTAAATATTTATGACGTCTTTAAACAAACTTGCTTGTTTGTAACAATGAACATTAGTAACACGTTTTTGTCATTTAACCAACTCATACCAACACCAAAAATAAATTACACTCTTAACATATATTCACATAAACGATTTTCTTTTGGGGTCTTACAATATCCTGTCTCACATGCCCCTTGTTTTGTTTTTCAAGTTGTCACCTACATTTACAATCTTGAAACACAATACAATACTTCTCCCTATTCCTCTAATACTAAATATTTTGTACAATACCCTTTTTTCTTTACAGTCTTCTTTGCTGTATGTTTTTGTTTTTTGTTTTGGCATGACACAGTATGTCTTTACAATTTTACAATTTCGGTTACTACACAACACAACACCAAGAATATTCCTAAGTTTTTACATTTGACATTGACACAAATATTATTTAAGTGTATTATGGTTTATTGTGTGCCTTTTGACTTATGTTCCTTGTTATGAGGAGAGAAAACCAGGATACAAATCTTGAGCTAATGATTATGATCATATTTATGGCATTTTATTCAGTTCTTTGTCCTCTGTCTTGCAAGCTTATTATGTATAGGCAGGTCGTTGAGTCAATTCTTAAACTCTGATGTTACTAATGATGTTACTATGACATTGGGTTCTTATTCACTATTGTTTAGTTCGACATTTCTTCAAGCTTAACATTGGCTATATCCATCTTCATTCATGGGCATTGCTTTTCTGACTATGGTTTTTCTTACTTCACTAATTGTCACTTCTTTATCTCTTCTCTCTATAAGAGGAAACTTCTATATTCATAATTATTCTGCAACTATATTATTTTTCTTCTTAATTCACCCTCAACACCCTCGTGTCAAAAATATTTTCTCTTTGTCATCACGATTGCTTTCTTTTTATTTTTGTCCCTGACATCCTTATGTCAAAAACACATTTTTTTTTCATCGTTATAATTCACTACTCTAATGACAATCAGTATTCTTATCTGTCCTTGTTGACAATGCTCTTGGTGGTCATTATAGCCAATGACTATGTTGATTTCCTTTCTTGTTGTATTTTCCAACCTGTATATAATTTTCTATAAGAAACCCATTAAAAATTATTATTTTTCATCATCTTTACTGTTCCTGCCTTACATGTTTGTTCGCAAAGACTATTTGGTTCTTTCTTTGTATGGTTTTAATTTGTTTTTATGGTATCTTTCTACCAACTTGCCATTTGTATTCTGTAGCTCATATGTATGGTCAACCAGCTGTTTTGTTATGACCAGCTGTCCAGTATACAGTAGTTCCATTTTCTCTTCCTGTGGGCATCATGTGTTGATGTCAATTGTCAATTGCTTAGGTCTAGTGTTGGTCATCTACTCGATTGGGACGAACTTAGTTGTGGTAATTTCCCTGAGTTTTGGTGGTAGTTGTTGTTTCTGTATTCTGTGCAACATCGGCCCTATTCGGCACATTTTCATCCTGTTCCTGCTGTCTTATGTTGCCAGTGTTCCATTGGTTTCCGCTGCTGTGGTGTGAACCCCTGTTGCATGGCGGTCTTCGGTTGTTCAAGTATTCTCTACAGAATTGTATGTGATTCACTTGATGGGTACGGTCCTCTGGTCTCCCACGATCATATGTATATGTTTGCTGTCTCGATTCACCCCTTGGTATCGGTCGTGGTACCGCTGTCTCGTGTTCTCCATCCTTTCGCCATGATTGTGTGGTTGTGGGAAATGGTGTACCCCTCTCCCCCTGTCATGGGTGCTCCTAGTATTTCTATCTTCTCTCTCATTCTGGTTGTTTGTAGTCGCTCTCCTGTTTAAGATAGGTGAGTTTGGATGACCGTTCCTATGTCTATGCTCATTAGGCCAACCATTTTGCGTTTCAAAGGCTGTTAGTAATTCTATCATGTCTGCAAAATCTACTGGCCTCGCAACAATTAACCTTGTTCTCACTGTGTCTGGGAAATGTCTTGTTATGCTGGTAATTAACTCTGCTTCCGTCAGGTTAGGGTCTAATAGCTTCCCTTTGTTGGCTACTTTCATATAATAATCGACTAGTGATAACCCTTTGGCCGGATCATATCTACCTGTCGCTAGCTCTACCCTAGTCTGGTTTTGCTTAGCTGGACCCCAATACCTTGATAGGAATAGATTTCTGAATGAGCTATATGATTCATGACCAGCTAGTGTTAACCTTAGCCATTCTAATGCTTTGTTTTTTAAGCTTTTCTTGACTATCATCATCCTAAGCTCATTTGGTATCCTTTTAACTTTAAAATACTCTTCCATCTCTTTAACAAAGAGTTTTGGATCGTCTCCCTTCTCCTCGTCAAATGTAGGTGGTGTGATTTCATGTAGTATGCTGTTGGTTTAGCATGTGTTGTGTGTTGTGTCATTGTTTAATTGTGAACCTCGTTCTCTATATGGTGATTCAACATTTTGTACATTATTCAAATAACTTTCATCTTGTACATCATTTACATCTAAATCATCATTTTGCCTTTGTAGTGCATTCACATCATTTACATTAGCCAAACTTTCTTTTCCTTTTCTCATTTCTTCACAAATTGATTTTAAATCATTCTTTATTTCTAAGTGACTTTGTTTCATATCATTCATAGCATCTTGTTGTGATTGTACTACATCAGCCATAGTCTTAATTTTAGGAATGACAATTTGTTCTACAGTTTCATTAATAATTCCTTTCTTTACTACCTCCATTTCTTTCCTTAATTCTTCAGTTATTTCTACTTTTACATTTGTAATCTTACAGTCTACACTTGCATTACATTCTGTTATTTCATCTCTACATCTACCAATTTCTCCTTCTAATACAATCTTATTTTCTCTGATTTCCGATTCAATTTTTCCCATCCTATCTGCTATGATTTCTATCCTAGCTTCTAAAGCTTCCTTTGTCTCATTTATGTTTTTATGTACTAATTTCAAATTAGTTTCCATTACTTTCATATTTTCTTTACACTCCTGTCTTCCTAATTCTATTTTCTGTTCTAAGTTCTGTCTTCCTAATTCTATTTTCTGTTCTAAGTTCTGTCTTCCTAATTCTATTCTCTTTCCCAAATCTAGCTCTAATTCTTTCCTATTAAGTTCTATTTTCTGCTCTAAGTTCTGTCTTCCTAATTCTATTTTCTGTTCTAAGTCCTGTCTCACTTCCTCCATTTTCTGTCCTAAACTTTGTTCTATGTCCTGTTTTAATTCTACCTTATTTTGTTCCATTCTCTGAACTAAACTTTGTTCTAATTTCTCAAACATGATCATTAGTAGCCTTTGGTCTTTTCCTATTGCTGTCTCTCCCTCACTTTCTGGTTCTATCTGATAACTAGGCTTATCTGCCCCTTCCCCTATTCCTGTTCCTATCCCTCTCTCTTTTCTCGACATTCTCAT
This sequence comes from Tenodera sinensis, assembly GCA_030765045.1. NCBI lineage: Eukaryota > Metazoa > Arthropoda > Insecta > Mantodea > Mantidae > Tenodera > Tenodera sinensis. The sequence goes on along the minus strand of CM060968.1, from coordinate 85,753,298 downwards.
TTTTTTATTCAGTTCACTCTGGCTTAAAAGTCCTACTATTTTGCCACTTCGCAGTAACATAAAAATAAAATGAATATAAAAATAAACGTTTTTGGTCCTACTTTTTCTCGTTGATTGGTCTCGTTACGTGCATCCCCTGGGCGGTTGACTTCGCTAGACGATCTCTGATGTTTCCCACGTGGATTATCCGTTCATCTGCATTTTTTAGGCACCTCCTTCATTGGTTTCCAATTTGGTGATGTCTCCAAAGTCGTAAATCTCAAAGGATTGTCTAATGGCGTCTTCTTCCTTTTTGGCGCAGATTTGGCGTCACTTGGAATTTCACTTAAGTTCATTTCCCGTAGATTTTCATTCCATCCAAAATTCGTGCTCCACGTTTGGGTAAGCCATTTGGTGCTGTTTTTATAATTTACGTCAGTGATGGTGATGAGCTTTTGACTCTTTCGTTATCTCGGGTCGTGGTACTGGATGGAATGAACATACACTTGGGGTTAACTTTAGTGAAATATTTTATTCGCACTTTCTTATTCACAGTATTTAAATCGTTTCACAGTAGCAAGTATTTTATTTCAGCGGATCGACTTCCCTAGCATCGCCGAGATTTAATGTCTGAAAATTTAGCGATATTTCGCTAAATGTGTTAAAAGTTAGCTAATATTTCACTTATTTTACTCAAATTAACAGTGTTTAAACACTTAGTAATTTTACTTTCACTATTTTATGACGCGCACACATAAAAATGCGTCCATCTATACCAAAGACACGGACGCTATTAACAAATTCTTTTGGTTGCGAGTCTAGGATTCCGACTGCCATGTGTACATCCGTGTATGCGTTCATCAAATAGTTCCCGCATTGTTAGGGAAGTGATCCTTAGCCATTCTCCCTTCACTTTCAATATTGAACACATATAATTATTTTATTTATACATATATATTAAAATTAAATATGGAAATATTTATGACGTCTTTAAACAAACTTAATTGTTTGTAACAATGAACATTAGTAACACGTTTTCGTCATTTAACCAACTCATACCAACACCAAAAACAAATTACACTCTTAACAAATATTCACATAAACGATTTTATTTTGGGGTCTTACAATATCTTGTCTCATATGTAATATGCACTGCATTGCCAAACTCTTGAAGTATGAAACAGTATCTGTGAGGACGTATCAAAATGCCAAAATACTTTGAAATGACTGCTTTTGAAGTGTTCTATGTACACTACTCCACTGTTGTAGCACAGAATAAATTGTAACTTGAGCAAGAAAATATCCAGCTGTTTTTTCAGAGACAGGCAAAGAGAAGCTCAAAGAGTCCCAGCATCAGCAATGCCTAATATGGGGTCACTATAAGTTTTGGGAATGAACATACTAAAATTTTAAAGATTTGGTTCTGATCATAGTATCTTTTCAAAGTGTTCTTCACTGCATTTTATACAGCATCTCATTCTCATACCACTGTTCAGTTGTATACACATGACACCAACCGGCTGATGTCAACAAATCTGGTGTTCAGCAGAGTTTTACTGATCATGCAACATATGTCCATCTGATGCAGAGCAACCAGTGTTAAAGCATGGAAGGGACCACATAGAGTATCTTCACAACCTACATGACATGTACTGTTGGCACCTGCAGGCTTTGGGAGACCTCATAAGTATCTATTATGACCATCAAGCAAATAGCCAAAGTCTCCATGATGGCAGTGTGATTTGGTGATACTGCCATATGTGCTTCAAGAGCTAATGTTCAAAGCTGCAACAACTCAAGGAGTCCTAACATGTAGTCAAGAGAATCAGTGTTGTGCTACTGGATCTAAATCTGCACAGACAGGAAATGTTGATTGTGCTAGTTGAAATGCCTAGCCTTGAGATGAGGGTAGTGTCATGTAATATCAAGTAGCTTTCTTACTCCATTTTCACATTAATGTGCAACCTTGTTGACCTTGTTCCATCAGATGTTTCAGGAAAATCAAGCATTATTTATAGTGGGATAAGTGCAGCACAATGCAACTGATTGAGGAATTCTGACCACTCAGAAACTGATGTAAGAGATGCTACAGTGGTCAGCTTAGTTTAGCTCAAATCTGGGAGGGACTTTGCCCTGAATGCAGCAAGACAATTGGAAATTTTCTAATATCATCTTAACATCCAGGATGAAATGCCTTTTCTGTTGTTGACAGCATTAGTCACATTAGTTTCTATTCGTTCATTAAGTATTCCAGTCACAATAAACATTTTATTTGGATTAAATAATGCTGAGCATTAATTTCATTTATTAGCTATATAGAAATGTGAGTACAAAGGTCATAACATTTAAAGTGTGTTGGTTAAACTAACTAATCCTGCAGTGCAACAGCCTTTTCCAGGCCAAGGCCTACCACCTGGTTGCTGCGTCACCCCCTCTGACCACCACAGGTGTCATGAGTAGGGTTACCATGTTTTCTTTATGTGAAAAAGGAAGATTTTTTTTTTACAGATGCCAAAATAGAATTTTTAAGACTCATTCTGGAGCACTTTTATTGTTGGTATTTATTTTCAGAGTTTGCTTTTTTTAAAACAATTTTACATCACATTTTGTAATTTCAAAAAATTGTTTGTATGAATATGGAAAGTTTATAACCATCTGTAATTCAGACTCAATCAATTCCTTAGTGCATCTGTTTCTCACATCAGTGAAAATGCATTCATTTTGCAAACTAAACAACTGAAATGAAAATAAAAATATAAAATTAACCCAGTTTGATAAGATAATGTATTTGCCAATGATTAATAGCTTTAGTACCCACTACAACACTTCTATTCTAAGCAAATAGGTACTTATTACTTACCTTAACCTTGTATATATTAGAAATGTAGTTTTGTTCTTCAGTTAAGGGTTTGCTTGGTTCTATGGTCTATGCTATAAATAAACACGTCCATCTTCCAGCTTTATCAAATAAGTACAAGGACAAGAACATAACAATGAACCATGATGCTGCATATTTTATTGCTGTTACCAATGTTCTCAAAATAAGCATATGGTTACACAGCAGTGCAATCTATCAGAACATTGCTAATAGCATTTTGTGGTCAAAAATTGATTTCGCTCCCCAAAAAGTAGAAAAATGAAAGAAACTGTCATATGGAAGGGGAAAAACATAAAATGTAAGGTTAACCCAAAAACAGACAACTTATGGGAAAAACGCAAGACCTGGCAATCCTAGTAATGGGTGGGGTGTAGTACTGGAGGTGGGATGTCATCAGTGCCCTGGTCCCTCCTGGCCTGTTATGTGGTTTTTGCAACCAGGGGCTACTACTTCACAATCAACTGGCTCCTCAGTTGGCCCCTCAAGGACCTAACGAAACTGAGCACACTCTGAACAGGTCTCCCAGAAGGAGAAAATCTCCATGCCAATACAAGGAATCGAACCAGGATCTCCCATTTGGTAAGCAGCAGTGCTACCTCAGTGCTAAGGAGATGACCCAGTGTGATGATTATATGTTAGAATTAATGTCATAGAATTGTAAAATGTCAGAGATAATGCATAAAAGTTTATTTTAGGAGCCCATCAGTACCAGCTTTAAATTTTAAATGTGTAGGTAAATTTTTTGAACTCTTGAATTTCAACTCCACCTGTGGAGGCAGAAGTTTGCCTAAAAGTCATAAATTCTCAGTGTGCTCCTTTAAACTATGCTTAGTTTTGCAATGACCTCAACCAAATGTTAAATGAAGGACAAATTTCCTTCAGAATCTTTTAAAAGATATATATTTTCAAACAAATTTGACAATTTTCAGCAATCTCTTATACACTAAAGTCAAACAGAGTGTTAAAGTATTGAAAAGCTGAGATATAGACATGTTAGAGTTATGTATTTTATGTACACATTCAGTGTTCAGTGGAGGAAAGGCAAAAGTACATATTTTATTATTATCTATTCTATTTAATTGCACATACAATTTCAATCTATATGGGTACCATTTCATGCATAAAGATAGACAAATCATAACAAATATATACTGCATTAGTAAACAGACATAAATATTTCACATGCTGTACTTCCCAATATTTAACAAATATTGTGTACTTCTACTTTAAGGAATAACTTATTTGACTGATCACTTTAAATTGGATACTTTAAGCAAATTAAGAAAGAATGGTCATAATTAACTTTGTGGTAACTAATAAGCAGAGAAACAAACCAGCAATATTTACTCATACTTTTTTAATTTATTTGAATATGGTAAGAGCTTTTAAAGAGCTTATGGCACTTCTTAGACAATAACTTTGATTTGTGTGTTCAATGGTATTTGTGTTATAGGAGCAAGTGCGGAAGAAAAAAGATGATTTAGCTGCAGTTATTCAGGAAAATACAGAAAAACTCCATCTTTTGTCTATATTGGAGGAAGAAAAGCTCAAGATAGAAGAGATTTTAAGGCTTCAAAAACTTAAACCGGTAATACATTAACAAAGAATGAAAGAGCTGTTGAAATTACTGTTGTTTCTATCTTGTTCAAAACAAAATGTGTTGCACTCACATGACTTTCCTTACTCTTGTACTAACTATTCTTACACACTCTTATCCGTATATCTTCTTCACGTTAGTTGAGATAAACATTTGCAGAAATTACCTTATTGCTTATTTCCTTGTAGGTGCAAGGGGAATATGGGGATACAACAGGCTTTGATCGATAGTCAAGTCTTTTAAAGCTTTGAGATGCTGTTCTCTTTCCACAGCTAAGATATAAAAAAATGAATAACAATCTTCCATTTGTCGAAAGTTGTATTCTAAAATTCACACAATTAACAAGGAATATCTCCAAAATGTTTTTTTTTGGTCTGGGTGGCTCAGCTGGTTAGATGCTGGCCTACTAATCCCAAGGTTGCAGGTTCAAATCAGGCCCAAACTGATGGTTTTTAAGTGTGCTTAAAAACGACAGCTCCATGTCAGTAAATTTACTGTCATGTAAAAGAACTTCTGCGGAACAAAATTCCAGAACACCGGCGACGCTGAGTGATCCTAGCAATTGACAGCATTGTTAAACAACAAAATAATTTAATTTAATTTCCAAAATAGTTCACTTTACAAAAAAATTTATGTGGAGATGAACTGTGTGTTTTAGCAAGATCTACCTCTTTTAAACAGTAAGATTTGGTCTATCTCTTATGGTTTACCAGTTATGCAAAAGTCATTCAGAGTAAACAGGACTACATGGAGTATAGCCAGAAAATTCAAAATATAAATTTAATTTTTCATAAAAATATCTTAAACATGTGGCATTTTAATCAAAATAGTTTTTGAGAAACTCAAAATTTTCAAAAAATTTTCCACGTAAAGGGTAGTTCAGAGTGGAGGAATTTTCTTCAAAATCTTTGTATCATATCCTTAAAAGTTATTCAACTTAAATACCAACTTTGGTTTTTAACCGACTTTTCATTTCTGAGTTATGCTGTCCACAGACACACACATACATATGGACCTTTTTCTAAAAATGCCTTTTTTTTGGATTCAGGGAGCCTTAAAACATATATTTCTGGTGAAATATCAACATTGAATTTTTAGGCGAAATACAATACTTCCTCTACTTACTATACATAGTAGAGAAAGAAACATACATTTAAGTGTTCCAGGATACAAATTTATGGAACACTAGCTGCCTTAAGAGATGAATGCTAACATTATGTTTATTATTCAGAGATTTTACTTTTATGTAGGTAAAGTCTCAGATTACCTAACAAGAACTCTTTTAATTCAATCCTCTCATAGTATTCAAGATTTGTGGTTAAAAACGACTCCTTATTTAACATTGTCAACAATGCACATCTGGTATGAAAACTGAATTGACTAAATTACTGCAGATGGTGTTATATACAAATAAAAATTCATTTTTCCAAGTTTCTGAAATAAGTCACTGCCCTTTGAATCGTTTAAGTGACACATGTTGGCAGGAGTTGAAAATAATTTAGTTTGAAATTGTTTTCATGCACCACCTACTATACATACCCCTTTCTCTTTATACAGTACAAAAAACATGTACCTGTGTAGTTTAAGAAAGATTATAAAAAATCTAACTCAAATGACGTTCTTGTTCTTGTTTTCCTGTTGTAATTCGTCCTGAACATTGTCGTAGCTCTGTGAGATTATATTTTTGTGTTGCAAGTGTTATGAATAATATAAATCAACCATTAGTTCTGATGATGTGTTATTTATTTGCAGTATGCAGATTTTGGAATTTTCAAGACATGTTCTCATAATAGTTTGTCACATTTCAAAAAGGAATACAGTAAAACCTCATTTATCCAGACTAACTGATACCAAAGGCAATCTGGAAAATAAAAAATCTGAATAATCTAGGTTATATGGCTAATAAGGAAAACAAAATTCCCAAATCCTTTAAGCATACTTACCATTTATGACAATAAAAAAAAAACGATGTCTTGTAACAAAATTATGTACAGTACATAGTGTATATTGTTTACAAGACATTAAAAAATATAAAATCTTGATCACATAAAATCACATCATTTCTTAACAAAGAAATGATCCACAGTCTTCTGTTTTAAACACCTGTGGCGTTTGAACAAAGTACACTCATGCAAGTGCTTTATCATTAGCAGTTCAGCTGAAGTGGTGTCAGGTTGACACTCCAAATTCGCCATAGTGTTTGTCAGCTGGTTCAGCAGCTATTTTCTTCAATGTTTCTCCTTTATCAATTTGATTAATAGCGTCTAACTTTTTATCCATTGAAACCATGAACTTCTTTCTCTTTGTCATTTTAACTAGCACACTGAATTACACTCCCAAACACTTTGATAAGACACAAAGCAATCTGGTTGAAACACACACAATAAACTTAATGACAGGTGCCATTTGAAAACAGTAAGAAAACAGAGGTGATTGAGGGAGCTGTAATGGCAGGTAGGGATCGAGCTCAACACTTTCTTCCGGCACTATTTATAGCTGGTGAGACATGCCGCATCAGCAGCATGTGACACACTACTAAATATTTGTTAAACTCAACAGGTAGCATTTTAAAGTACAGTAAAATATGTATTATGATACCGAAATTTAGATTTCAAATCGAATGGGCTTGATAAAGACACGTTTTAATTTAATTGCCAGATATGAGATTTGCGATAAGTGCTGAGTAATAACATAAGTAGATAATAGAGTAGGAAGTGTTGTAAGGTGAGCAAGATATGAGTAAATAATAGTCGTTAAATTTGTAGGATAAACGCATTATTGGTTTGAAATTAACGAGTCATGGCGTCATACCACATAATTTTTAAATTCACGGTCAAAATTCAGGTCTGCCAACCTTAAAAGTCATGCAATATGTTTAATAAAATATAAAGAAAACATCGTTTAATCATAGAAAGGTAACTATATATTCGGAATTCAAAAAAGAACATGTTTTAATAGAAAGGGACATTTCTAAATTGTGAAAAGGAATGAAATAGCATTTTGGATGCGAGGCTTTCTTTTGATGACGTCATGAAATTTAAAATTGGGAAGAACGTTTTTTCCTAGCGTGGGGACGCCAGGAAGCGTGATCACTCGCCCCAGATCGGTAGTGGACTTAGAGGTGTACACATGTGATTTGCTGTTGCTCTGCGAGTATATAGGTATTGGAAGTCGGCATAACTCCCAAAATGTGTCAAAGAGTGGAAAATAAATAATCTCAAAAAGTTATTCTGGGTGATCTATAAAATATACTCGCGCATACCCTGGATTATAGAAATCTCATGTTGAGCTAGTCGGTGCCGAACTTCAAGTATCGACAACGGTCGTTAAGCTACAGTGAAGCATCATCATCATTTCGCTTCAAATGGCGATCTAACGTGGAGCGACCAACATCATTCCACATCAATTACCACAATTTATTATACAATTTATGCAGGAACCACATGTTGAATCAAATTAAAAAGTGAATATTTGGCATACATACATACAGTTAGGTTCTTGCTATCATAGTAAAATTTATTATCTAATGTAAACATTAAATTTAAAAAATCTACAAATCTGATCTGGATAATCAGTTGATTTGGACAAACAAAGGCCGGATAAACAAGGTTTTACTGTAATTATAACCATAAATAGCAGTAGTGACATTTTTTTATTGGTATGTACTCATAATTTGATCAGGTGAAATATGATGACTTACACAAATCACAGAATGCAATTAAGTTTTTCACATTCTGTCCCTCTATGTAACTCACACAAAATCTCCGTTTTCTAAGTGCAATGTTTTCAGTATGTCAATCACAAGACACACTCTACATTAATGCATGTGACTTCTCTGTCTAGTATAATGCTATTGCTGGTTATATAATGGGTCTCTACATGCCACCATTCATGTTCCCAGCTTAAAAGTATGTTTATTACCTGGAGACGCAGTTCCAGCTTACCTTATGACTAATTTATTTTTTATCACTGTCTAATGCATATAATCTGCATACCTAATTGCTGTATCTCATTTTATTTTTGTACATTTCAAAAATTAATTATCTAGAAATAGTCTCTTTCAGAATCAATATCTCTAGATATTGGGAGGCAAGAAGAAGAATGATTTTATTATCAAATTCTGAGCATTAGACACACACACGCATATGAAAAATTGATTTCAGTTATTATATTATTTATACTTCCATAATATTTCTACATATTGTATCTTGCCCCAATAGTTCATACTAGCACTATGTGGAAGATAGTTTAACACTGTTTCTCAAACTTGCATATTTTGCACCCCCAATTTTATATTTTGAATAAGTCTGAGATTGCCATGTAATATCCGATAGAAAGAAACTTGACAATAGCCCAGTACACTGGATGTGAACTCAATTTGGTAACACTGGCTATTGCTGTCTATGTCAGTCCCTCCCTGTCAAACCATGACACCCCATAGTTGGAGAACTATTAAAATAACAATTCAACATTTAGTTTTGAAAGGTTTGAACCAAATATATGAGAGTATGTGGACATACATTGTCATATGACAGCAAAATAGTTGTAAAAAGACCTTGGTGTTTTATTCAAATTCTATTGTAATTAAAAGATGAACTGTATAGTATAGTCCTCCAAAAAATTTTTTGGTATTACTGCTTGTGAGTCATTATCTTCTTTACCTCTGGAAGTTTGGCTCCTAAATATTTTTTTTCTTCGAGACCACAAGCGTTACAGATTATATATAGCCATGCCTGACTTCTTTTGAATTAGCTAAATTGAATTTAAATTTGGCCAATTTAAACATACATTAAGACACTGTCAGATCATCTCAGACAAAGAAGTAAAGGAGGCAATACATGTGGACCTGCCACTCAGTTAAAATATTTTTTACTTCCTCTGAAGTAAGTTGTATTGCACCCCAAAAGTTGACGCGGGGTTTTTACCATAAATACTTGTTTTGAGGCTCCTTGAACACAAAAGAGATATTTATTAGTTCTGGGGATATAAGGCTGGACCAGACACACTGAAAAAATGGGGGACTGATTGAAAAATTTAAGTTACTCCAGAGATATAAATTGCAGGGGGATAGGTTGGTGGACAGAGGGTGCCACAAATCTCTACTAATAATTTCTGAAACCACTTTCAATTGTTCTTATCAAAAGATTGACCATATGAGCTGTTGCACAGTCTTGTTAAAAAAAAGGCAGAATCACACTCCCTGTCTATAAATTCTCTAAAAAAAAAAAAGGGGGCAAAATTGTATTCATGTATTTACGAGTGCCAAATGTTGACTCGAAAAACTTGGCTCTATAGCTCTTCCTCTGTTAATGGCGCACCATACACCAATGTTTTCATAACAAAGGGGTACTTCATCAACAATATTAGGTTTCTCAGAGCATCAATAATGATTATTTTGTGCACAAACATATCCAGGAAGGTGGAACCAAGCCTCGTCCATGAAAAATATTACATAGCAGTCTATTTTGCCATTGTATACACTATTAAGGTTTTACTCACAAAATGTGTGCCTAATTACAGGATCAGCTAGTCAATGAGCATGTGCTATAGTTCTTTTATATGGTTTTAACTTCAGCAATTTAATAGCTCTTCACACAGAGCCATAAGAAATGCTTACCTGTCATGAAAGACGCCTAAGTGATTTTTGGGGGGAATTCTCCAAACAATAACTGATGTCATCTAATGTTTTTTCAGTAAGAACCATATGTCATCTTTTAGATTTCTTATCCTGAACACATTCTGTGGCTGAAACCTATTGTAAAGTTCATGAATTGTTGTATGGCCTGGAACATTTACACCTGGAAATCTTTCTGGAAATTGTACTTTCACTTGGCGAGCTGACTAAGTTAACATATACAAATCATAAATAAATACACATTGTAATTTAGAAAACATGCTTAGCCATAACACACTTTGCGACTAAGTACAGAGCAAAATAATAAATTACTCATAGTAACTGAACCACATCACCTCACTGTCAACTAAATACTTCACTTCACACTGCAGAACAAAACCACGTCAGCAGCATGACCTTGTTTACAGCAGCAGTATGTTGTCATGTTTGCACATGCCCAATGGAAAAACATCATGCAGCCAGTTCAGAGATTGCTCCCCCAATGCATAGTGCCACTATCATGATTGGCATATTTTTAAAGAATAAGAATATTGACTTTTCTGGGAGATGTATGTGGCATACACATGACATTTTGTGTTTTTCTTGATAGTTAACTCCAACTACCATGTGTTGAGGAATGGGTCTATATAACTATTGCTATTTGACTTCTTTGTTCTGTTCTATATAACCATCACTGAGTTAAGAGATGCTAAATTATGTTATAATTTGTTTGTGTTTGTTTTTTTGCAGGAAACCATAGATTATGAGAAGGAAAATGAATATTTGTCTGATATTGAAAAACTAACTCAAATTAAAAAACTTCAAGCAGAGCAAATACAGGCTATGAAGGATGAAATTAGAGTGTTAAGCTGGAAAGTTCCACCCCTTCCTCGCATAGTTGAACACAAGAAAGGACATACTCCACAGTCACATTCATTTGCAACATCTGAGGGTGTTAGCAAACGAGTTGTATCAGCTGAAGAGACTGATTCAAAAGGATTAGCAGATATGTTCAAGGAAATCATGCATTCTCTTCCTGTTGAACTAGAGCAACCAATACCAGAAAGGCTTGATGCTGAAGGAGTAAAGAGAATCCTGCATAATTTAATGCATACCTTAGAAAAAGAGAAGCATTCAGAGACTACTGATATTTTAAAGCAAGTAGCTGATGATTTACTGGGTAAAGCAGATGAAAGTCAGCATGATACAACCACTAAAGAGCTACTGAAGGACATACTATATGAAAGTTTAGAGAAAAAAGTTTCAGAGGAGGAGCTTGGTTCAGATCAGGAAGCTATTGCAGAAGTGATAGAAAGTGTTGCCACATCTTTGGAACCTAGCCACACTGATGTAATGAAGGATGTTTTACATGAAGTAATTGCAAAGTATTTTGCAAGGGAAGAGTTTATAAAAGAAATAATGCATGGAGTGCTCCATGAGAGTGTCAGTGGCCCCAGTTCGCATGCTGCTACACATGCGCCTGGTATAATAATGGAAATGACAGACTGGGTTGTCCAGAAGCAAGTACTTAAACAACAAATACCTAAAGCAAAACTTGAAGAAGTATTGTTGAAAGCTAAACAAAAAATAGAAGCAGCAGCAAACACTGAATTACCAAAAGGTGTTAAGGAAATAATCATAAACATCATGAATGATTTTGATTTAAAGATGCAAAGTCTTCGCTCTGATGTAACTACTGTGACAGATGTCATTGATATCTTTGTAGATGAAACATTGCACGAAACTGCAGATACCAAAGATATTTCACAATTTCACGAGATTTTTTCAAACATCATTGTATCAACTTTGGAGGACATACATATTTCTGGTGTACAAGAAAGATCTGCTGATGCTAGTGAAGACAAAGGCACCATGTAAAAGAACTGTCACTTTAGAATGCTACTAAAGCTCTTTTGATAGCAGAATGCTATGTTTTCAATGGATGCCTGTCCATTGAATGTATTTATTTAATGCCATTAGAGTGGATTTTTATGAAAAGAAACTTTTCTGAATATCTCAGTAGATTTTATAGGAATTATAGTTACAGTGCTTTTAATTATATTTATTTCTTTGTTAATGACTTGTTTGTTATTTAATTAATTTATCCTGTTAATGCATTTATATATAACAAACAAAAGAAATTACTTCATTCAGAAAGAAACTCCAGAAGAACCTCAAAGGACACATAACAGTGGAAAATGCAGAATATTAGATATAAGCATTAAAATTCGTTAAATAGAAACCTATCTTTCCTTTTCCTGAAATTTCATGTTTACTTTAAAGAATATAAATGAAAATTGATTAAGTAATGTATAATGGGACAATCTTATAGATAAGCACTTTAAACTAATCAGAGCAAATGTAAATCAATTATTTAAAATTAATCCACTGAGAATGTTTTTAAAACCTTATTTATAATGATTATGGAAATCAATTCTTGGATTCTTGATAAGTATGTTTGTGTATTGACCATTTTCTATAATGTAAAATTTGATGCACTGACATTACCATTTCTGTATTTTAGAAATGCAAATAGTGAAGAGTTGTTCTGTTTTATACTTCCCCTGTTTTAACCATCATACAGAAAAAGCTACATTTAATACATAATCTGCTATTGTTTCCATAGATCAATAACTCTTTACTTTATTTGATTTATTTAGATTAAAGAATTAAATTAGCAACTATAATTAACAGAGGTATCTCTTTTCATTTTATAAATTTATTCACAGTTTGTAATTTATATGCTGCACATCCATGAGCTATAGTAGTAGATATTGACCAAGTCAAGCCAAAAAATTGTATACCTCTTATTTGTATATGTGTATTGTATTAAGTTAAATATACATTTGCAGAAAGCCTTTTGTTCTTTTCTTTATTTTAATATACTTTTCCTGTAAGAAGAATGTTTTTGCTCATTTATGCATGTATTTAAATACCATTATGGTCATTATCTACAGTTTTCATTTAAAGATTGGATAAGACAATCAGAATTATAATTTATTTTTAAACAAATTGCTAGAAAAGGCATTTCCTCCTCTAAATTTTTTCTGCTTTCTAAAATCCTTTTCAAATAAAATAAACTAAATAATCATAACTTGCATGCATAATACCATATTATTTAAATGAAATACAAACTAAACAGTTTAAGCTTTTTAAGTTTAACTTTATTGGTCCTGTAGGTCAAATACATGGTATAAGACATAACAGGAATATAGATCGTACATCTTTGTTGCAAGAAAATGTCAGATTTGTCAATTTCAAGATAAGAATACAAGAATATTTAAGATAAGAATTTTTCAATGAAATAAAAGCTATGCTGCTTTAAGAAGTGTTTTATCTTTCTTTTAAACATAGCCTCTGCAGTGGCAAGTTTGAGTTTTTCTGGCAATTTATTATATAATTTAATACCTGGATTTAATAATTACCATCTAAAGGTTACATAAACCCGGGACATAAAGTACTTACAATTGTAAGTCGCCCTTGGGGTATTTATCCTGATATGAGATACCCTTGTGGTCTAACCAGGAAAAAGTATGAATCAGCTGGGGAATTTAATGTCATACTGGCAAGGTGGCCATGGTAGCTTAGTGGTTAAAGCAGTCTCTCAATAAGTGGAAGACCCATGGTTTAAATACCGGTTATGGCATTGAATTTTTCAGTCCTGATTCCATCTTTTAAAGTTTTCTTTGTTTATTAGCTATTAGCTTATTTTGTAGAAGCTATGAGTGATTTATTAGTTTCTGTCTTTGTTAGTACCTAAAATATCAAGGGAGGTGTCACCAGCTTAATGTACAACATTACTGGGTCAAAGATAGGCTGCCAAATCATTAATATATAGCAGAAATAAGAAGGGCCCTAGTACACAGCCTTGAAGAGCTCCACATGGCATGTTTTGTTTCTGAACAATAAGATTCAAATATGTATGTATTATAGCTTTTTTTCCACTATTTCAATTTCTTCTTTGCATTGATCTAGACAGAACTTTAACCAGCAATTTTCTATTCCCTGTATTCCATAACATTCCAACTGTTTTATCAATATCTCATGATTAAACAAAACACTTTAGAAAGCTCTAGAAACAGCTCAATATTATATTCCTTTTTGTCCAATGAAGTGCACACACCATCTAGAAAATTGTATATTGCTGCCTCAATTGAATTACTTTGCAAAATACATTTTGTGCAGATGATAACATCTTATATTTCAATATAAATTTCAAACATCTATTGTGCATAACTTTCTCTAATATTTTTGAAATGGAAGACAGCAATGCAACTGGTTTATAATTTTCCATTTTTTCTGTATCTCCTTTTTTATGCAGAGGAATTATTTTTGCAATTTTCATACAATCAGAAAACACACCTGCTGAAAAGGAGGCATTAATAGGTTACAAGGAAGTATTGCAAAATACTCAGAACGTCTTTTAAAAACACGGTCTGGAATCTCATCCACTCTGTGGGAGATTTTGTTTTTCACACTACTTATGTTAATTACTTCTTCCGTAGAAACAGGATACATACAGGTGTAGAATAAGGTTGAATTTTTCTACTCATAAGATCAATATTCCAACAGCAAAAATGATACATGATAAAAGAAGCTAGAGGCATAATAATAGAAGTCTGTGGCATTAAACTACGTCAAAACTTATCTTTTTATTGCAACAAGATGTACAAAATGACTTGCTGCACTTATGATAAAGTAGGGTTACCAGATGTCTGGAAATTCCTGGATATGCCATGCATTTTAACCATTTGTCTGCCATCCAGGGGGAATTTTTGAAAATTCTACTCGTATAATATTCTACATTTTCAGAAACAAGCAGTGATGATTAGAAAATGCACTGGAAACCCAGAAAACAGAAATGAATAATTCATTATTAGCTGCAATTCCAGCTCACTAAGGCAACATGGCTACACCGGCTGCATTCAAAGAGCATACTCGTGCATTAGTAATATGGAATGACAGATTGGCAATACAACATTTGTGCTCCAAGCCAAAGGTTATAGTTCTTTAAAGGCAAAAATATGCTTTACTGACACTCTTCCATTTGTATTTTAGTTATCGAAGAATTAGGAAGTGGGAGGAATACAGTATGGCTTCTAGCAAAAAAGCTTCACAAAATTCTGCCGATATTTTAGATGTTAAAGGTTTCTTTACTCAGCCCACACAGTCATGCTAATGCTCCAGAGACAACACTTGCATTTCATGTTCTTCACCATGACACATCATATAAATGCATGGAAACAATAACATATGATGTGTGTGGTGTGTGGTGTATGTGGTGTGTGTTGTGTGTGGTATGTTTTTTTTGTGTGTGTATGTGTGTGGTGTGTGTGTGTCGAAATGATTGTAAATTTAAAAAAGCTTTGTATAATTTTCTGATAGAGCCTATTATACTATTGAAGAGTATTTATTGTAAATAATTGTTTGATTGTTCCACTTTATTTGTGTTTTAAGCTGTAATGCAATCCAATGTATATATTATTGACATGATTCAATTGTGAATCTCACTGTATTAAATCACAATAAATTTATTTGGTTAGCTAAAAAAAAAAAAAAAGGATATGGAATTCCGAAGCCTTGATGTGCTTACTCCTGCACTCTGCCACCTCACCTATCTCTGTCTGCATCCTAATGAAGGCTGTTGCAGGAGGCATCCGAAGCGTTGTTCTCCCCTATGTTCAATGGTAAAGAACAAGACATATTCCATCCAACACGTTAATTCTTCATGAGCTAAACTGGCTATATTGCAATTATTATTACTATTATTAATTTCTAGTTTACTTTAGATATGGGCTTTGGTAATAGCACACAATATACGCCACTGTTACTTATTAAAAATGGGACATGTTTCAAGAGCTCACTTGCTCCATTCTCAACCTGATGCAGACTGCTGGAATGTGGTGTTGTCATGTTGGAGGTTGCAATGTTGTTGTCCTCTGGTGTCTTTTCCAGGAATTTCTTGCTGAAGTTGTCACTTTGGGGCAACTCAAAATTGAAGACTCAATCTTATTTTTCTACATGAATATATTCTCCTAGGCTGGTGGTTGTTTTGCGTTAGAGATGCTTTTTAACAATATAGGTTTAGGATTTATTTTGTGATTTTCTAGCCAAAAATGTGCAATGTTTTCTGATGTTATGAAAGTACATATCACAGAAAAATTGTATTAATACAAGAATCCAGACCCAAATAAACTTCTATTTTAAATTTAACCATAGCTAAGGGAAAAAGGTGCAGAGCTGTGAACTGTGGTTCCATTTTATAATAAATTTCAACTTCCTTAAGTTGCAGCTATTTAACTAACAGTTTACTTGGAAGGGTGACATGCTTTTGAAGTTGCATCAGAAAAAATGTTAGCCAAATGTATTGTCTAAATGTAAAGCATCATTTATATTCTTTTGTACAGTTCAAAGCTGCTATTAATGGTGAATTGCTTGATAATTCTTTGCTTACTCTTTTTCAGTCTTCAAATTTGAATTACACTATTTCTACCCATCCGTTGATGCCCATCCTTATGTTGTCATTCTAAGCAATACGTAAACAATATGTCTTGACAATACCATGTAATATTTTTACAAATGGTGAATAAACAAGATGTAAATCTTCTTTGTATATGTCTTCTGTCCGTGTTTATGTGACTGTACTGTTCCTAAACAGCTGGACCGATTTTTATGAACTTCTGCAGGTATGATAAAGGTGATCAAAGAATGGTTTAGATTCACAATATGACCAGATTGAACATATGCTTTTTGATTAATTATTTAACTTGGATGGTTAGGCTCACAATTGGATCC
Organism: Tenodera sinensis; assembly: GCA_030765045.1. Taxonomy (NCBI): domain Eukaryota; kingdom Metazoa; phylum Arthropoda; class Insecta; order Mantodea; family Mantidae; genus Tenodera; species Tenodera sinensis. Next base: position 85,736,435 of record CM060968.1, on the reverse strand, counting down.
GTCAAGTAACGCTGCAATCACATTTTAGAATTTCCGGTATTTGGTGCTGAGCTTGGATTCTAGGAAGCTTTTGTCACAACTGAACATTAATATTACATTAATTGTGTGTGCTTATTGAGAACAAGTAAGTAAGAGTGTAATTAACAAATATACATTGAGCAAATTTGTAAGGTACAGTATTGAGGTGAGTATGATGTATACACGTGCATCCTCTAACTTTTAGTTTAAGCTACATTAGCATTTGTTGAAGTAAGGTGTTAAAGTATAATTAAACAATATGCATTGTGCAAATGTATAGGGTGCAGTATAGAGGTGGGCATTTTATATGATTTTTCACATATGCTAATGATGTATACACATGCATCCTCTAACAATTAGCTTAACCTACAAATGTAATGTATTAATATTTGTTGAAGTAAGGTGTTAAAGTGTAATTAAAAACTCTGATGTGTTGCACTCACATGACTTTCTCTACTCTTGTACTAACCATTCTTACAAACTCTTATTCCTATATCTTCTTCGTGTTAGTTAAAATAAACATTTGTACAAATTATCTTATTGCTTATTTCCTTGTAGGTGCAAGGGGAATATTGGAATACAGTAGGCTTTGTGCGATAGTAAAATCTTTTAAAGCTTTGAGATTCCGTTCTCTTTGTACACGTAACATATAAAAAAATGAATAACGATGACCCATTTCAAGAAAGTTCCAAGTTTTCCGAAACTCACACACATAACAAGGTATATCTCCAAAATGGTTCACCCTACAAGAAAATTTATTGAGACATAAATTGTGTATTTTAGCAAGATCTACATTTTTTGTATAGTATAATTTGGTCTATCTCTAATGGTTTACCAGTTATGCAAAAGTCGTCTAGAGTAAATACGACTACAGGGGCTATAGCCAGAAAATTCAAGATATACATTTCATTTGTCATAAAAATACCTCAAACATATGACATTTTAATCAAAATCGTTAGAGCCATTTTCAAGAAAATCAAAATTTTTGAAAAATTTTCCATGTAAAGGGTAGTTTAGGGTGGGGCTATTTTCTTCAAAATCTTCGTGTAACATCCTTGAATGACATTAAACTTAAATACCAACTTTGGTTTTTAACCGACTTTTCGTTTTGGAGCTATGCTGTCCATAGACTGACAGACACACAGACACACACATGGACCTTTTTCTAAAAATGCTTTTTTTGGATTCAGGGGGCCTCAAAACATGTATTTCCGGTGAAATCTTGACTTCGAATTTTTGGGTGGAATACAATACTTCCCCTACTTACCAGTAGAGAAAGTAAAAATATACATGGTGCAAATTGTGCTAGAGTTTTGTAGTACGTAATGAGCTTAACCTACAAATGCAATATATTAATATTTCTTGAAGTAAGGTGTTAAAGAGGAATTAAAACATACACATTGTCCAAATGTGTAAGTTGCAGTTCAGAGGTGAGTATTTTACATGATCTTTCATGAATTCCAATGATGCATACACTGCATTCTGTCACAATCAGCTTATCCTACAAATCTCATATATTATTATTTAATGAAGTAAGAATTTAAAGTGTAATTAAAAAATATACATTATGCAAATTGTGCTAGTACTTTTGTAGTACATTTTCTTATTCCATAATAATCACGTAACTACATCAAACATGGCCATCTTCCCGCTAAAGTACATGTACAGTACAGTACATGGCGACTTTTAACCCAAAAGAGAAGCGCAATTCGCGGTATTAGCACTATTTTGATTTTTTCTTTTACAGTGAAATATTGATAATGTATTAAACCACAGAAAGTAGCTTATTACGGATCACGCAGCACCGGAAATAAATAACGAGGCATTAATAAAGATTGAGGATATATGTATTCTCATTTCAAATATGGCACTCATTCATTTCGGCATGCCATCGCCTACCGCCAACAGCATAAATCATGCAATTTTTTTTTACACATCAGGTGGCACTGGCAAAACATTCCTCATCTCACTAATACTTGCACATAATGATCACTAATCATATTGGGTTGGCAAATGCTTCATCAGGCATTGCAGCAATCTTCCTTTATGGTGGGCGGATTGCGCATTCAGCACTCAAGTTTGCCATTGAACACTCACACAAATTCAGACGTAATGTGTAACATAAAGAAGCATTCAGGGAAGTCTGAAATTGTGATAAAATGTAAAATTATTAACTGTGATGAATACACTATGACCCACAAGCATTCACTTAAAGCTGTCAATAGAGCGCTGAAAGATCTCAATAATAATACCAGGCTTTTCAGTGGTGCTCTACTTCTGCTCTCTGGTGATTTTCAGACAGTCATTACCAATCATTCCGTGTGCTACATATGCGGACTAAATTAGTGTATGCTTGAAAGAGTCATACCTATGGCGAAGTGTCAGTAAATTATGCCTTACCATAAATATACATCTTCAAATTCAAAATGATCCATTGGCATTGGTATTCTCCGAACAATTATTCAACATTGGCAACGGAAAATTTAAATTGCATTAAACTGCAATCCAACTCCCAGACAATCTTTGCAGCATGGTAGATACCAATGCTTTGATTGAAATTATATTTCCAAATTTACAAGTTAATTACACTAATCATGCATCGCTAAGTGTGCGAGCTCTTTTGGCTGCAAAAAATATGGATGTTGACGCAATTAATTTTAAAATATAATGGTCATTGCGTGACAATGCAACATCATTCAAATCCATCGACACTGTTGTCGATCCTGAGGAAGTTGTCAACTATCCTGTTGAATTCTTGAATTCACCGGATTTACCGCATAGCTTGCGATTGAAGATTGGTTCACCAATCATTTTGCTTCGAAATTTGAGTGCAACAAAGCTATGCAATGGCACGCGATTGGTCATAAAAATCATGGACATTCTTGAAGCTATCATTTTAAACGGAAAATTTCAAGGTGAAGTTGTTCTACCACGGATTCCAATGATCCCTTCAGACTTGTCCATTCTATTCAAACATTTGCAATTACCAATTCACAATGACTATTATTCATAAGTCACAAGGCCAAAAGATGTGAATTTGTAGGTTGGATCTATATAGAAAATCCGTGCTTTTCGCATGGCCAGTTATATGTTGTGCGTTCAAGGGTTGGCAAACCATCAAGTTTTGTTTGTTTATATATTTAACTAAAAATATTGCTCATAAAATGGCATTAAGATAAAAAAAGATTATTCCTGTTAATAAAGTAAAACTTGTCTTAAGCGGAATCAAACAGGACCCTCAAACATTACTGTTAGTGACAGATATCCATTTAATGAAGGTAGGCCTAGGCTATTAAGAAAATTAAACCATTAGCATACATAAATGTGACAGTGCGTAAATATGTACGTACATTATTCTATTGTGTATATTTAGATATTTTCGCTGCAATACATACATGAAATACACACCGAAACATAATGAATGAAAAATAGCTGAATACAGGAGTCATTTATTTTTTCCAATAGTCAGGAGAGCTTTCTGGACACATTGCGGCTTAGCTCCTTGATTCACACCAAACATCCAAATCCATAGGCGTTGGTAGACTTTTTTCTAGGGAGGGGCCGCATGTTGGAAGTTTGCAGTCAAGCAATATTAATTCATTATTTTGTTGTGAAGCGTTATAGTATTTGTTGCGGATAACTGTATTAATTTGTGCTAAATAAAAATTGTTCTTTACATTAAAATTAATATAATAGTCTGATCAGGAATTTATTGCATATTTGTTTCATTAATTTCCGAGGGGGGGGGGGGGCAAGCCCTCACCACCTTCGTGACGCCCATGTCCAAATCTTTTGCCCATAGGGCAAATTGTAGTTCATTTAAACTTTTCGCAGCATCCTGATAAGTCTTTAGTCTACACTCTTCTTCCAACTAAGGGACATATTCCTCTTCATCTTCCTCCACCTTCTCTTCTTCTATCTGACTTTACATGTTTTCATTTAAGACATCTTTATCAACCGTGTGTTTCAGCACAGAACACTAGTAGTAGGTGTTTCAGTTTGCTCATACTATGTTGACATATTCCATGGCACTGCAAATTGAAAGTACCTTCGTTGAGGTAGTTTTGTGCCTGAAAATTTTCTAAACTCTACATTTCAAAACTGGACATTTTCCGTTAAAAGGTGTACCGAAAAATGGGGAAATATCGGACCCGGGGTAAATTCGGACGGAGCCAGTAATTTTTTTTCTTTCATTGGTGTTACTGAATGCCAGCTGTTACACCGCGCGCACGATTTGCTGCTTACACCTTGCACATTGTTGGGTAGATTTACAGATACATTTTACCTCTGATGATTTAAAATACGTATAATAGTAAAAGGATATTCGATAAATGTGTATGAAGAGGAAAACGCAGAAAATTGTCTGATGGTGAACATTCTGGGAACGATTCTCTGGAAGCCTGGTCTTCGAGTTCTGAAGAGATGCTTCAGAATGTTCGATATGGAGCAAAAAATGAAGCAAATATCCAACGAAAGCGCAATATAGATGTTACTTCAGGAAAATTATTGTTGTGAGAAATAGAGATGATGCTGAACCAGTGCCTGAATTGTCTATGAATAATTATGTATCACCCACTGGGAAGGACATGATCAGAACAGAGGAAGTTCTAGAGGTGGAGCCTTTTGAAAGATTTATTCTTGTTGATTATTCAACATGATTGGAAAGACACCTAAACAGGCAGTGTGTCGAAATCGTAACAGAAGTGGGTGTAAAAGAGCTGGAAGTCAGATTTTTGCGTCCATATAAGGCAGAAAATCTGCATTTATTTTCCCTGAGATTCTAGATGTAGATACTGTAGAGTGTAGACAAACACCAAATTGAAAGTGTATTGCCGATCCCTAAGGAAGAAAAAGGGAAGTTTTTGTTTACTGAGAACATGTCGATTTAAGATGTATTTTCTGAATGTGTGTCAAACTTTTTCTAAAGATGTGTTTAATGTTTTCTGAGATGTAAATATTTTGTAAACACGTGTACAATTTTTTCTAAGCATGCAAACAGAACTTCTACACATGTTTACTTTTTAAAAAGATTGTGTACGTCGAAATTACCCCATTAAAGGGAAATACGGAACTTTGGATGCAAATTCAATTAACGTCCGAAATTACCCCATCGCGGGGGTAACATCGGACAATTTTAATCATTAGGATCTGGTTACTCATCTCACATTTTCGAGTGATGTTCTTTGATAAGGTTATTCTTCAATGTCATCACAAATATATCGTGCTTTTTGGCGCGCGAATTGAATATTCTTTGCAAAGCTGCCTTAAAGAACATCGAAAGTCCGTCCGATAGTACCCCATCTTACGATTTTATGATTTCCGTTGTCTACGTAAGATAGTTTCCGTTTAATGAAGGAAGTTTAACGTATTTTTCATCCCTAAATACACGGAACCATAAAATATTTCCGTTTTAAACAGATTTCCGCTTAACAGGGGTCCGTTGAAGGCAGGTTTTACTGTATCAAGGTTAAAATATATTTAAATATTTTTTTTTATACTTTTAAGAATATACCTGTCATGAAAATGATTCGAGTTTTTTCTTTCTTCTTCTTTTTTAAGTTTGTACTCGACAAATGTAAGTTTATAGTATACAGATGCAATCACACACTATTGATACGTCGAGTTGCGATAACTGTACGCATTATGGCGTCAGGTATCGTAAAAATAATTTTGTTATATATTTTTTCATCAAAACAGTCTAAAAAATTTATAGTTTATTTTTAACATTTTATAATTTTTGGATGTACAACGTTTGAAGTGGACGTCTGTCGTGTCCGCTAGTGTAAATGTAAAAAGCAGTGGTGGCTCTTCAGGTGAAGCTATTGAAGTTCCACTTTACCAGTTTTAGTTGTATTAAATATGATAAAGGACGAAAGCTACCAGCCATATGCCTTCTCTCTCGCGCTTTAGCCTTGAAGGCGCAGTTATTTATGTCAGCCGATATATAGCTACATGTTTATATGCGGTTGCCATGACAACGAAGCAGAATACGAGGTTCCACATATTGCTAAATAACCCTGCTGCGAGGATAAAGTGCAGCTACTCAGTTCAGGGATTTAGCGAACCTCAGCCGCTTGCAGAGGCTGGTCTATCGGTTTATTGCCCTTATGAAAGGCAAGCTAACTCACTTCCCTCTTTTTGTTGTAATTAACTAAACAGTGTAAAAATACTTAGGTCAGGAGCCGCCACTGGTAAAAAGTATTATACGAGTGATGCTTTTCGAAAACTGGAATGAAATATTTGAAGCTCACTTTACTTTGAATAATCTAATGCATTTCATTTTGAAAACGGGATCCCTATGGCATGTTTTGTGTCCCGATTCTTGAGTTCTCAAGGACGCAATATTAGTTGTTTGTTGATGTCGTTCTGTTGGCGGGCTGAGAGCATCCAGAGGTGTGTCATACGTGTACCTGCCCTCTTAGGGCTCAACCTAATCTGTCACTCAATCACTTTCATGACAGGATGTGGGGTTTTGCAGGGTGGAGGGTGAGAATGAGGTTGTGTTTGCCTTTGTGTTATCCACGTGTTCTGGTTCTGTGGTTATCCAGCTTCGGAGTTGCTTACACAGGTGATGTGTTGCTTATACTCCTTGACTCGCATTTATTGTGACTGTAAATACCTATGTTGGGATTCTCAAATCTGTAATGTTGGTATTTATCTTTAGCCACGTCTGTCAAAATATGCTGCCGACAATTTGGTTATGTGTGGCATTCATGTAGAGTAATAGGTTAAGTTTATTGCTAGTGTGCAGTGGATATTGTCCTGGACTTTATAAGCATTGCTGAATTTTGCGCGTGAACAAGTGATTCACATACAACAAGATGGTAATAACCTACCTAAGGGTATATGCAACAAGGGGTGGGAATCTTATTTTAGGAGTCGAAGTATAGCTTCAAAATGTCAACTATAACGCAATAAAAGAAAAGTTCGACAAGTAAGAGAGACTCCTCGCCAAAGAGTTTACTCTTTAATCTTCCAATGATTATTTAAATATACTGATTGTTTACTCATTGTACTCCCGTGAACTGATTGATTCACCTTAAGCATACATGTGTTCTTGGTTTCATCAGCTTAAATCTAAGTATGGTGCAATGTGTAGAAACTATCACAAAATATCGACTTTTGTTTCAAAACTTGGTCGATATAGAGCAGTTTATGGCTGTGCACTTTACAGTGGCTTTATTAACCAACATAGAATTTGTTGTTCAGATCTATGGTCTATCATTCGCCCCCTCCCCCTCCCCCCTCCCTATGAGTCCTGTTGTGATTACCAAACTATCTTAAAATATCACTGAAAGAAATACTAAATTGCTTTATTATTCATTTGCCTTCTGATTGAAATGGGAAAGAAAGTTGATTTAGGGAAAGACAATGTATCCATTACTTAGTTTAAAAGCCTGTAACTCAATACAATATAAATCGCCAAATGTCAACAAAGTACTCTGTTTTGTTACTACTCTGCATATGTGGAGGAAAGTGCCAACCCATGGATACTTGTGAAATGCATTGTTAAGTGTTTAGTAACACTTATTAAATTTTGATACAGCATTTATATACACATATGTTAACATAAGTGTCCTAGCCTAGCATGGGCTGACTTTCAATACCACAGAGCCCTGTCCTGTTTGTATACACATACTGACTTAGAAATTGTAGTCTAACAGAGTCTAACTGGCTGTGGTCTCATTGTTTCTCATTCAGACAATGGCAACTTCTCAGTGTACAGCATAGGCCCAAAGTGCCTTCTTTTAGCCAAATTGTGATCTAATTATGGAAGGTAGACTTGGAACAGAGCCCCTTACTCATAAAAGCAAAACTAATGATGGCAATTTTATAAAGATAAATAAAACAAAAAAAAGTAATCATCCGCTAACATTGACAACAGCAGTACAAAAATTATACTAACTGCAAAGACTTGATTACCAAAATATTGCTGTATATTTCATTCATACTTAAGAAGACTATTATGAACTGTGTAGCCTAAACACAAAGTCAGTTATATATATTATATTATATTATACCAGTTTTCTTAAAGCGGCAGGAAGCTTAGAAATTAAACTATGATTAATGTTCTGTATGAGTGCAGGCTCCAGAATTGCAAAGTGAGTACCCTAAGCTATAGGTGAGGAGTGGTTTTATAAATTGAGGAGTGTAGCAGTTGCAGCCTTTATGGCTAAAGGTCGCAGCTGTGAAGTTACAAGAAAGCTTAGTCGAAACATCAGTGGAACAAAAAACTTGGTGATTGCCATTTTGGTGACTTGCAGTTATATGCACTGAAATCTTAAGTGTGGTTAAATATATTTTGACCGTGACATAGTTGCTTCTTTACCTATGTAGAACACAGTTTATGATGTAGTAAAGTGTGTAATTTCATATTTGAACAGAAAGGCAAGACTGCTTAAGATAAGGACAACCCAAAGTTCCTATAAAGTAGCTCTCTGAAACATAAAACCACCCTGTCTCAACAGCTTTAACAAGATGGCAGAAAAAATTCTCTTAAATAATTGTTATTTTCAATTACCATTTTTGGATTGCTAAATACTGTTTGTTTTTTCCTCTCCTTGTAGCCTTTGAGACTGGATATCAAGCGCAAACTCACAGCTCGATCTGACCGAGTCAAATGTGTCGATTTACATCCAACAGAGCCGTGGATGCTCGCTTCGCTTTACAATGGTAATGTACATGTATGGAACCATGAGAGCCAGCAATTGGTGAAGTCTTTTGAGGTGAGTAAGAGAACTATTTATGTTTAAATGTTTATGAAGAATAATATGAGAATCCTATCTTATGATATTTATTTCCTACAAATAACAGGTTTTTGTTGATTACTGGCTAGCATCTTTCAGACATGAACTTTTTACATCTGTCATCCTCACAGCAGTTGTGTGATGATTTATTGGAGTTATTTGTTGTATTCTGTAGTTATTTATAATCAGAAAACTGATAAACTGAGTGCTTGCTGAGATAGTATAGGAATAAGATAACGGAACATTGTTTAATTTTGCTGCCCCAAGTATTTCCAAAAGAGTATAGTGTGTGTTTCATGGCCTTTTCAGGTATGTGACAAAATAAGGTGAGCACTTGGGCAGAATCTTATTGAATGAGATAGCTCTGCTGTAATGCGTGAGACTTGCGTTCAAGAGGTTGTGGGTTGATTCCCGTGGCCAACCTTGTTGACCCATGGGTTTTTTGGGGTTTTTCTAGGGCACCAGGTAAATGCTGGTGGGATAATTACATCTGCCGAATTTCCCATCCTTCCATTTCACTTCACTTTCCTTTCAATCTAGTCTTTTAGGCTCAGAAGTGTTGGTGATGGATGAGTTAGTGCTGCTGTGTGGAGGATTTGTGCATTGTAACTGCTGTTCTCATCTAGCAAACAGAGAACAGCTAGCATTTAGTTATCTCCTTTCTTTGAATTATTGGTAATAGGAATTGGGCATTGTCTGTGTAGTGCATCCCATGTGTCACTGGCCTTCCTCAACCCACTGCCCTTTACAGTGCCTACTGGTTGCATGGATGGTGTTGTCATGTCTTTTACTTTGGTTGCTCTGAGGTGTAACTCTTTAATAACACTTAATAAATCAAGATTTAAAGTTTTCACGGCACACGTTATTTATTATAGTTTCACGGGCGATCAGCCGTGTGAGGTTTGAAAATATTGAGCTTTCGGCCATTCTAAACTCCATGGCCTTCGTCAGAATGAAATGACCGTTATTTTTCTGCTCCCCATATATATACAATGTTAGGTGAGAGGGGGTTGCGTTGCCCTGGCCAATGAGCGGGTGACGATTTGTGATTGGGCCTGCTGTTTCGGGCTATGTTTGTCACCGGCCACAGTGTTTTCTTGAGGGTCAGTACTTGGACCAGAATCACTATAGTTGCTGTTGTGAATGTGTTTCATGGCTATTGTCCAGGCAGGGCTTAGCTGAAGACTTCCCTCTCACCTAACATTGTATATATATATATGGGGAGCGGAAAAATAACGGTCATTTCATTCTGACGAAGGCCATGGAGTTTAGAATGGCCAAAAGCTCAATATTTTCAAACCTCACACGGCTGATCGCCCGTGAAATTATAATAAACTTAATAAATCTTTAATAACACTGTGAATGCAGAACTGTAAGTGATTTGGCAACAGCAGACTCGTTAGCAAAGAGTATGTTGTGTGCACGTCATTAGCAGCGGAAGAAGATTGAGGGACAGTTTTACAACTTCTTGGAATGTGGTCATTTAAGGGATGGGCACTACTATATATGTTGTTTGGTGACTGCAAGTCCATATTTCATTTGTTTGAAGTTTGTTCAGATGGTCCTTGCTTCTGATGTGATGTTTCCTGATCACACTCCTCAAGTTAATGGCAGATGGTCTCTGTGGGATTTAAATCTGGAGATTGGGGTGACGTGTTCAAAGTGTGAGGAGTGTTGTACATGATCCCAAGCCTTAAAATTTCAGCAGTATGCTTCGGGTCATTGTGCTGCTGGAAGCAGTATTTATTTCCTAATCTCAGGCTTTCTGCACTCTTCTTAAGATTGTTTTTAAGAATCCTCTGGTATTCAAACTCGTTTAGGAGAGAGGCAGTCACCTGATGTTGAATCAGTTAACCAAACAGCTCTCTGAAACTAGTCCTGTGTTAAATATTATCATAAATAAGTTGGAGTATAATGTGTTATTAAATATCAACATTGTTTTCAATTTATTAAGATGCTCCACTATTTTAAACACCTCATTATCATCAGTTTTATACCATTCAACTGTTCATGTATGAGCCACAGTGCTAGAATATTGTTTAAGGAATCCTCTAACCTCAGATGCAGTGGCCCTTGGATTCTGCTTCACAATTTTCATTATTTGCTTTCCATGTCTGACTATTGGTGGGTTTAGGAGCACTATTTCTAAGTTTATTTGCAACAGTATTTGTGTGATTGAAGCTCCGAATGATGGCATGATCTTCAGCTTTCCCTAATGGCCAGTGATGATGTTTACACATGTTTTGAAGCCTGTAGCATTTGTTTTTATTTTGAAAGTTTTATGCTTTGAGAAAAAAGGAAAGAAGAATAATGGAGAAAACTGTAGTGGAAATATTTCCCTGTATTTCTGTTTACTTTGTATACTTATACATAGTATTATGCTATATTCTAACTCTTGATATTATTAGATTTTACATTTCTATGTTGATGTTATCAGTCATATTATGCCACTCATTTTCTCCAGTTTCTAAGATACCTTTAAATAAACAACTGTCCTTGTAATCTTGTAGCTTAAAGTTTTGAGTCTTCCACAAATGGTCACTCGTGCACCTATTTGCTATTCCAATTTATGGGGCTATTACAGTGCCTTTGAGCCATTGTGATATAAGCCCACCATTATGTACTGAAATAAATGGGTAGCCAGTTAGGCACAGAAATCGGAAATAAATGGGATGACAAGTAAGCATTGCATGCCTATGATACTCGTTTACAGCAATCTTTTTGTAATAAAATATACCTGGTTGAGTTGTAAACATGCTGTGTTTAGCTTTATGGGAACTCTTTTAATAACATCTGATAAGCATTTAAAGCAGTAAGTGATGCAGTGTTAGAAAATCGACTCGGTAATTAACTAAATGATTAGTGCACATGATTGCATTACAAAGTCCACCATACTTAATTTTAATTGTAAATTTAAAGTTGAAAAATAGTACTGCTGTGTTTTGAGTTGCAGGTGTAATAAACTTTAAAGAAATTCTTATTGTTGCATACTTTGATTATGTAGGTATGTGATCTACCCGTACGAGCTGCAAAGTTTGTTCCACGAAAAAATTGGGTAGTTACTGGCTCTGATGACATGCAAGTGCGTGTGTTTAACTATAACACACTGGAGCGTGTGCATGCATTTGAAGCTCACTCTGATTATGTTCGCTGCATAGCTGTGCATCCTACACAACCATATCTGTTGACAAGCAGTGGTATGTATACATCACTTACTAAATGGTTCCTACTTTATATTTAAAAGGACCACTAGTTTCCTTGTTTTTATCTATACTGTCATCAATCTGTTTTTGTAAAAACTCAATTCAAAATCATGCTTTGCTGTTGTTTCAAACCTATGGTGTACCATTCCGGTTTCTAATTGCTCACAAATATTGTTAATCATATATATTTTGAGGACCGCATGAAGAAAATGGTGGCGCCGTGGCCGAGTGGTTAGCGCACTCGCCTACCACCTAGGCGGCCCGGGTTCGATCCCAGGGACCTGTATGTCGTATTCGTTGTGGACGAAGCGGCGTCAGGGCGGGTTTTCTCTGGGTGCTCCGGTTTCCCCCGCCATCTTCATTCCATGTATCATCAGTGTCACCGCCTGCGGTGCCATAGTAGTAAAAGCGGGCGTTAAACACTACAACAACAATGAAGAAAATGAGTTGGTCTCCTAAATGTTCATTAATAATTTAATAAGCTATACTGTAGAATCCTGATAACTCAACTCCCAATAACTTGACATTCTGTGTAACTCAATGTTTTTTATTTAAATTTTTTTATATGTTATGGTTAAACTTGCCTGTAATAATTTCCATAATCTACTATATGGTATAAATAATATAGGTAAATTTAAATGAGTATATATACAACTTACCGTATTCTCCCTCAGAGTGACAAAAGGGCTGATCGCATATTGACCTTCGATATCTATTCAGAACATAAGCAGCCGGCAGTCCATTGTCACATTATTAGCTTGCCACTAATAATGTGGATACATAGCACAAACACTTGTTAGGAAGTTATTTATTTATGCCAACATAGTAGTAATGTACAACAATTATGCAGTCTGTTGCTCTATTTTTAACAGTCCAGGATGGCCATAACACATTCCTTTGAATAAAATTCTCTGCTTCTCTTCCAGTTTCCTCAGGTATTAGTGTTACACAGCATAGTAACTCGGGAGTACTGCATAAGAATGCCCTTAGCAATTAGAAAGTCTCTCTCCTTCAGCATAAAAAAATGAAAATTTGATCAAATATCAAACTTGGTTATCTTCTTTCTTGGAAGTTTGAAAACAGTGCTGTAATAATCAATTTAAAACCAAAAAGGTGAATCGATTAATAACACTACAAACACTTATAATTTACCACAACATGTTTCAAAGACTTGACTTTCCTCCATTATCAACCGGACATTGACTGGTATCTATACAAATTAAATATATATAACATTGAAAGACTATATAATTGACAAAATCATCACTGTCACAGTACAAGAACTAAAAACAAGCTGAAACCTATCATGCATATGGGAAAAGGCCACTGTATGCTGGAATAAAAGTCTATTGTCAATTGCCCACCAATATCAGAGCAACTAAAGACACATGATATTTTAGCAAAACACTAAAAAGTCTATTGACAAGGCCTACTACTCAGTAGAGGAACATATATACAAACATCCATTTTGTATATATAGATGATAAGAATTGTTTGTAAAAGAGTGAGTAGAGAAAGATATGTGAATATGTTATCTAAAAGCGAGTGGAGAAAACTGTGAGAATATAATAGCATTTCTATTTCAAACATACAGAACATGGTATGACTTATTTTAAAAACGGGAATAAAAATGTTTTTTTTTTTTGTGTGTAAAATCAGATTTTTGTGGAAAATTGTTTATAGAAGAGTGAGTGGAGAAAGAGATGTGAATGTGTTACCTGAATTTGAGTGGAAAAATCAGTGTGAATGTAATATGTAGTACCTGTATTTCAGACATACAGAAAATATCTATAGAACCGTTTCCGAGATACACATAATACATGCAAGAATTGCTTTGTGCAAGAGGGAATAAAAAATATTATTTTTTGTGTAAAAACACGTTTTTTCAGGAAAGACATCTACATATATAGGTAAACTTAAAAAGCAAAGTCTTATATGTATACAGAATTTTAACCAAATCTTTAGAGTCGTTTCTGAGATACTGGGAATATATGTACAAAATTTGCTCTGTAGAAGAGGTAATAAAACATGTTCTTTTTTATATAAAATCACATTTTTGCAGGAATGACAGCTATATAGATAAAAGCAGAACCTTATCTGAATACAAAATTTGATCCAAATTGTTAGAGCCGTTTCCAAGATGCACGGAACATATATCTATGAGGGTAATTCAAATATAAACGGCAATTGTTGCATATCACGGTGGAAGCAGTTCAGAGCGGGGCAGTGGAGTGGGGGGGTTGAAGGTTGGTGTGTTAGGGAGGGGGAACTAGTTTTGTTAGCTGCTTCGCTAGGGTCTGGCGTCAGTACAGTCATGAGTGAGCAAGAGGTTCCTTCGTCTGTTGCGCAACACATTATTATCAAGTTTTTAACCAATGAAGGGGTTAAACCTTCGGAGATTTTAACTCGTTTAAGGGCACAGTTTGGGAACACTACACTGTCACAGAATCAAGAGTTTAATTGGGCCAAACAATTTAAGGGTGGCCAAGAATTTGTGGAAAGCGAAAGTCATGCTTGACACCCAAGGTCAAATCTCACAGATGAGAACATCCGTTCCGTTCAAGAGCTCCACTGTTGAAGAGATCGCATCAGAAGTTGGTTGATTTTCTTCATGATCGACGTACAGTGACTGCAGCTTACTATTGCCAATTGTTAAGGTGTGTAAAAGCTGCCTACTGAAGCAAAAGACATCGTATACCCATCAGAGATGTCATCCTTCTCCAAGACAATGCTACGCCTCACACCGCCAATTTGACAATGGACACAATGGCGGACATGCACTGGGAAACCCTTGAACTCCCTCCCTATAGTCCAGACTTGTCCCCCCCAGACTATTTTTTGTTTGCATCCATGAAAGAATCTCTTGGAGGGAAACATTTCGAAAGCAACGACGTCAAGGAGCATGTGCGCAATTGGTTAGCAATGCGCCCTCTAACTTTTTTTGAAGAAGGAATGTTCAAGCTTCCGAAACGTTGGCAAAAATGTGTACAGTGTGAAGGAAGCTATATAGAGAAATGTTGATGTAGTCACTTGTGTATATATTTAATCAATAAATATTTTTAATAAAATTACCTTTTATATTTGAATCACCCTCATATATAAGAATTGCTCATTTAAAGATATTAGATTATAGAAACTGTGGTGATACCAGTACATAATAAGTGCCGAAGGAAATGATTGAACAGTTAAAAACAAATTATTATAATATTTACCTGAAAAATAAAAATAAATATTTGGCAGCTGGTGCACTTCATTACTTTGTACTTGAATGGATCCTATTGTATCTGTCTGAATAGACAATAGTGTGACAATGCTACACATTTGAACATATTATTTCCAAAAAGATCATCTGATACACCACATGCATACCAACTGAAATATCCAGCATTGCCCATGGTTTAATGATTTATTCCTTCAAGTTTTAGATGTAGGAAATATTTTTCAGTATGCTTTAACAATGAGTTAATTAAACTCTTAGGATACCACGAAGAATAAAAAAATAAACAAATTAAATAAAAATACTGGAAAGACACTATGCAAAAGCACTATTAAACAAACACAAATACAACAGGCAGAAAAGTTAGTAGACAAAGCCGTGTGAATGTAATACATTGCATTTCTATTTTAATCATTTAGAAAATTGTATGAATTGTTGTTGAAGAGGGAATAGAGAAAGAAATGTCATAGTGTTTTGTAAAAGAAAACTGAATAGAGAAAAACATGTGAATGTAATAGGCTGCATTTCTATTCCAAACATATAAAAATTGTAGGAATTGTCTGTAGAAAAGAGACTAGAGAAAGAGATGTGATTGCATATTGTAACAGAAAAGTGAGTGGAGAAAATTGTATGAATATTATACATTGCATTTATATTTCAAATGTATAGAAAAATGTATGGATTGTTTATGGAAGAGGGAGTAGAGGTCATGTAAATATGTTATGTAAAATAAAAGCAGGTAGAGAAAACCATGTGAATGAAATGCATTGGATGGTAAAATGGATTACATAAAAGCCTTCTCTGTGAAAAAACACTTAGATGTGCCAAGTTTCATGGTGATCAGTCAACTGGTTTTGGAGTTTATCATTAACCTCATACATACCTACATTCATTTATATATAAAGATTGTATGAATTGTATGCTGAAGAGTGTGTAGAGAATAACATGTGAATTGTTACGTAAAACAAAAATGAGTAGAGAAAATCATGGGAGTGTTATACGTTGCACTTTATTCTACACATATGGTAAGTAATTACATGCTTTGTATTACCAGTAATCTCTAAAAATATTTATCAAAGAAAAATAATTATGTACCTGTAATATTGCGATCAACGTACAGGACAGTATGTCTTTATTTGGATACCAATATGTTGGATAGTTTTTAAAGAATAAATTATGGAAGCTTTATTTGACAAAATTCATTATTCATCCCTCATACAAATTACAGTAAGGCAATACTGAAGTAATTGTGATGTTAGGCTTTCTGCCATTGCTTGCTACTGTGTTAGAGTGTTGGCAGATATGGGTATTGATGTATGTGCCACTCTGTTTTAAACAGTGAGACTGGACACATATTGTAAATAGGCTGATAATATTACATTAATTTGGACATTTAGTTGTATTTTGCCATGCTTTTGACTCATTGGTTTTACTGCATACAAGAATTTTTTTCGTTTTCAGATGATATGCTAATTAAGCTGTGGAACTGGGATAAACAGTGGTCTTGTCAGCAAGTGTTTGAGGGGCATACACATTATGTAATGCAAATTGTAATCAATCCCAAAGATAACAACACATTTGCAAGTGCCTCTTTGGATCGCACTGTCAAGGTATAGTATTATCAGACCCTTGTGAATTCATTTATACTGAAACTTGTCTGTGGTGGAATATAATGGTTCTGCAGGTTTTTAGTCTTGGCAGGCTTACATATATCTTATGAAAGTTATATGTAGTTACTTCAAGAAATATGCCAAGATAACAGTACTAGATTTGTGAGTGGAAGCATGCATAAAGTTTAATGATGGGGAAAAGTTGTATGGAAAAGCTGGCAGAGAATGGGCATATTTATATGTGCTCCATTTGCAGTAATTACTGATAACCAAAAAATTCTGAACTGGCTGGGTGGTGTTTTGCCTGTCCTTGTCCTCGGTGCTCATTGCCATCTACTGCTATCACAGAAAGGCACAAATGAAACTAGACCACATTTTTAAAACTACTTTTAAACGCTCTACTTACCAATTTTATGAAAGGAAACTGTTATTGGAGCTCTGAGAAACCTAATGTTGTTCATGAAGAACCCCTTTGTAATGAAAAAATTAGTGTATGGTGGGCCATGAGTGGAGAAAGAGTTAGGGCCAGTTTTTTTTACAAGCATTTATTTAACTTGCAATGTTTGTATTTTGGGTCAAACCTTGCAATTGAATTTTAAAGTAGTTATCCTCAACCTATTGAGCTGAAATTTTACACATGTTTAGTTTAGGTGAGAATGCATGGTTAGCTATGTGACATCATCCAATATGGCAGACCGTCCAAAATGTGGTCTTGTTACTTTTTGTACACCACCATGATATGGGTATCAAATGAAAGGGTTTGTTGAGAAGAATGTGAATAAAATAAAAAATAGTGAAAATTTTTTTTAAAAACAAGCTTTTATTTAACTTGCAATGTTTGCAGTGGCGGTTATTCAAGTGAAGCAGGTGAAGAGGTTTTCACCTAAATATAGCAGTATTCCATTTTTGTTAATGTTGGCATTATTACTGCCATTCTAACAGTTTAGTCACAAATTTCAAATGCTAGCAGCCGTAGCAGCGTTAGTGGCCAACCCTTCTTTTGTTTGGAGCTTACAGCCAGGCAGCCAGCAGGGAAAATCGGTGGGAGCGCACCCTCAGATCAGCTGCAATGCCAAGTGAAGCAGTCAGAACTATGGAAGAAACTGTTGCACCAAACAGCTTGGTTGCCATGACAACCTGACGTCATGAAACCATGTAGTATGGGGAAATAGTATATGCATGCACATGTTTCAGGCAAACAAGAAATGTTTTCACTTGGGTAGGAGCACAGAACACGGTAGAGGGGATGGTTTCTGTTTTTGCGTGGTTAGAAGATAGTAGTCATTTACCTCGAGGAAGAGGTGGTGGTAAATTTAAAGGTGGTGTTTTACATAACTGTAAACAGCATAATTTACGAGTTTGCTAGACTCCAGTGTTTGTAATATTTGAATTACGGAATATAAGTGTTTTGTTATGAATCCAGTGAACGATATAGTTTGCAATTTGTTAGAAACCCATTTTCCAGGTGGAAAGATGAAGGCGAGAAAGATGTTTTAAACTTCAGGCGGCCCACTGATGTCATCGATATACCCATTAAAAGAGACGATAATAAAATAGGGAAGCCTAATGACATTAAATTCAAAAGCTCTTGGTTCGATAACCATTCTTGGTTATGCAGTAGCCGTAGTTTGCAATCGCTGTTCTGCTGGCCTTATTTACTTTTAAGTAACAAAAGTAACGTGTGGAACAAAGAGGGATTCACAGATTTCATTAATGTAACCCATTCCCTTTACAAGCACAATGATTCGGGGGAACATTTAAAATGTAAATTACAATTAAATACTTTTGAAACAAACAGAAACATGATAGCTGACGCTTTTCAAGAAAATAGCAGACGTTTTCATGTGCATTTGTGAACCATTACAATTGTTTGTTTTCTGCTTCTCATATTTGTGTCCTGATGCATAATTTTGCCTTCGACATGATGTAGAAGGTTGGGAAATAAATCTTTGCAAATTCGTAGAAAATTGCAATAGTTTCCGGGTCCTCTAACCTCAATTCGTTTTGAGTAGACCCAATACTGCTCGGCCCGTACCCTATTCTCTTCTTTGTAACAAAGACCGTGTCTGCCGACATCTTTTACTTCTAATAATTTTATTCCTACTGAGACTTGTGGATACATATATATCCCAAACCTATACTTAATATAGTAATCACTAAATTAATATTTGTGCCTGCCATGTTTATTTCTCTCACTTGCTACGTGAACTGTCATTTGTATTGGACAAAAATGGTATAGTATGACAGACACTGTTTCTTTTGTGTGCAATTCCATTGGTTACACAAAGTTTGGTCAAAAATGTTGTACCGTGGGACACTGGCTTTGCATTGTATTTTCAGCACGCTTAAGTGAACTTCTTCGCCTAGTTTGTAAGGCACGAGTTGCCACTGAATGTTTGTGTGTTTGGGTCAAATCTTGCTACTGAATTTTAAAGCAGTTATCCTCAACCGATTGAGCTGAAATTTTGTGTACACGTTTAGTTTGGATGACAATGCATGGTTAGCTATGTGACGCCATTCTAAATTCAATATGCTGGACTGTCCACAATGGCGGTCTAGTTACTTTTTGTGCACTCCTACGATATGGGTATCAAATGAAAGGGTTTGCTGAGAAACATACAAATAAAAAAGAAATAAATTAATAGTATAAAGAATTTTTAAAAACGAGCTTTTATTTAATTGCTCTAAAATGAAGAAAATAAATTAATAGTAAAAATTTTAATAACAAGCTTTTATTTAAAGAAGAAAATAAGCTTCAAATTAAATCAAATCCATCAATTTATTACATTGCACAATTTATATGATACAAAAGCTTGTCGCGAGATTAACCTATTTTATAAAAGTGATTTTTTTTTTTTTAGAATTACTTATATCAAGATAAATCTTGCAACAAGCTTTTATATCATAAATTGTATACTGTAATCAATTGATTTATTTGATTTAATTTGAAGTTTATTTTCCTCTTTTTAGAGCATTTAAATAAAAGCATGTTATTACAATTTTTTTATTATTAATATATTTCAAGTCAACAGTTGACTCCTGTACATATGTAAACACAGTTTTGCCCCTTTTTCTTTAAAGAATTAACAGACAGGGAACCTGATTTTGCCTTTTTTCAACAAGGCTCTACAACAGGTCATGTGCCAATCTTTTGATGAGAACAATTGAAAGTATGTTTCAGGACAGAATTATTAGTAGAGAAATGTGGCCCCCATTGTCCCCTACCTAACCCTCTGCGATTTCTATCTGTGGGATAACTTGAGACATAAAGTGTACAAGACAAATCCATACACGCCGGAGAAATTAAAATGAAATATCTGCCAGGGAATTGCCAGCATTTCTCAAGGTGAATTACCAGGAGCGATGGATAGTAATGAGGTATCAAAAATATATGGACAACAGAAAGAATTGAAAAAGAGTGAGACAACCAGAAAATCCTGATGCTAAAATTTCAATTTTAGACCTAACTTTTGTAATTCAAATTTTTTAATATTTAAAAACTTTTTCTGCTCCCTTCAACTTTAAATTATTCAAGTTCTACTGTATTTCTATAGGCATAAAATTGTTTACAGGCCTGCAGTCTAAATTTGACTTTTATTCCATTTTTCTTATATTTAATGTAATATTACAGGTTCTGATAAGCTTTGTGCCATTACAGCATTTTTAAGAACTAAATTTAAAGTTATTTAATGGCCTCTGTCTTTACTTTCTTATTAAGGTATGGCAGTTAGGATCATCCACACCCAATTTCACACTAGAAGGTCACGAGAAAGGTGTGAACTGTGTGGATTACTATCATGGTGGAGACAAACCTTACTTAATTTCTGGAGCTGATGATCGCCTGGTGAAGATCTGGGATTATCAGAATAAAACATGTGTGCAGACTTTAGAAGGTCATGCTCAAAATATTTCTGCAGGTGAGATACATGTTAAAATTGCAATTTGTGTTGTAAATGCAATGTCATCGTAATAAAGGGTCTTTCAACAAGGGTGTCCTATCTTTGAACTTAAAACACGTTCTATAAATGATAGATGTTTATGTCTTTATTTATTTTGGAACATCATTAATGTTATTACGTGTGGAAGAGAAGATCAGTTAAGTGACCACTGCAACTTTGTTGGATTGCGGGTATACGGTTGACCCAATTTTCAATGACAGAAGAATGTAAATTAGGTCCAACTTCACGAATAACACGTGTGATGTTATTCATAAGATCACTTACTGTTTCTGGCTTGTTGGCATAAACTCAAGATTTAACATAACCCCACAAGAAGTAATCCAATGACATTAAATCACGCAGTCTTGGGTGCCAGTTAACATCACCACCTCAGGAAATGGTGAAACCTCTGAACTTCTCCTTCAAAAGATTGATTGTTTCAAGAGTATGACATGTGGCACCATCTTGCTGGAACCAGATGTTTCTGAGACCCATACCATCCAATTGAGGCCAAAATTAGTCCCTTATAAGAGCCCGGTATCTTTCTCCATTGACAAAGCTTCTCCATCTTCGTTTTGGAAAAGATATGGACCAATAATTTCACTATATCAAAATCCACACCACGCAGTAACCTTTTGGTGATGAAGTTGTCGTTCTTGAATCTGCATTGGATTGTGATTGCTTCAATAGCTTCAATTTTGTTTGTTAACAAAATCATCCATTCAAAAGTGGGCTTTGTCGCTGAAGATGATTGTTCAACAAAAATCTGGGTCAACTTCCAAATGCTCCATAGCTCAGTCAGCGAATACACGGCACAATCTATGATTGTTGGGCTTTAATTCTTGAATTAACACCATTTTGTAAGTGTGCAACTGCAAGTCCAGATGCAGAAGTTGCCAAGTTGTGGTTGGTGAAAGCCCCAATTCATGTGCTCAACGAGCAATTAATTTGTTTCCGTTCTGGCATACACTCTCACGAACAGCACCTATATGTTCATTGGAGCACTTATGTTAATTACATATAGGTGTTCTTTGATAGCTGACAGAACCACTTCTTTCAAATTGATCAATCAAACACCAAATCATTCTCTCGCGGGGATGATTGTACACACCGTAAACTTCACGCCATACATGGAAGGTTTGGCAAACAGATGATCCATTTTGATAATAAATTTTTACAATTTCTATGTGTTGCTGAATGCTGTAATATTCCATGGTTATTTGTCAATAACAACTGTAACCACATGAAAAAAATGGCTGCTGTAATTCAATAACAATGGCAGCTATCACTGTTAAAGATAGGACATTCTTGTTGAAAGACCCGATGTATCCTTAGAGTAAAGCAGCAGTAATTTATTAATACAATGAATTGTTTGGTACAAAGAGGTACAGTCAATAATGGACATGTCAAATGAAACACAAAATATTTACAGTGGCAACAAGCAGCAAAGATATTATGTATGGATTTACCAGAAATAAAATATGAACATACGTAAAGGCAGATTATTTATACTCATTAGCTAGAAAGTCTTGATCAGAGCAAAAGCAGTGGTTAATTAAATGTGCCTTTAGAGAAAGTTTGAACCTATTTCCTTGCTGTATTTGCTTTAAGAATTTGGGAAGGCAATTATATATCTTTATGCCAGAGGCCGAAATACTTTTTGACACAGGGAGGAGTTGAGTTGATGGACATGCACATTTGTGGTATGTCTAATTTTATACTTATGCACTGATTCATTCTTTATGAAGGGTGAATTTGTATTCTTGTTAGTTTTACAGATAAACATTATTTCATCAAATTGTGTAAGCTTTCACAGCCGGTATCATAAAATACAGAATGATTGTCTGGGCTTGTGGGCCGTGGTCTAGTGGAAAATCTCCTTCCAGATGTTTCGTTTGAATCAGTGGGTCACACCACTGATGATGTTCGACGCAGCTTTGAGCAAAATGTCTGGAAGGAGATTTTCCACTAGACCACGGCCTACAAGCCCAGACAATCATTCTGTATTTTTATTATTATTTCATGTATGTAGATGCAAGGGAAGGGAAGAATGTCTAGTTTTTTAAAACAGAGTTGGTATGATGTTCTTGGACTTACCTGACATATTCAAACTATTTTCATTTGCATTATAAAACATGCCTTACTTGCAGTTGACTGCCCCTGGAATATTATGCTATATGTTAACAAAGAGTGGGCTTAGGCAAAGTAAGCCATTGTAATTGTCTCCTCCCTTGTGCAACCTGCTAGTACCCTAATCATGTAGCAGGCTATACTTAGCTTTTTGTTTATGTTGCTAATGTGGTTTTCCCATTTTAAATTGTTATGGACCCAAAGTCCAAGAAATTTGGTAGTTTCTACTTTTTCATTGGTCTGATTTAGAAGTTGAATTTGTGGAGCTAGGTAATCTTCATTTCCTTTAGTGCCAGGGGAACACATACACTATTCAGACACAGCTATCCTGTCTTCCACAGTTCATTATTACACCTGTTTAATTGTGAAGCCATAGAGATTTTCAAACTTAAAGATAACTTTAATAGGAAGGAAGAAACAAAGCACTTAAATAAAGCTTGGCATCCAACATTATGCAAAGTATGCAAAAAACCTGACTGAAGACAAATTCAAGATCATACACCATCAACAGCCTCAGTCACAGTAAATGCCAGCACATCAAAAACAATCATAGACAATGGAAGCAGCCCTCCTTTGGAGCAGCCCATGCAGCAGCTGAACCAGTAAACAAAGACCGAACCAACTATCAAATGCCCACACATGCCAAGCGTATAAAACCTGTGAAACCAAACGGTTCCGTATCAGTCATCGCCGAGACTAGCAGAGTAATACAGTCACATCACTGAGGATGTTCGATGCAGCTTCAAACGAAACGTCTGGAACGAGAATTTCCACTAGACCATGGTCCACAAGTCCAGATAATCATTTTCTATTTTATGACACCGACCATGAAAGCTTACGCAATTTGCATATTATGGTTTACATTCTTTGTTAACGCAGAATTGCAAACTTATTCCCAAAAATAATAACTATAAGATATATGTACTTTAGGAATCCATGTACTTACATGTTATCCTCGCTTCAACGAACACAATATATATTTATATTTTATTGAAACAATCGACATCTTCCCACATTTGTGGGTTGCCAAATTGACAAAGTAAACAAAAAGACAGATAGCAATATTATTAAGTCATTAGACAAACGTTGGTGTTTAGATTTAACAGGGCCATAATATGGCGATAGAATTAATAATGACATAATTTTACAGAATTAAAATATTTTTTTTTTTAAATACAGATTCTAAAACAAAAGATATCCTGTTGAACTTTTAAGGTCCAAATAGGTGTGATCTAAGGATGTTTACAAATAATAATAATATTTTGTTGTTTAACGACGCTGTCAATTGCCAGGATCACATCAGCGTCGCCGGTGTGCCGGAATTTCGTCCCGCAGGAGTTCTTTTACATGCCAGTAAATCTACTGACATGGAGCTGTCGTTTTTAAGCACACTTAAAAACCATCGGCCTGGGCCGGGTTTGAACCCGCGACCTTGGGAACAGTAGGCCAGCGTCTAACCAACTGAGCCACCCAGACCGACAGGAGGAGGATGTTTACAGAGCCACGTATAGTGGCGTTAACGATTTTCCTTATGTTGGTGGTTGGAAGTTTAAATTCTTTCCAGAAGTTCACTGTTGAACACCAGCTCACTCTGTTTTAACCCTTCCCAGGCAAAATGTGCATATATTCGTGACGTATAGTTACTCGTCAGCTTCGCACAAATTCTTTTTATACGTTTGCATAAGCTATCGTAGCTGGCCTTTACTTCACGTAAATGGTCAACAGATGTCATTAGATGAATTTAAGCGCGCGTCTGTGCTTAGGTTTGTGTTTTGATAGTCGCTACAGAATAATACATCCTCAGCAGGTAATTTTCTGTGTTGTGTTTCATTATTTTGCTCGTTTTGGTTTGATTTGGAGCAGGACGCATAAGAGACTGTATGGGGAGGATGAAATAAGGGCTTGTATAGAATCTGTGCTCAATGAAACAGATGAAAGTGACTTTAGTGCATGGGAAAGTGATGAAAACGAAAGTCCTGCAAGTGTGCGCAACAGTGACCTATGTAGCAGCAGGTGTTAGGAAAGAAACAATATATTTTTGTGAAACATGTGATCTGAAACCCTATTTACATCCCGATAACTGCTTTGGAGCATACCATACACAAAAAGGCTTCAGTGTCACCCAATAAGATGTCTAGGAACTGATGATGCACTCTGCCCTGTAGATATGGCAAAGTTTCAGTTGTTTTGGTACATATGCCACTTTTCATTTAAATAAGTGTAGCCTCAAAAGAAAATACCTCTAATAAAAAGCAATGTTATGACTTAATGAACATTTATGTGCTTGGTTATACGTTTTCAACAATTTAGTACACAAAATAGTATCATATGTGCCTTATTTTGAATAATATTAATGTTTTAAAATACTTAAGAAAACTAGGAAAATAATTACGCCCAGGAAGGGTTAAACAGAAAAACTGTAGTAAACAAATAACATACATGGCAGATGCTTGCATACTATTGCAGAATTAACATTCTCACTAGCTTGCCTCAAGTAATAGTTTACACATGCTGACATGAGATAACACTTGTGCCCAGATCGCTTGACGTTAGGATATTTTCAGCATTAGAATTGCTTACACTGGCACATTCTTTGTGTGATGCAATAATACAAATCTTTATCGACAGTTTATTGTATTACAGGAAGTTGGGAAGGAAACGTAACGAGGAAAAAAACAATAATATGCTTTCACAGGCACTGCAGTAATTTGCAGCTTATTATTCTAAATTAATAAATCACACAATATTCCAGTTTTTAAGAGATAATCGTGTGTTCACATAACCAGATATCAACGATGACATACATGGGCAAAATAACTCACGAGAATGCATGTAAACTAAATAAAAAAATATCTGTATCCCCTTATATTGGTCAAAATCCTCTACTGCTAAATAAAATTAAAAACTTAAAGACTTAAGCAGTAATATGTTCCAAAGACAACTAAGAATATTCTTAATGAAAACGGCTTATATAGATTAGATGAGTTGTAAATATTTTGTCAACAGGTATTTATCACGTTGACGATGCTTGAAACCTGTACAAGTTTATAAGCAGATAATAAAGATTTAGAAACTTGTGCATGCGTAGACTTTACCAAAAGCAGGCTGTAAGATTTTGTTTTACTTTGATTTTTCATGCATATTTACTATTTCAGCAGTAAAATTGAAAGTTTTGATTATTCAGATCTTCATTCTGTTTGTTATTTGTGGTTTGAAACTTAAAGCATAATCATCTTGCAGTTTGCTTTCATCCTGAACTGCCTATTGTGCTTACTGGTTCTGAAGATGGTACAGTGCGCATCTGGCATGCTGGCACATATCGTTTGGAATCTTCTCTTAATTATGGTTTAGAACGTGTCTGGACCATAGCTTGTTTGAGAGGATCAAACAATGTGGCCCTTGGGTAAGTGAATAAAGTTTTTGTACTATATTTGATCATTTCCTGTACATCAAACAATGCTATTAATTTCCTTCTTATGTATAATCAATCCTTAAGTGCTTAATTTCTATTTAAAGTGATTAATTTGCACAGAAGTAAATCAATAAAAACATTGGAAAGAAAGCAGAGGAGGCAGTTTAAGCAGGGATGGACCAGTGGAAAAACAATCTACCATAGAGCATATGCCAGAGAGAATATTACTTATACTGCATAATCCAGGGGAAGACAGGTAACGCTGCTGTGACGTCAGCTCACTCAGCTCACATGCTCTCAGCGAAAGCAAGTTGAACGTGTGACGTCACAGCGGGCAAGAGGAAATGGCATACAGGACATCGTAATTTTAATGCTGACTGTTTCAATTACGGAATAGTAACAGATTATAAATAATTACATTTCGGCTTTATGCCATATATATAAATTCTAGTGTATGTGAACAGTCATGTTATAGCGCCAATAGAACAAAAATAATAACTATTTTTCCTGAGCTAGAGGAGATCTATGCAGAACAATTAGGTGGCCATTTTCCGACATTTGTCGTTTCGCTTTTCTTTAACTAGTTTGTCAATGTTAGGGCATAATGTACGGCACATTTGTAACCAAAGACTGCATGTTAGATTGTGATCTGACAATATGCTTCAGGATTGTGACTTAGAAAGGTTCATAACCGAAAAGAATTGTTCGCACACATACGTAGAACCAAACATACATAATACCCGTGCAACAAGGGCATATAACCTCAGAAATCTGGTTTGAGGAACATTCTTATAACAATCAGGCAAGTCTTCCTTGTGTTTATATTTGTCCTTCAGCAAATTGTCGCACTGTAAATTTATCAATTCAATTTGCTACCTGCTAGAAACATTGTTAACATCCAATGAATACGGGGTCGCAAAGACCTGAGACGTAGTTGGCAATGTTTCTACATCTTGAAGCCTGGTCTCAAACTAGTGTGAAACATGGGGAACTGAACACAAGCGCCGCTGATCTAGGCAGCATAAGCAATACACTGCTCTCGCCTGACGCCACACGAATGTACAAGCTGACTTCATTTAAATACGTCACAAGGCCCGAAGTTGTCTTCCCCTGGCATAATCTGAGCATAGAAAACTATATACATTACAGAAATGAGAGTATGGAAACGGAATACAGTTAATGAATTTGCATTAAGAACTTAATTTAGTCAATTGTTTCAATCAAATATGCAATAATAAAAATTATGATTATCTGTCACAACTTTTGTTCATTTTATTAGTGTTCATCTGGTGGAATATTAGTGCTGTGCTTCTGCAGTTCAGCAGCTCATTGTTATGAATATGTAGTGATTTTTGGTTGCTTTTACCATTCCCTTCCTATAAAACAGTTACAGTAAAAGAGGTAGTCTGAACTCTTAAGCTTATAAATTACCAACTTTTTAAAATAAAACATGTAGAATAATGTGTATGAAAGAAAAGAGAAATGATCAACAGTTCAAAGAGGAATTAATTCACATGAAAGTAAAATCAATTAAAAGATGTAAGAAATATGACAGTACAGTTTTCGGTGTCTTTTGCAAAGAAAGGTAGATGACTTATTCTGTGGGATGCCTTATGCAAAGTTCTGTCACTAAACAGCAGAACTGTTCCATGCTGTAGGCGTGCTTTGTCTTCTCCTAGTGCCACTGGTTTTATTTAAAGGAGCATCAAAACTAGTTTTAGATCTTCAAATGCATATAGCTAGCTGGCCGTGTAGCGCAGTCAATAGAGTAGGTGGCTACTTTGTGAAGGATATGAGGTTCGATTCCCTGTTGGAGTCAAGAAATGCTCATTTAGCTAAGAAGGCTTCTTAGTATGTCCCAGTTTGTTGTCAATGCTGGTATTCCTGGATTTGGTCTCTGTTAATTTATTATAACAACAACAATAGGGCCCAAATGACCTCGTCGATGGGCCATTAAACCTCAAACGCTCACTCACAATAATGATGATGATGCTGATGATTATGATGATGATAATAATTGTAATAGTAATGATAATAATGATACTAATAATACTGACACCACTCTTGGTGGTGATGATGATGATGACGACGACGACGATGATGATGATCACAGTAACAGAAATACTAGCAGTCATCATTGTAGTTATAGTAGTTGTAGTCATTGTCCTAGGCATCATCATAGTAGTCATAATAATAATTTTATTGATCCAGTGGAATTGATTTATACAAGGTACATTCAATATTGGACACTTCAAATAAACAAAACATTACACTACATTTACTTTGCTTTATACATACGTACACTCTGTGGAGTTATAATTAAACAGTGCTATACAGGCAATACTTTTAAACTAATTACTTTATGCATGGTATATTTATGGTACCTGTGTAAAATGGTCTCACTATAAACCAGTTTCAAAGCACTTTGTTGGGAATGATAATGTATTTGTTATATCATATGTGAAGTCAGTCCATAAAAATGCAAAATTCTGATATGGTGTATGAAGAAGTTAAATGGGAAGACTGTCAAACAGGTGTTGTTTATGTGGGTAGAATGGGTTGGAAGAAGGGTGAACAACAAACCGTTGCATGTGTTTGGAAGAATGACATCACAGGCAAGTGGGTGTTAGATAATAAAAACATGCTGATATACAGGAAACCAAAGGAAAGAGGTGAAACACTGCTATCCCATGCCGTGTGATAAGGAAAAAAAGTGGTTTTATTTTACTGTAGTCAGGGTTACAAGGGAGAATGGGATGAAAAGTTTAGGGTCAAAGTTAAGCAGGAAAATAAAAAAAAAAGTGAAAGTAAAGTGTGGAAAGGAAGTGGAAGTGAAAAACAAAAGGCTAAGAAGAAAGTGAAACATTGTGATGTAGGGTTTCATTAGCAAATGGCTAGGAAATTTTGGAAAGAAATAAAAGGGAGGCTTAAGAAGAAGGTTAGAGTGAACTGAATGATTAAAAATAATAAAGAATTTTAAGGAACAGGAAAACATAAAGAGGAAGCACCACGGCCAAGCAGTTAGTGTTTGCCTACCATCTAGGCAGCCTTGGTTCAATCCCAGGGACCTGCATGTGGTACTTGTGGTGTACGAAGTGGCATCAGGGCAGGTTTTCTCTGGTTTCTCCCACCACTCATTCCACCAATTGCTCCGTTATCACCTTTCCAATAATCGATTTTGCCTGCATTTCATATCATCCTCTTCCTCACTATCATACCTGGCACTTGTCTGACCACCCGCTTCCAGGTCTTCACTCTGGTTCATAGGTTCCTGTGCTCCCCGACAGGCGTCTGTCCCTAGGCACCAGCTTATAAGTCCTAGGAGGTGTAAGTTTTACATAAGGGGAAGATAATCAGGTAAAGAAAAAGAAAAGAAAACAAATAGAGTAGGTGAGAAAAGTGGTGCAAAAGATAAAGGTAAAATTGAAGACAGTACAAACATTAGCTAAAGTGATAAAAAACAGCTCACATTAAAATGTAAATATATGTAAGAAATCTTAGAAACTGCCCAATGACAAAAGGGCCAAGGTCCCAAGTTCAAGGGCAGACCAAAAAGCAAATGCTTAAGTACATAATAAATTTAACTCAGTGCAAAATTCTGAGTTTGAGATTCAGTGTGCTAATTTCTGGATTCCTATCCAGTTAGCCTGTGTATATACAGGGCATAAATTTATCTAGGTACAGTACATTCTAATTATTATCTTTTCAAAATAAGCAGAGAAAAATTTGTTATTATCGGTAATACATTCAATTTTAGCTTCTAGTGGCATGCAACAATTTATTTTTAAGTATGATTCAGAAACTATATAAGATAAAGGAGTTTCCCTGCTTTTTACAGAGCGAAAGAGAGAAATAATTTCCCATTCTCAAAAGCATTTAAACACATTTATGCTGCAAAATATACAAAATGTAACCTAAAGGTTAACAGGGCATCACAAGGTTAACGGACGACATGCAGTTTCAAAGCACATTGCTCATCCTGTGAAGTGCCTGTGTGCTATCTGTAGGTTATAGTTCAGATATCCCCATTGTAGTTGAGTTATGTATCATTTAGCTGCCCAACAGCTCATTTCTCCTGAGCAGGCCTGGTTTCTTATTACCTTAAGTCTAGAAATATCTTTCAATTTATTTCCACTGACAGATGAGTACCTTTAAAATTTAATGTATAATGCATATGAAATAATATTTTGACATGTCAAACATTAGCCTGCTCCTTGATGGACCAAGAACATTAAGACCAGTAGCTAAAACCTCTTAAATGCTCAGAAGCAGCAGGGATGTTCAGTAATAAAACAATTTTCTTCATGCATGGCCAACAGAAAACATTAACCCTTTGCAAGGTTTTTGAGTTATTAGAATATGGTCTACTGGAAGCTTACTCCTACTGGGCAAAGTGATTAAATGTAACTCAAATACAGAAGTTTTTTTTTTTTTCCCATTATGATATTTCATCATTTGCCATTTTAGCAATGCATATCTTAAGACATGGTAAAATGGAAAACTAAACTGTTCATGCAGTAAAGAATTTTCCATAGTAATTCTTCAGGATAGCAATAAGATGCACATGTTAGTGATTATAGTTGCTACAAAACAAGTATGAACATGGACCTAGCCAATAAAGAGATGTTGTCATCTCGGCATTGCCAATTTTGTATGCAAGGTGGTTTTGGTGTGACAAAGACAGTAAAATCTTCCATCCTTGTTGGCTGCTCGCTGGGCAACTCTCAGTGCTGAGAGAGCAACATCACTGTATTGGCTAGCCCCATGTTCATTCTTGTATTGTAGCTATGAGGTTGGTTTGATAAGTTCTTGGAATCACCACAAGAGGTGAGCCATAGTGCCCCAAGTTGTAAAAGTTAAGTTGTGCATATGTATGTTACTCCAGCAAATACATGTAGTTATTTGTGCTGTTCATGTTTGTTTGTAATTAGGTATGATGAGGGCAGTATCATGGTAAAAGTTGGCCGAGAAGAGCCAGCAGTTTCCATGGATGCTACTGGAGGGAAGATTATATGGGCAAGGCATTCAGAGGTTCAGCAAGCTAATTTGAAAGCAATGGGTGAGGGCACAGAAATTAAGGATGGTGAGAGGCTACCTCTGGCAGTGAAGGATATGGGAAGTTGTGACATATATCCACAAACAATAGCTCATAACCCGAATGGCAGGTAAGTACTAAATTAACATTCAGATATAATTTACAGGCAATAGTAATGTTTTTCAAGGGGAAATTCAGAAAGTATTAGATAAACCTTCCTAATACGCAAGTAATGTTTTTGTAGGCTCTTTTAATTAAGGACATTAATATCATATGCACCAGAACTAATAAAACCTAATTACAGAGTATCTTTTGGAACAAAATGTTTCCCATTTTGTCAGAAAGAGATCTGGATTGCCTTTCAGTCCTCATTCAGTTTTATGCCTTAGGTCAGACCACTCCAAGTGGGCAGCCCTCCTGGCAGCCCTGGGCTGTGAGGGCTAACTGGGCCGTGCCGTTTGTCATTTTGCTTATGTTAACGGCGTTCAGAGTGCAGCACTCTAGAAAGGTAGAGAGAGGTAGGGATAGCACAGCATATTGTATGAGACAGAGGAACAATTCAATCAGGCATTTCACAATAATACAACACAATTAATTTGTTCTTTATTACATGCTTAGGATGACGCCTGACATTTTTTTGGTTTATGCATATGTAGGTACAGAAAACTGCATCATGTGGAGCATTGTAAAGAGCAAACAGTGCTAAAAATAAGAACATGAGAAAACTAAGTTTGAAGTGGTAGCAAGGATAATGAAAATGTACTGATTTAAATGGACATTACCAGTTACAGGCAATCAGTTAAATGGCCACGTGACAGTTATATAGGCTGTAAGGCTATAAAAAGTATATCAAGATAAAGCAGAAGTTTTATACCATTTGATAAAACAAAAACCCATTTTTGTCACTTCTGGAGATTTTTTAGCCATTTTACACAGATGCGTATCCTTAACAAAACAATTCTTATTCGTTGTTGACAATTATTATTAAAAAACGTACTATAGCAATGAAATGATTTCAAACTCCTTTAAGAGTGATTAATTTGTTAAAATTATACTAACCTGATTAGACGCCCTTTTGTCCTTTAGTTTCGTTATTAATTCCTTTCTTTCTTCGCCTATAATATCAGCGTGGGTGTGAGAATGTTTAACGTTGAAGTGACGCTTAATGTTATAAGTTTTTGCCCGTACATAGGAATGGTATATTAAACATTGAGCATTGCTCTCGTCAGATCGAATAACAAAATACAGACCCTGCCAAGATGGGTTAAATCCTGACAGAGCTGTCGAAGCACCTCTTTTCATTCTTGCATACAATAGTTACACGAGATCACAAACACTGGATGAATGCACAAGGAGTCACATGAGTGTCGGCAGACTTTTTTCCAGGGGGAGGCCACATGTTGGAAATTTGCAATCATATAATATTAAATAATTATTTTACTGTCAAAATTTGTAGTATTTGTTGCAGATAACCATATTAATTTGTGGTAAATAGAAATTGTTCTTTACATCAAAATTAAAATAATAGTTTAATAGTCAGTAACTGGCTGCACATTAAGTTCACGAACTTCCAAGGGGGGGGGGGGGGCGTGGCCCCCCTTTGCCCCCGTTTC
Source organism: Tenodera sinensis (assembly GCA_030765045.1). Taxonomy (NCBI): domain Eukaryota; kingdom Metazoa; phylum Arthropoda; class Insecta; order Mantodea; family Mantidae; genus Tenodera; species Tenodera sinensis. The sequence goes on along the minus strand of CM060968.1, from coordinate 85,703,512 downwards.
GCGACGCCCATGAGGAGTCACCTCGAAAAGTGAGCACTAACGAACCTGACGCCAGTGGCAGTCAGAGAAGGCCTGACGTCATCACAGCTGTAGCGGTCAAAGCCCTGGGCGAGCCCTGGGCTGAGCCAGGGAGCCCTAGCCCTCAAACGCTGTGTTGGAGTGGTCTGCCTTAGGTCATTAATTGCAAACCCCAGGCTCTTCTATTGTCCCTTGTTTTCTGCTTTACCATGAACATTTATCATCTGGTATCCTTTTCTAGCTCAAAACTTTGCTCCATTCAACATTACTTCATATTGCCTCTCTTAGCAGCTCTTAGAACTTGCAGGAGTAAGTGTTTGTATAATCCATAATACCTGCTTTCTGTTTATTCCACTCTGTTTACTTTTAAGCTTCAAAATTTCAAAACTTTAAGTCATCACTATGAGTAATATTAAGGTGTATTGTTGTAGTGATTCAAAGCTTTGCTTTTGGCCTTTGTATGTGTATTGAAGATGTTTAATACTAAAGAAAGTTCAAGGGTACCTAATAAACATCTTGTTTATTCAGAAAAATGAATTGTATATCAGATATTGCTGAAATACTCAACATCATTCAGTAAATAAATGAACTTCAGGGATAGGAAAGAAACCTTTCTTCCCACTCCCCCAAAAAGTAAGCAAATGGAAAATCATGCCAGTTACTTTGGCAAATATTAGAATTGTTGTAATATATCAGAAGTTTTGTTGTGACTAAATATTATTTTGTGGTATTCTTTATTTTGTATTCTCAGCACCAATTAAGAAGGGGATTGACAGTTGCTAACCTAATGGTGGAAAGCTTTAAACAAATGGGAGGGGATGGATACATTATAGCAATGAAAAGAAGAACCGATTAGAGTTAAAACATTTCCTTGGTAACAGTAGGTGCAAAAACTGTGTTGCCACTATTGTAACATGTGATTAGCGTGTGCTTGATGAACAATCCAGCAATAACATAAATAGTATGTCTTATCTTATTTTTGCTGCAATATATACAATACCTTCCTCTAGCCCCAGCTATCAGTACTTGCAATAGTTAGAAATGTCCTGTGTGCTGACAATTTGTTGGCATCATTTTATTTATGTGGTTGTTTGGCTTATGTTTACAGTTATCTTGAGTCTTATGTATCTGTGCATCTGTTGCAAGCATTTACAATAGTGTGACACTTTTAATGAATATTTAACCACATATGTCCAAGAACAGTGACAAAAACAGTGTAAGAAATGTAAAGATAAATGTACTGAGGAACCAAATAAAATTGTATTTGGTATAGGTACCTATCCCAATTAAAGGATTATGCATCAATAGTATTGCTACAAAACATGTCCCATGTCATTAGCATTTTGACCCGATTGAATTAATTTGGGCCAAAGTAAGGATTATGTGGGGCGAGGCAACAATTATTTTGCTGTGTTAAGGCTAGAGATTTCTTCCATGCTTAAAAGCCATGGTCTGCTGGAGTTTTGAGGTCCAGACGTTTTGTCCACACCTGCGGTGGACATCTACTCATTTCCGACTACTCATTTTGCTGTGTCTTCACTAATAAAGCTGACGGAAGAGTTGCTAACAGCAGTAAAAGCTGAAAACTGGGAAAAAGCAGTTACTCATACAAAGAATGTAGTAAGTGCAGCATGGGAAAATGTAGGAGTTGTGGAAGAAAGGATAAAACAGCTTATTTCAATGGTGTATAACAGCAATGTGCAGGCAATTCGGATATCAATGGCATTTTCCCATTAAAATAAGTGTTAATGTTTCACAGGTTTACTCAGGGGTCTCCATCTAGGGGATATGTGAATGGCGACCACAAGGTACCCAAGCTGAGCAGAACATTACTTCCACTTACTGGTGTTTTGCTCCTCACTGTAACTTTCCTATCTGACCTTACCTTGGTCGTCTCTTGTTCTCTTCCGACCCCGATGCTATTAGGGTTCCCGAGGGCTAGGGAGTCTTTATTTTTCCAATCTCTCCATTTCTGTATAAAATATTAACCCTTAACATGCTGACCTGTCATGGCATGTAATGCGTCCTCTGATTGGTAATCAGAGGATATGGTCGGTGAATTTATTTTGTTAATTCTCCCGGTCAGGTTGGTGAGACCCGTAAACCAACGACAGGTGTGGTCCTCCAGACATTCTGGGGGTTGTGAGAGAGCGATGTGACCGCCAAAGCATAAAAATATGGTGCTCTCTAAAAAGCAGTTACTATACTGCTATTGCTCTCTTCAATGTCATCAGTGAAAAATATTGGAGAGCAAGAGGATTAATGACTTTGTTGTCAGAAATCCAGCATTAGCTAACAACATGTTTCACAGGTATTTCTCTTTTGTTAACGCAAATCTTTACACTGATATATATTTGTACGTTCTAATCCTTTACATTTAGATTCCCTATTTTATTATTTTCTTTGTACACAAAGACAAATAATGCCTGCTTTACATTCCCGGTGCAATCCAATTGTCTTCATACACATAATTGTTTGTTCTCCACATGGTCATGGCAAGTGGCAACGTTGTCTCTCTTGCTTCACAGAATTTCAATCCCTTTCTTGATTGGCGCTGACTATAATGCACAAAATTAGTTGAAGTTTGGTTATTTACAACAGTAATGTTTTTCCTTATCTGTTTTTGATAAATGAACTTATAACACCTTTTAACATATATTTCCAGTTTTGAAAATGCATTTACCATGTTATAGGTTTGTTGTGGTTTGTGGTGATGGAGAATACATAATTTATACAGCAATGGCTCTGCGAAATAAAGCATATGGTTCTGCACAAGAGTTTGTTTGGGCTCAAGATTCATCAGAATATGCAACTCGTGAAGGAAGCTCAACAGTAAAAGTTTTCAAAAACTTCAAGGAAAAGAAAGCATTCAAACCAGAATTTGGAGCTGAAGGTTTGTTAGGCTACATATTAGGTATTAGTATTCTTAAATTGGCAGATCCAGTTTGTCTTCTGTTTTGTTCAGGTAATGTGAAAAAGCATTCCAGAGGGAGAAAGAGAGAAATCTTAAAGTTGGATTTTCCATACTATAGAATTTGTAGCAAAATCTAACAATAGTAATGTTTTTTCTATACTGAATATATAAGTTTTGAAATCCTTTATGTCCGTGGCATGGTGAGGGTAATGTGGCTGTTTTCTAATCTGAATTAAAATCTTGTTTAGGTTGAGTTGTCTCGGTAATTTTTTTTGGTGGGGGCAATATCCTCCCTTATCACAAGACGGAGTTGGATAGCTCTCAGTTCAGTGTACTCTGGACTTATTTGAGCATCATTTCATCCAGTTAATTGACTGTTTCTGTGGACTTGAGTCAAAAGTTATCTTAATCACCTAAGAATAGATAAAATTGTGATTCATTATGAAGTTCCTAATACCTCAAATTGGTAACAGGAAGCAGGTGAAGGATTTATAGTTCAAAGGGTGGCTTACAAGCATTTTACCTACATAAAACTAATACAAGATGCAAAAGGAAATTTATATTGCATTAGTGATTGTTAAGGACTAGCCTATTTCCCGTGGTAAAGAAACATAATTACCCCCAACCTTATATTCTCTGTGTGGTGACCCGGCCCCTATTTGTGTGACATGTGGCATACGCTCTTTGCACATATCCGTATTGATTGCGATGCCTCTTGAGCACCAACCTTTTGACCTAGTTCTTGCACTGTGCTCAATTTTAGGCAAATACCCAGCGACTGTAAACACAATGCTGAGGTTTATTGTCAATATAGGATTTGGTGAGCAAGTTTAACTTGTATTTTATTTTGGAACTTTTTAGCATTTTAGGATGTTTTACTTTTTTACCTCTTTAATGATGATGTTTAACTATAAGTTTTATCTGTTTTAATTTTTAGCTATTTTAACGCTCAATTTTTAGCTTTTTAAGGGTGAGGTTTCACAAGTTTAGTTCCCTGTTTTTATCTTATGATTTCAGACCCTAATGACCTAGCTGATGATGGGCCCTTAAACCCTATACACTCACTCACTCTTGTTCTCTAACACATTGATAGAGGAAGGTAGCTGCACAAATCATTCTCTCCATTTATTCCTTAATTAAGGTATTTGCGGAACATAAAATATCTATCAGATTATGATGGAACCATGTGCAATGAAGCAAAACACACCGATATGATACAGTGTTTGAAGTTAACTAAATACTCTACTTATTTACCAGTTTATGCAAATGTAATGCAACCTTCAGGCTGATTACAGGACATGATTGTCTGGCAAAACATTTAAACAGAATTGGGATATATTCTTCACCACTATGTCCTCTCTGTGATCTGCAAGAGCAAATGGACCGAGACCACCTTCAAATATGTCTGGCCACTTCTAGTGCCCCATCCATCAGTGAAGAATATTGGAGAGCAAGAGGATTAATGACTTCATTGTCAGAAATCCAGCATTAGACAACAACAACAACAACAACAACAACAGCAGCAGCAGCAAATGTTTCATGAGGGCTCCCTTACATTAGCTGTGTATTGAACTGTGGTGCTGTTTTTATAATTTAATACGGTGATTGTGATGAGCTTTTGACTCTTTCGTTATCTTGGGTCGTGGTACTGGATGGAATGAACATACACTCGGGGTTAACTTTAGTGAAATATTTTATTTGCACCTTCTTGTTCACAGTATTTAAATCGTATTACAGTAGTAAGTCTTTTATTTCAGTGGATCGACTTCCCTAGCATCACCGAGATTTAATGTCTGAAAATTTAGCGATATTTCGCTAAATGTGTTTTCTATCACTTTACACTTCGTCTATTTTACGTCCTTTCATTTAATTGCACACTTCGTATTAACTAACTTATTAAAGTTAGCTAATGTTTCACTTAATTTACTCAAATTACCGGTCTTTAAACACTTAGTAATTTTACTTTCACTATTTTATGACGCGCACACATAAAAATGTGTCCATCTACACCAAAGACACAGATGCTAATAACTAGACAATTGGCGCTGCATTACACTTCTTTTTGTGTACATCCGCGTATGTGTCCATCAAATAGTTCCCGCATTGTTAGGGAAGCGATCCTTAGCCATTCTCCCTTCACTTTCAATATTGAACACATATAATTCTTTTATTTATACATATATATTAAAATTAAATATGGAAATATTTATGACGTCTTTAAACAAACTTAATTGTTTGTAACAATGAACATTAGTAACACGTTTTCGTCATTTAACCAATTCATACCAACACCAAAAACAAATTACACTCTTAACAAATATTCACATAAACGATTTTCTTTTGGGGTCTTACAGTATCCTGTCTCACCTGTTAGAGAGATCTTGCCTTTGTGGATGAACCTGAAAAATCCTTATCCAAGCAACATGCCCTAACATATATTTGATCTCTGGACCTCTTGAACATGAGGCAGACATGCTACCTCAACACTATGGAGGTGAGCTAAAATTGATTTTGTGAGCCCAGTATTGTATGTTGTTTGCTACTTCAAACAGTTCTTGAAATAGCTTTGTCATGTATCATGTTGAATCAGTAACCACTGCAACAGCACATTCCTGTTCTATACCATAGATAGATAGTGTGGCTAAAACAGCTTTCAGCATTTGTTATCTGTGCAAAAAGCCACAAGTTTAGTGCACATGGGTTTACTGTTGCTAATCTCGCAGGTACACAGCTGCAAGCCTCTGCTGATGCATGTGCATATATGACGGCTGCACAGTACTGGTTATGTCATTCATTCTCCACTCCCATCTAACTGGTATTTCATATGATTGCACATGGCTCTGCAATCTAGTTATCAGTGAAGTGGCCAGATGTACTATTACTTTAATAGGCGACACTGATGGATAAAACAGAACATAGAAGAACACAACTGCCATTGTTTGTTTCATCACCCAACACAAAACATCTTTCACCTCTTCCTTCATTTCTTCTCTCTTCCTTTTTTTTTCAGCATTGATGTGTATTAATTAAATTCAAAGGTAAGTTGATTAATAACATTAAGCAACAGTTACTTTAGAATTCCCTGGAACATGTTTCAGAGGCCCATTTTCCTTCATTATCAGCCGGTCATCGAATAAAGCAAAATGGACCTTCGAAATATGTTCTGGGAAATTCTAAAGTAAATGTTGTTTAGTGTTATTAATCGAGTTACCTTTGAATTTAATTGATTACAACAACTCTGTTTTTGACTCACCCAAAATAGAAGATTGATGTGTATCTTTGTCATATCTAATTTCTCGTTGGTAGATCACTGATGCCTCAAAAATATTTCATCATCAGACTCTGGATAACTTTATTTTAAAGCAGCCAAAGAAGTTGTCAACATAAGCTTTTAAGTTTCGGTGGACCTTGTGTGCTTTTCAGACCTCCGGTGTTTGTGTAAAGCATCTTTCTTCTTATGGCCGCCTCCGTAGCGCAGTTGGCTTGCCTCTGGTGCGACGGACCCAGGTTCGATCCCTGGTACCAATATGGGGATTTTTCCCCTGCTGGGAGGTCTGGCATGGTGTGCACTCACCTCATTAGGTCCCAGGGGGGAGGGGGGGGGCAATTGAGGAGCTACTTGATGGCCCCAGGTCAAGAAGGCCTCATAACAGGCTGGGAGGGCTCAGGATGCTGACCACGTATCACCCGGGGCTCTAATGACCTAGCTGTCGACGGGCCCTTAAACCCTACTCACTCACTCACTCACGTATCACCCTCCAGTACTGCCCCCCACCAATGACCTGTATTATCTTTCTTCTTGTATTCCAGACAACACTTGCAATACTTGCACATTAAAACATCATAAGAAATTATGAAGTCTTCAGTTTGTGCTCCTCAGCTCTATTCTGTAAACTAATTGCTATTTTAGACATATTAAGTTAAGTACAGGTGTGTGACCTTAGGCACAGGCTTGTGTAAGTCCTACATAAAGGGAAGGTAATCAGATAAAGACAAAGAAGTCGTTCAAGTAAGAGAGAAACTATGAATCAGCAACTTAAAATGATGGTGATAACAGCAGTAGTGCTGTTATTGGCTGAATTGTATTATAACTGTGCCAACTGTCCATCCACTCATTTACCATAAATATTAATTGTTGGAATGTATTGGTAGAAGAACAAAAGATTAATGATCCTGATGAACACATTAGCATCAGAGTGATTCTTTTATCACTCTTGTATGATGCAAACTTTTGTTAAAGAAGTCTTACTATGCATAGGATAATAGCGTATTACATTGTGTGTACAGGTATATTTGGAGGTTTCCTGTTGGGTGTACGCTCAGTAACAGGACTTGCTTTCTATGATTGGGACACATTGGAGCTTGTTCGACGAATAGAAATCCAGCCAAAACATGTGTTCTGGTCAGAAAGTGGAACATTAGTTTGCTTAGCTACAGAAGAAAGTTACTTCATACTTAGATATGATGCCAGTGTTGTAGAACGTGCCCATGAAACCAAGGAGGGGTTAACAGAAGATGGAGTAGAAGATGCTTTCACAGTAAGTTGAGAGAAAGAGTACTACATCTGTGAGATAGGTTGAGCACCAGCTTAGGGTAACGTAGTGTAGCGATGTGAGGAAGTGGCAACATTATGACTACATGCACAATAGAACTACAATGTTCTTATGATCTCTGGACATAGCCGATCACATGCGATAGTGGCAGTATGTGTTCAGCTTGATTCACTATTGTTAGTGGTTATTCTAAGTAAATTAATTTATGCTTTTTGTTCATAAACTAATACAGAACAGGTGCTTGTTTTTATTATACCATGCAGTATAAAGGTCAGACAAACGAAAATATAGTTCCTGAGAGGTAGAATCAGGACTAAAAAATTCAGTGCTATAGCCAGGATTTGAACCAGGGATTTTCCACTTCAGGTGCAGCTCTAACCACTGAGCTACCATGGTAACTTGCCAGTATGGCATTAAATTCCCCAGCTGGCTCAGTCCTGATTCTACCTCTCAAACTTTTCCCCATACGCAGTTTGTATGTTTCAAACCATCAGTAAGCTGGTTGGCATAACTTAGTTCCTATAGATTCAAAGCAAAATTGGAAGTGCTCAAGTGACTTGTCAAGGGGGCAAGTGCTACAAAATTGGCTATTAAATTTGGTGTTTGGAGAGCCACTATCAGTTTGTCACTATATACTGCTTGTTTATATACTGACCTTATTTATTTATGTACTCACTTTATCCATGTTTTTCCCACACGTGTTGGTTTCTTACACATTCCCTTGGAAAACAAATTTATATGGCATTCCTGGGATCAAAAATAAAGGGCATAAATGCAGAAAAATGAAAGTCTTGAGAATAATGCACTGTAAATCTATTGTTGATATTTGGTTACATTCATTGTCAGAAAACAAATACATAAAAAGGATTGCTCTTGAGTGTATGGTATTTGATTTCATTATTCCTTGACATAATGTGTTTTCATATCAGTTCTTAGGAGAGACACATGAGTCTGTGAGAACTGGTTTGTGGGTAGGAGACTGCTTCATCTACACTAATGGGGTGAATCGCATTAACTACTATGTTGGAGGAGAAATTGTAACTGTGTCACATCTAGACAGAACTATGTACATACTTGGATATGTACCTCGTGATAATAGGTGAGTTAAACTAAACCTGCTGTGTGATCTATGTAATATCAAGGACAGGGCTAGTAATAGAAAATAAGATATAGGGTTCTTCATTTAAAACCTAAAGGGGGCATGGCATTTTGCCTGTGCATGATTGGGTGTGCCACAGCCGGCTTTGCTCCTACATAAACTACACACGCAAAGTATGTATAACATTCTTATCTTATATCTTTTGTGTGCAAATATAAATGAGAATCACTAAGCCTTGTTTGCACAGCGTATATTGAAACGTTCCCTGGTAAAGTGTCTCCTTCCATATTTACAATTCACAAGATTGTGAATAAATTTGATACTACTGGTTCTGTGGCAAACAAAAAATGAAAGCGTAAATGTTACCGGTTTAACAGAGAAAAAGTTAGATGAGATAGGTGAATGTTTTGAACGTTCACCAAACAAATCCATCCCAAAATTAGCACAACAGGTGGGAATTTCAGTCTTCTGCACTTAGAGCAACTAAATTCTTAAAACTAAAACCGCATATGTACAAGTGTCCGTGCCTTAAAATAAGGTGACCCAGTATCATGAATACATTATTGTGAATTGTTTCTTTTATCAGTGAATGACGGTTTAATTGATCTACAGCTTCTGTTCTTTTCCAAGGCAGCATGGTTCCACTTAAATGGTCATGTCAACACTCATAACAGTCGGTACTTGGTCTCTGAAAATCCACATTGTGCTCAAGAAATCCCTCATTATGATTGGAGAGTTGTAGTTTGATGTGCTGTTAGCGCTATGCATAATTGGTCCAATATTCTATGATCAGACTGTAAATGCAGAGAGGTACCGTAATGACATTTTGACCCTACATTATCATGAACTGACAGAAGAAATCCTATGGGTGGTTTCATCAAGATTCAGCTACTGCCCATACAGAACAGGAGTCCATGAATAAAATTAGGGAAGTGTTTGAAGTTAGTGATTAGTGCTGTTGTATGGCCCTCTCACTCCCCCGATCCAACAATGTGTAATTTTTACTTGTGTGGTAACCTGAAAGACGAAGTTTGAGACAAATCCTCATACATTGGAAGAACTAAAACAAAATATTAGAAATGAAATCAGAAACATTACAGTGGCCCAACTTAATTGTGTGAATCAGAATGTGTTTTCTGGATATAATGCTTGTTTAGCCGAGGGTGGACGACATTTCCAGCATCGTCTATAAGGTAAGAGTGTTATACATGATTTACGCACAGAGTTTATGTAGGAGCAAAGCTGGCTGTGGCACACTCAATTGTACACAGGTGAAATGCCGCATGCTGTTTAGGTTTTAAATGAAGAACCTTGTATAATGTTTTAGAAGTATATGAGTCGATCTATAGACACTTATAGTTTCACTTACACTTATTTTTGTCCGGACGCATTTCGAAGACCAGCATCTTCATTCTCAATGGTTTCTCAGCTGCTGTTGAAGAGGAAACATCTGTTGTGGTAATGACTGTGCTGCTATCTGGGTTGCTGGATATAAACCTCATTATGTCGTCTGCTTGTGGTATATCAAAATTCATGGCTATGTGAACATTCTTCATAATTTGGGAGAAAATACAGATTATGAAGAATGTTCACATAGCCATGAATTTTGATATACCACAAGTAAACAATATAATGAAGTTTATATCCAGCAACCAGATGCACAGTCACTACCACAACAGATATTTCCTCTTCAACCGCCAGTTAAAAAAACCATTGAGAGTGAACACGCTGGTCTTCGAAACGTGTCCGGGCAAATATAAGTGTAAGTTAAACTATAAGTGTCTATAGGTCGACTCATATACTTCTAAAATATTTGAAAAATCTCACTGTCCATATCACTTCATATAAAGTGGAACCTGTATAATGTTTGCCAGCATTTTAGATGCATTCTGGTTTTTTTGAACTTATGCACTAAAATTGGAAGCATCTTAAAGCTTAAGACAGGCATAATGAGTACTTCAGTTTGTTGCAATTTTAATTAAGGAATGCATTGCTTCTTGCACGTTTGAGTAATAAGATTGCATATAATGGGCAACAGATTAACAAAAGGCAAGGGTAAGCATTCTCTCCAGTTAAATGTAATAGTAAAATATATGTTGTTTTATATGATAAGTCACAATATGTGATGTCATACTAAGTGATTTTTTTAAATATAGCATTTACATCAGATTTACATGGGACCTTAGATTTCGCTGTTATAACCAATGTCATTACAAGTGATGTCACTATAACTGGTTTTGACTATATTAATTAAATGGTTTTCACAAATTAGTTTGTGCAAAAAATTTATTAAATATTTCACTGGTGTAAGAGGTAGAATTGGAACTGAAAAATTCAATGCTACAGCTGGGATTTGAACCATAGACCCTCCACTTACCAGGTGGGTGCTCTAACCATTAAGCTGCTGTGATAACCTGCCAGAATGACATTGAATTCTTTATCCCAGGACATAAAGTACTTACAATAGTAAGTCACCATTGGGGTAGTTATCTCTGATGTGAGACTGCCTTTTTGGTTTACCAGGAGAAAATATGAATCAGTTGGAGAATTCAGTGCCATTCTGGCACAGTTGTCACAGTAGCTTAATGGTTAGAGCACCTTCCTGGTAAGTGGAGGGTCTGTGGTTCAAATCCCAGCTGTGGCATTGAATTTTTCATTCCAATTCTACCTCTCAAACATTGCCTATACACAGCTTGTGTGTTTAAAAACACCAACAGCAAGTTTGTTGGCATAAATAAATAATTTCACTTGTGTGTTACTGCATGGCAGATATTTGAATTGTCATATTTCTAGCTACAACTGCAAATTTGCAAGTTGTATGTTTCAACACAGTCATTTGTTTCATAAAGCACAACAGTAGTCATCTGTTTGTATTACTCACATGAAAGTATTCTTAAAAATCGTACAATAATAAAATTTATCATTGTATTCCAGATTATATCTCGGAGACAAAGAATTGAATGTAGTATCATATTCATTATTGCTATCTGTACTGGAATATCAAACAGCAGTAATGAGAGGAGATTTTGAGACAGCAGACAGGGTGTTACCAACCATTCCTCGCAACCAGCGGACAAGGGTTGCCCATTTCTTGGAAAAACAGGTAATATCAAAAGAGCAAAAACTAATTACAAAATTTATTTCTTGATGATGCCATTAACTGATAACCAAATATACTAATATGTACATATAAAAGAAACGATAAAACTTACTCATGAGAAAGGGATGCACATCATACAAATGAAATAAACATTAGGGCATTGATAGGGCCCATTTTTTACAAAAATATGTATAAATTATATTATAAAATGATTATATTATTATTTATTCTAGATTGAATTATATTCTAGATTTATTGATATAAGTATCCACAATGCTGTATATTCAACAAAATGCACTTGAACAAAGGTAGGCATACTGGATGACTGGTTATCTATGCAGGCACTCAGGTTGCAATACTGAGTGCTACTACTGAATGGTTAAGGTATTCTGTCCATTTTGTAGTAATGTGTACAGGATCCAAGGAAGTGTGAGCACTGTCTGTGTGACAAGCTATCAAAGTCGGCTGTGAATGGAGTGCATAACGCTGCTCCCATTTGGATGAAGATGGAGGCTTAAGAGAGCGCCATTAATTTACTATTAAACAACATTTCATCGCATATTCATCACATTTCTTGTTTTTTCTTTCTAGTAAAAGCACACAGTATGACATTATGTGAAGAATAAATTATGTAAGACTGGCCATGTTAACGTTCGACAACTAGTTTATAGTAATGGCAGTAAGGAGTCTGAGTATATTCAAGCATGGCCACTTTACACTGTTCATAGTTGAAAAGAAAGGAGAGGGGAAAAGGGGAGCGAAAGTACCATGTGACACTGAAACCACAATGAAAATACCTTCTCCAATAAAAAATAAATAAATATATAATGGTTAATTTAATTTAAAAGGTGAGTTAATCAATAACTCTGAACAACACTTACAACATATTTTTCCGGGACGTGTTTCGAAGGTTAACTTTCCTCCATTATCAACTGGACAATAACTGGGTTTCCATGGTGTTTGATGGTGCAGATGGTGATGCTTCTTCCGATGTTTCTTCTGGTAACTCTGAAAATGTCACTCTGAGGAATGTCGAAATTAAATACTCGGTTTCTATTTTTTAAAATAAAGATTTGTTCCCATGTGGACAGTTCTTGTTTTCCGGTTATGTGTTTGAGAAGTTTCGGTTCTAGCTTTATGTCATGATTTTTTGTCCAAAAGTGAAATGCAACTGCTGATTTTTCTAATTGTTTAAACAATTGGGAACAAATCTTTATTTTAAAAAATAGAAACCGAGTATTTAATTTCAATATTCATTAGAGTGACATTTTCAGTAAGTTCATTGAACCGTTACCAGAAGAAACACCAGAAGAAGCATCATCATCTGCACCATGAAACACCATGGAAACCCAGTTATTGTCCGGTTGATAATGGAGGAAAGTTAACCTTCGAAACGTGTCCCGGAAAAATATTTTGTAAGTGTTGTTAAGTGTTATTGATTAACTCACCTTTTAAATTAAATTAATTACAACAACACTGTTTTCAAACTTCTATGAAAGGAAGATATAATGGTTACTTTGTAAATAATTTTTTATTTATAAAAACATGTACTAAACTTTAAGCATATGTATGTATTTTTAACTGGAATTTATATTATTGAATTGCTGAGCTTGAAACACAAAATCCAGTATTGTGCAACTTTTTAAAATACACTAGCACCATGGTATCAATTTCTGGAAACTCAGATTTTAGGGCCATGAAAAGTGTGTCTGGAATAGTTTGTAGATTCCAATTGCACTTTCATTTTGTGGCAATTTCTTACAATTTATTTATGCCAACAAACTTACTGCTCGTGTCAATTCTGATTCTACCTCTCAAAATCCCTTACAAATTTTTCACTTTCTGAAAACTCCCTTCATGCAACTCAATTACCACTCTGTTCTGTGAATGCTATCACTTGGTTTAAATCTGCCATTAATTTCTGTTTCCCTATACTGGTGTTTTACAAAAGAAGTACTCGTTAGAATAACTATGTAAACAAACAGTTGTACACAACTGAAGAATAAAATAGTTACTGACTTGGCACATGCTAAATCTATGTAAAACAGTTTGTACCCCTCACTACTTCATTCACTTGTTGTAAGTCATGTCTTTTGATTCCTGCATCTAAATTGTTTCAACGAATCAGATTTACTGATAAAAGCCACTATCTCAACAAGCTGGTGACATCAATTTATCTTCAGTAAAACATTGATGGCTTTAGGAATAGGAAAAGGTGCCTCAGCACTGAGCAGTACCCTCTACCCTCTCCCGCGAACCTAAGAATATTTATCATTAATATTACATTGATTGCCTTTAAATTTGTTAATTTTGAAAAGAGATTTTGTGTTAATTTGGCTTTAATAAGTCTGCTCCACAAATTTCTGAACATTGTCCGTAAAATACTCCAGGACGATTAAGACAAAATGGACCACTGCTACTCAAGGCTGCAGTGGTGGTACGTTAATTTTTAACATTTTTCAATAATGAACACCTGGAAGATTAATGCAACAATTATGGAGTGAAATGCTGAAGTTCTTGATTGTTTATCTATAAATTAAGGTATAACTGTTATGCAATGGTGATGATTGTGCAATGAAATACGGTAATTTAGTCATTTCATGAACCATTGGTGTTAAGGCCAAAGCATGCTACCCAGGAGGTGTTGCATAATTTTAGTTATATTATTAGAAGTAACTGACAAATTACAAGGGGCATCTACTAATATAACAATTATGTATAAACTATAGGTTTCACTTATCTTTTATATATGGTGCAAGTTGAATAATTAATTGAATTAACTGAAGTTTCACCAGACTTTTCTGTCATTTTCAGGATGTAATTATATTAATAGAATTAATTTACTTCACTGTTAATAAATTCAGTTTTTCCATTGGAATTACAGGTTGCTGTTTACAAAAATATAGTTTGTGCTATATAAAGGTTATCACTTTACTAATAATATTAGTGAAGTTCCACAAGCAAATTCTACAAATCTTAAGAGTATCGTAACTGTATCAAAGCATGATCATTGTCAGAGGCTGAAATTTGTAGCACTAGCAATAAGCAACAATGCTTGTTGGAAAATTAAAAATATAATACATGGATGTAGTATTTCTTTTTGCTGACTACAGGCAAGTAACATTCTAATTTGATCTGCCGGAGTTAATCTTATTTTTAAAAAAAATTTTATTCTCTTCAAAGGGTTTCAAGCAGCAAGCGTTAGCTGTGTCTATAGATCCCGAGCACAAGTTTGAGCTTGCACTGCAGTTAGGTGAGCTGCAGACAGCACATGCACTGGCACTGGAGGCAGCATCACAGCAAAAATGGAGGCAGCTTGCTGAACTTGCCACAACAAGAGGAGAGCTTGAATTAGCACAGGAATGCCTGCACCATGCTCAGGATTATGGTGGTTTGCTTCTTCTTGCAACTTCATCTGGTAAGGATTGGCATCGAGCATGTCTGTGTCAGAAACAGAGCATTTCTTATCCACTTAACATAAATACAAATGATATAAACAGTGAAGCTTTTCAATGATTTATAGAAGTATTTGAGTCGACTATAGACGCTTTTAATTTCACAGTCGTCTTCATTATCATTGGTTTCTCGACTGGCATTTGAAGAGGAAGAATCTGTTGTGGTTGTGACTATGCTACTATTAGATATAAACTTCAGAATGTCGTCTGCTTATGGTATTTCAAAATTTATGGTTAGGTAAACCTGAGAAATATGGTAAACCATCAATTAAAAGACACAATACCAGCCGCTTCAAAATCTGGTATGTACCAAATAAACGGCAAAGATATGTCCAAAAATATACATTGGCCAAACTAAAAGTCACCTGGAAACAAGACTAAAGGAACAAATTAGGAATGTAAAACTTAAACAAATTCACAAATCAGCCATAGCCCATAATTTCTGGCCTGTTCAGCCCACTATAAAATAGGATATCAAATTATTAAAACATGTAAAACCTACAGCTGAACTGATAATTTGGGAAAAAATATACATGAAGAAGAATGTTCACCTAGCTGTGAATTTTGAAATATCACAAGCAGACAACATCCTGAAGTTTACATCCAGTAACTCAGATCACAGCACAGTCACAACCGCAGTAGATTCTTCCTCTTTAAACACCAGTCCATAAACCGCTGATAATGAAGACGATGTTCTTCTTAACATGTCCGTATAAAAAGTAAGTTAAGTAAAACTAAGTGTCTATAAGTTGACTGAAATACTTGTACAGAGCATTTCTTATATGCACTCAGTGCTTAATGAATGTTATCAGCCATGGGTATTATTGATTTCTTCCTGTTTGAACTTCTTAACCTTTCACATTTTTTCTTAGCCCTTTAGTGATTTCTTTGTGGACAGTAAAATTCAATAACTGTATAAAAATGGCATTTTTTGGAGTGTTGTTATTATGCTAAGAGGTAACTATAAGTATGCAAATAATTCTAAATGTACAGCATCTCTGGAAGAATTACTTACCTACATTTTGGATGCTGAAAATGAACTCTTTTTCCTGAAGACCAACGTTACAAATTCCTAATAGCTTACTAGAGTACAGTAGATTCTCAATTACCTGTGATAATGAAGGGAAATACTACTGCATGTATCCAAAATAATGATGTTGGGGACATACAAAAAAATAGAGTTGTTCTTTTACCATGCATTGAATGTGCACTAAAAGTTTGGATGAACATTGATACTTAGTTCTTCATGGGTGTTTGACTTAACATGCAAGGAGTTGTTTAACATGATTCAGAAATTAAATAACAGTCACCAATCTGGGTCTTCTCCTACCTAACTGAAGTGAAGTAAGCAAGAAATGTTTGTTAACATGATGAATTGTTTCTTCTGAGCTAGGCAATACCATAGCTTTTCAATGACAGATTTTCATTGCTGGGCGGTACATCAGAAAAGGTCTGCCCCAAATTTTAAATGTTCTGAGAAAGAAGTGTTGTAATACGGCCTGCAAGAATTCTGTTGCACATGATGACACCTCTGCCCACACTGCGCTGAAAACTGCTGTTTCAGCAGGAATCGGCATTTAAATGTTTGACATTTAAATGTTTGGCATGAATCCAATATGGTAACTATCAGTAGTGAAAACAAAGATGCTTTGTTATGCTGTGCATAAGAGGAATAGAAGAGATATGGAGAGGGTTTGGCACTGAAGTCAGGCTTATTGTACCCATGACCCCAAGAGTCATCCCTGGGAGGAAGGATGAGGTGAGAGGAGACACCAGGCGGCCAGATCCAGACTAACAGCTCAGACGTGACAGAGGTCCCTAAGGTTTCCCAAGTTTGATGACATCTTAAAGTCTTAAGTTCTTCCAGGGCCATCTCAAGGGGACCTTGGTGTAGATCCGGCACCCCAGATGCTGCTCCCCCTAACCAGATCCCATGGACGAGGGACAGAAAGAGTTCCTGTGCACATAGCATCCTGCCAAGCTGCACCTAATGCTTTCGCTGACACTTGGGACCCTGAAACAACCAGTGGGATAAAGGATGAATGAAATGATTAATGAAACAAAATGTAAGGACAGGAAATTCGGCGATGTAATTATTCTTCCCAGCATTCGCTTAGCAACCCAGAGAAACCCCAAAAAACTCATGGGTCATGAAGGTTGGCCACAAGAATTGAACCCATGATCTGAATGCGAGCCTCACATGTTACTGCAGAGTCATCTCACTCGGTATGCTGTGTATAACTGCAAATGGAAGAAAGCTACTGCCATATATCATTCTCAAATAAAAATCCATTCCTACTGAGAATGTTAAAGGCATCATAGATCATTCTAAAGGCTGGATTGCCAATGAGCTTATAGTTGACTGGGTGATGAATGGCAATTTTGCCTAGGTCCACTTCTCTTCGAAGAACATGTTTGTTTTAGATAGCTAGTGTTGTCATACTACAACTAACATACAGGAAGGTGATATAAGGGAAGAACTGACTTGGCTGTCATTAAATATTAAAAACAGAAGCACTATTAGCAGTGAAGATTTCTTTCTGTTTGAGTTTGTTTTTATGAGTCAGTTTTTTGGCTGTCATTCCTGGAGTACTTGCATCAATACTTCAACCATTGAATATCTGTGTCAATTGACCATTTGAAGCCACATTAAAATAATGTTACATGAGATGAATGGTCAAGGAAGAGCTACAATTTCCTTCAAGCAGTAAAATCAAGCACCTGGAAGTGATACAAAACTACAAATGGATAAAAAGTGTAAGGATCTCAGTTTTTGTACCATTGATGGAAAGAATTTCAAAAAGTGTAGAATTTAAAATTCTCACTATGGAATGAAGGGCGAATAGTTTGTGACGATTACAACTCTCCTTGCAGTGATAACAGAGGTAATGTTCTAAAGTAAAAACAAATTAGCAAAAAATAACTTGCAACATTACTAAGATAAATGAAGTTTTTAGTTTCTAATTTGTTTTTACTTTAGAATCTTGTTGCTTCACTGTTAATAGCTTCAATTTCCTTAATTAACAGAGGTAATGTTTTCAATATAAATGCTTAATACAGGGATTACATGTGTATATATGGTGATGTATAGCCTGTGTTATGTAGTAAAAAATATAAATACAAAGGAATCTTCTTTTTTGTGCATTCAATATCAATTCCTTTGGTGCATTTGATAGGTGATGCTGAAATGGTTCGCAAGCTTGGTGAAACAGCTGATGATACTGGCAAAAATAATGTGTCCTTCCTTTCTTATTTCCTCCTTGGTGATGTGAACAAATGTTTGGACATTCTAATTAATACAAACAGACTACCAGAAGCAGCCTTTTTTGCAAGGTAAAATACTTTACTACCTTTTTATTAATAAATACCCAACACCATCTTTAGCTCAAAGAAAATACATTAATTATAGATAACAGCTGGGGAGTGAATTGTTTATCACTATTCTAATTTGTTTAGTGGCAAAATTTCAATTTCATTGAACACTTAAGGTTTCAGTCACCGTTTAACTGAAGCATGACATCTGTAAGTGCAAGCTGATGGGGTAATCTACTATATTAATTTGTGTTGGAATTTTGAAGTTAATGGTGTATGTATTTTTAAAAGATATTAAATGTTAAGTATCCTCCTCCTGTAACATTTTACATTCTACTCGACAACTTCCTTCCTTTTAAATGTCATACTTTACTTTCCAAAAATAGTAAGCCACTGAATAAAATACAATCTAAATAAAATGCTTGAGAGTCTTGCTTATTTCCTCAAAATAGAATTCTTTTAGCATTTAATTGCCTGTTTCTCTAGTCCCATATAATTTACAGTACACCAGTCGCTGAAAGTTTACACTTGACAGCTCGCATGGATTTGGATCAGTTGGCTATTCTGTGCTTGTGACGTCAAAGTTGCTAATACACAGTAGCAGATGACATAGCTTTCTATTGTGTCACAAAACCATATAAATAATGCACGTAAGCTAGGAACATAGAAGGACAATAAATTGTTTTGTTATTACTAAAAATGCAGGTATTTTGTCACGGTGTCTCTGGTATTGACTCATGTTTCGTCCAGCCACACAATTTTGTGAGGATTATATACAAAAACATGTTTCGCACCACTATGTGTGTCTTTTACAGCAGCATTTTTCGTCCATTTACCTTTTTATATTGGAAGACAATCTCTCTCAACACTTCTTTCCGCAATGTTTTGCTCCCAGTGAAAAGCTCTGCGTTTCTTAGTGACACAAGTAATTTCCATATAGTTGTGTACTCCTTTCTACCGTGGTAGGCGTATTACGAAGAGTTTGTTTTTATGATATGAATTTTCTCCCAGGTATCCAATCCTGCAGCATGTTTTGTAGCTTTTAAAAATTTTAAGTTTGGCATAATGTTGTGATTGGAAGTCCAGAAATGGTGTACAACTGCAGATTTATGCATAGGTTTGTATTTGATGCATCTCGTGTTGTTTTGGTCTGGTCTCTAAATTCCTCTTGGTTTTCCCTTGTAAAGGACTAGATACTACAGAGCAAAAAAGCAGGAATCTATCAAATTAATTGCCCAGATTGTGACCAGTTTTACATAGTTAACACATACAAATCATAAATACATGCTGGGCAGCAGAAAATATATACTGAGCCATAATACACTTTATGACTAAGTACAAGACAAAATAATAAGTCACTCATAATAACTGAACCACATCACATCACATCACCATCAATTCAATACTGCAGAACAAATAAATCTCCCATATTTATCTGTAGCAGAATTTCCTGTGGTTCATTTCCTCCCTTTACTTTTCGTTTGCATACAAAAGCAAATTTAAATGCTATTGCCCTCTCCCAATGTAAATCTTTGTATGCAACTCTTTGTAACCTTTCTTTCAATAATCCTGTTTTTAGTGGAATAGCTGCACAGTTGTATTGTGCCATTTGCTGCTTCCTGCTTACAGAAAGTTTTGTTACTTTTATAATGCTTCCAGGTATCATCCACACTTAACATTTTGATCTCTACTGCGGCTGTACCTTCGTTAAAGTGAATTAACTGTTTCCATCATTTCTCTTAACCCTTCCCAGGCGTAATTATTTTCCTAGTTTTCTCAAGTATTTTAAAACATGAATATTATTCAAAATAAGGCACATATGATACTATTTTGTGTACTAAATTGTTGAAAACGTATAACCAAGCACATAAATGTTCATTAAGTCATAACATTGCTTTTTATTAGAGGTATTTTCTTTTGAGGCTACACTTATTTAAATGAAAAGTGGCATAAGTACCAAAACAACTGAAACTTTGCCATATCTACAGAGCAGAGTGCATCATCAGTTCCTAGACATCTTATTGGGTGACACTGAAGTCTTTTGTGTATGGTATGCTCCCAAGCAGTTATCGGGATGTAAATAGGGTTTCAGATCACATGTTTCACAAAAATATGTTGTTTCTTTCCTAACACCTGCTGCTACATAGGTCACTGTTGCTCTCACTTGCAGGACTTTTGTTTTCATCACTTTCCCACGCACTAAAGTCACTTTCATCTGTTTCATTGAGCACAGATTCTATACAAGCCCTTATTTCATCCTCCCCATACAGTCTCTTACGCGTCATGCTCCAAATCAAACCAAAACGAGCAAAATAATGAAAAACAACACAGAAAATTACCCGCACAGGATGTATTATTCTGTAGCAACTAACAAAACACAAACCTAAGCACAGACGCGCGCTTAAATTCATCTAATGACATCTGTTGACCATTATTGTGAAGTAAAGGCCAGCTACGATAGCTTACGCAAATGTATAAAAAGAATTTGTGCGAAACTGACGCAAAACCATGTGTCGCGAATATATGTGCATTTCGCCCGGGAAGGGTTAAGTTAGCTGGTATGACATTCTTGGCTATTTTTCTTCTGTTGTCATTTTTTGTTATTCCAATTTCCATTAAGATTAAATCTAACCTATAAAAAATCAAATTTCCTTACCACCTTCCATTTCTTTGCTATTTCTCTTCTTCTCTTATTTATGGCCCCTTTCAAAGTCCATAATTTCTTTATTTCTATTTAATTCTTATACTGTGTTTCTGTGGGTGTTACAGGTATTTTATTTAATTGTTTGTGTTACTGACTGAATTTTTTTGGAGCACCATTGTTAAGGAATTTCTGGAACCATTTTGGAACTTACTTGAAGATAATATGTAAAAGACTAACTTCTTCTTTACCTGATTACCCTCCCCTAATGTAAGACTTACACCCCCTAAGATTTACAAGCCAGTGCCTAGGGTCAGACACTTGTCGGGGAGCACAGGAACCTATGGACCAGACAAAGTGATGACCTGACCCGGTATGAGAGTGAGGAAGAGGATGATATGAAATACAGGCAAAATCGATGATTGAAAAGGTGACGGAGCAGTTGGAATGAGTGGCAGGGGAAACGGGAGAACCTGGAGAAAACCCGCCCAGATGCTGCTTAGTCTACCATGAATATCACGTGGGTCTCTGGGATCGAACCTAGGCTGCTTAGGTGGTAGGCGGATGGTCTAACCGCTTAGCTATGGCACTCCTAAATGACTAACACAAAATGAAAGTGTTGAGAAAGGAACTGTGATATGAATTTTCAAAACTCTTATAGAAATAGCCACTTAACAAATTAATTCAATTGCCACTAAAAGTCTCAATTAAGTACAAGAAATTGGGGAGAAAAACATGTGGATTATTGTAGTAAACTTGAGGGAGAAGAGCTGACTTGGATGTGACCAAGAGCATTGTTTTTCTAAGGTTTAAGAGAAGTTAATGAACAAATGCGTGTCATTTACAGGACTCCGGCAGAATATGTAATTGTTTATTAGTATGTGATGGGATAAAGGATTGGAGGGAGGGTATAAAAGAAGCAAAATGGAACAAATTACTCAGGGAAATAATTGCAATTAAAATGTTGATACAGCGACAAAAAGGATTAAAATGATTGGAAAATATTCAGGAAGAGTAAGAGAGAAATGGATCAGGGTAGTCAAGGAAGATAAGGGAAAATATAATAAAGATAATAAAATTGTAATAAGGAAATTGTACAAATAATAAGGGGGTTGAGTATAATGGACTTCTGTATGGGTAGATGTTAGACTTATTAGGACTAGGTGTGAAGGATTGTGACTATGACATAGGAAAATATACCATTCACTCATTCAACTACAAGGAATTTGAAGACGCTGCCATCTTACAAGCAAAGACTTCTTGCTCTTGTGCTGCATTTTAAGTGTTATTTGAAGCCTTAAGTGTTCATTTCAGCTGAAAGTGTTAGTTTGATTACTGATTGGTTTCACTGAAGTAGTATGTTTAAAGTTTATTGGATATTGGCAGACTTAAATGGAGCTATACATTTTTTACTTTGTGTTGTGCGTACAATCAGTAGAGGAGGTGATGTGTATTAGCCAGACCAGCCATTCGCCTCTCACCAAAGTGGCCTCCTAGGCCTCTGCATGTGGGGTTTGTGGTGTACAAAGCAGTACAGGGGTGGGTTTCCTCCAGGTTCTCTGGCTTCCACTCCATCTTCATTCCATGTGTTATCAGTGTCACTGCCTGCAGTGCTGCATATAGTAAAAGCAGGCGTTAAGCACTACCAAAAGAAAAATATTGTATTCCACCCAAAAATTCAACATTGAGATTTTATCAGAAATACACAGTTTTAGACTTCCTTGAATCCAAAAAAAGCGTTTTTAGAAGAATTCTTTGGATCTATCTATACATCTGTCTGTCTATGCATAGAGTAACGCAAAAAGTGGGTTAAGTTGGTATTTATTCCCCCCCCCCCCCCCCTGCTCAAGACTATGCTTGACATGGAACATTTTTTGAAACTTTTGATTTTATTAAAAATGGCTCTAATGGTTTTGATTAAAATGCCATATGTTTAAGATATTTTAATGTCAAATAAAATGTAAGTCCTTCGTTCTGGATGACTTTTGCATAACTAGTAAACCGTAAGAGATAGACAAAATGTTACCAGAAAAAAAATGTTGTTGTTAGCTAATGCTGGATTTCTGACAATGAAGTCATTAATCCTCTTGCTCTCCAATATTTTTCACTGATGATATTGAAGACAGCAATAGCAGTAATAGTAACCGCTTTTTAGAGAGCACCATATAGAAAAAAAATGTAGATCTCTTTAAACTATACAGTTAACGTGAAATACATTCTTTTTTGTGGAATGAACCATTTTGGAGATATTCTTTGCTATTTGTTTGACTTTTCCTTTTATTTTTCTCTCATGGGAAGTCATTATTCATTTTTTATCTCTTGGCTATGCAAAGAGAATGAAATTCAAAGCCTTCACATAGCGACCAGCTTAACTTTATTTCCATGTTCCCCTAGCAAGGAAATTAGCAATAAGATAATTGTTCCAAATGCTTATCTTGATTAACTTGAAGTAAATAGAGGAATAAGCATTTGTAAGAATAGTTTGTGCAAGGGTAGCGAAAGTCACGTGAGTGCAGTACATATGATTTTTTTATAATGTAAAGAGTGCAGCCATAATTTCAAAGGAGACATTTGCTTACTGTAATGCATTTTTATTTGCTCAGAATAACTGCATAAAGTGAAATGCTTTATCAACTTGTCTTGTTTATTATTTGCTTGTGAAACTTTAGTGGACAATTTTATCATTCTGTTTTGAGTATAATAAATGCTGTCTTTACTGGCAGATCCTATATACCTAGCCGTATCTCAGAGGTAGTAGTGCTGTGGCGACAAAGTTTGTCCAAATTAAATGAGAAGGCTGGACAGTCTCTTGCTGATCCCAAAGAGTATGAAAACCTCTTCCCTGGCTATCTGGATGCTCTGAAAACGGAACAGTTCCTGAAAGCAGAACATGAAACTTTACTTCCAGCACATACATATCCACATGTCAAGGTACGTTTCACTATATATGCTCTCATGCAACTTACTATAGTTCACAAAAGATATGACCATTTGCTGGTGTAGCCGGAGGGACAGTAACCTGTTTTGGCTCTTAAGGCCTCCACATCTAACTATAACCACACAATAGATGTAGTATTTCCTCTAAGTTAAACAAATTAAGCTCGCAGTTTTATTTAGATATGATTTTATAATTCATATATTGAATTATTTCAATTTACACCAAAAGTTTGTGCATAATAATTTGCTGTTGAGGTTGGAACCAAATGAGTTACTGCCTTCAAAGCTTGTAACATGTTAATTTGAAGCATTTACTAATTTTAAAAGAGTATGTGTAATTGCTGTTTTGTTTCCAGCCAAACTATGAAAGAAATCCAGTTGAGGAGATGAAAGCAGCAGAAGCTGCTGGTACTTTCGTTTACATTCCTTCAGGAGATGACAGAACAGCTAATGA
The DNA here is from genome assembly GCA_030765045.1 of Tenodera sinensis. Classification (NCBI taxonomy): domain Eukaryota; kingdom Metazoa; phylum Arthropoda; class Insecta; order Mantodea; family Mantidae; genus Tenodera; species Tenodera sinensis. Next base: position 85,679,029 of record CM060968.1, on the reverse strand, counting down.
TAGTGAGAGTTTACAGAATGAAGACCTTCTACATTTAGGTAAGCTTTTAACAGCAAAGTTATCAGGTCCTTCCTTTCGTTCTTTTCTCCCTCTCTCCCTTCCCCTCCTCTTCCTCTCCCTTCCCTTTCTTCCTCTTCACCCTAACCTTCCCCTTCCCTCCATCTCCCCTTCTCTTCCTTCCTTCCTCCCTCCCTCCCTCCCTCCCTTCTTTTCTTCCTGGCGCATAGGCAGATAAGGATGCTTTTGTGCTTTCCCATTCTTTCTCTTATGTCCTCTGTCCTACTGTTTTCTCTGGAATAGTTGCACACTTAATTGAGGTAGCATAGCTTGAGCTATGTACTTAGGTTTTAATGTCTTATGGCATAGTTTCATCTACAAGGGTAATACTGAATATTTTTAGAATACCATATTTCTAAAAACAAATGAAATTTATTTGACAGCTACTTTTTAATGTTTTGTGAGTTGATTGCCATGTAGTTTGTTCGATTGGCTCTAGTAGTTTAATTATCATCACTTAAAGATTTTGTGTTCACCCTAAAATGAATTTGATTAGAGAACATTTAGAATTTTAAATCTTCATTAATACCTAAAAAATGTGAAGATTGACTTAGAATGTATTTGACAAAGAAGCTGCTTCTAAGGCAACAATTTTTAACTGTTACAGCAAATTCAAAAGAGATCTGTTTTTTCTTAATGTTGAGTTTCATGAACACCCAAAAACTGCTGTTACTCAAAATATTGCCGCTGTTTGAGCCATACTTGAAGAAGATCGACAGACATCTTATGATAAATAAGGAAATAATGAAGCTATTAACAGTGAAGCAACAAGAATCTAAAGTAAGAACAAATTAGAAACTAAAAGCTTCACTTATCTTAGTAGTATTGCAAGTTCTTTTGCTGCTAACACGTTTCGAGTTGAGAATGAGTTGCAGTCAACTCAAAACGTGTTAGCAGCAAAAGAACTTTCAATACTACTAAGATAAGTGAAGTTTTTAGTTTCTAATTTGTTCTTACTTTAGAGACATCTTATGAAATTATTCATGTAACATTGGGCATTGGTATTAGTCAAATCTAAACATTTTACATGGACTTTTAGATGTGAGAAAACTTTGCTGTTGGTGGATTCCACATAAACTGACTTCTAATAAAAAACAATGCATTGATAACTGCAGAACAATTTCGTAGAACTTGTAATGTGGCGCTTAAAATTGGATTTTGAGTATGTTACTGGAGATTTCTCTTGGTTGTATTGTTATATCGTAAAAAGGAAAATTAGTTAACTCCGCAGGTCTTTCAAACAGAACTTGAGGTTTCAAAGTTTAATGAATTCGCGCTGCTGGTAAGAAGATAGTTGGTAGTTTTTTTTTTAAAAGGTTCATATAGTTAATATAGCATTAGAAGATAGATGTACCATTACTGCCAATTGGTACACAAATAACTGTTTACTGCAAATTTTTTAAAAAGTTTGTGAAAAATGCCCAAAAGGAAAAATGTTACATTATGACAATGTATTGTTGCATACCGCAAAAATAGCAACTGGCTATCTGAATGCCTTAAAGATCAGCACCATAGATCCCTCACGAAATGCCTTGACCTAGTGCCTTGTGATTTCTATTTTTGTTTTTGAAAAATCAAAGATAAAATGTGTGGAATCTTGTTTTTGTAATCAGATGAAGCAGTAGAACATTATAAAAACATGGTTTCTGAATTTCCTCAGGAAAAATGGCATAATTGCTTTAAGGACTGGTTTCATGAAATGTATTGATGTTATACAGAAATATTTTGAAAAGCAGTAAAATTCTTTACATTTTTTAAAACTAATCCTTGTTTGACTTTCTAAACATTTCCAGTGTCATCCTTGTGTTAACTTCAGTTTCATGCTTACCCAAACCTGCAAACTTATTGGATTGCATGTACATTTTTGTTTTCCTTTTGGCACTGAGCAGCATTGCTTTTCTTTTTGAGTCCCCAAGCTCAAAGAAATATAGTATCTCATAGTAGTTATACGAGGGTGACCCCAATAGTAAGGTCTCCAATTTTTTTAAAAGTATAAAGAAACATTTATTTACAATAAATTGTACATAATTTTGAGCTTGAAGATTTTTCTATTTTTACTTTCTTAATTGGTAAGTAGAAGTACTGTATTCCACCCAAAAATTTGATGTCGAGATTTCACCAGAAATATATGTTTTGAGACTCCCTGAATCCAAGAAAACCATTTTTAGAAAAAAGTCTCTGTGTGTGTGTGTGTGTGTGTGTGTGTGTGGGTGTGGGTGTGGGTGGGTGGGTGTGGGTGTGTGTGTGGGTGTGTGTGTGTGTGTGTGTGTGTGTGGGTGGGTGGGTGTGGGTGGGTGTGGGTGGGTGAGTGGGGGTGTGGGTGTGTGTGGGTGTGGGGGTGGGTGGGGGTGTGGGTGTGTGTGTGTGTGTGTGTGTGTGTGTGTGTGTGTGTGTGTGTGTGTGTGTGTGTGTGTGTGTGTGTGTGTGTGTGTGTGTGTGTGTGTGTGTGTGGAGGGGGGGGTGCATGCGCTCACAACTCATGCAAAGATTTTGAAGAAAGTAGCCCCACCCTAAACTACCCTTTACAAGGAGAATTTTTCAAGAATTTTTATTTTCTTGAAAATGGCTCTAATGATTTAGATTAAAATGCCATATATTTAAGATATTTGTATGACAAATGAAATGTATATTTTGATTGTCTGGCTATAGCCTATGTAGTCCTGTTTACTTTGAATGACTTCTGAATAACTCGTAAACCGTAAGAGATAGACAAAATCTTACTGTACAAAAAATGTTGTTGTTGTTAGCTAATGCTGGATTTCTGACAATGAAGTCATTAATCCTCTTGCTCTCCAATATTTTTCACTGATGATATTGAAGAGAGCAATAGCAGTAACAGTAACCGCTTTTTTAGAGAGCACCATATTTTTATGTTTTGGCGGTCACATCGCTCTCTCACAACCCCCAGAATGTCTGGAGGACCACACCTGTCGTTGGTTTACGGGTCTCACCGACCTGATCAGGAGAATTATCAAAATAAATTCACTGACCACATCCTCTGATCACTAATCAGAGGACGTATACATGCCATGACAGGTCAGCATGCTAGGGGTTAAGATTTCATAGAGAAATGGAGAGGTTGGAAAAATAAAGACTCAGGAACCTTAATGTAGATCTAGCTAAACCACACAATTGTCTAAATAACTTTTTTTGTAGAGTGAACCATTTCAGAGATATTCCTTGTTATTTCTCAGTTTCGGAAAACTTAAAACTTTGGTGAAATGGAACATCATGTTCATTTTTTTATAAGTTAAGGGTGCAAATAGAATGGAATCTCAAAGCTTTAAAAAGATTTGAATATTGCTCAAAACCTACTTTGTTCTAATATTCCCCTTGCACCTACCAGGAAATAAGCAATAAGATAATTTGTACAAATGTTTATCTCAGCTAACACGAAGAAGATATAGGAATATGAGTTCATAAGAATGGTTAGTACAAGAGTAGAGAAAGTCATGTGAGTGCAACATCACATTTTTCCACAGGATCACCACTTTGATCGATGCATTTTTGTAAATGCCATGGTAGTTTTCTTTTGTCCAAGTGATACCAGCCTGCCGCCATGAATTTGAAGAAGTGTTGGATCTCATGTTTCACCTCATCATCGTCATTGAAGTGCCTTCCAGCCAAGTGTTCTTTCAATTTGGAAACAAGTGGTAGTCACTGGGACTGAGTCTGGACTATAGGGTCATTGAGTGATAACGTCTCATCCAAACTGTAGCAGAAGTTGATGGGCAGTATGGGGGTCAGCATTGTCGTGGAGAAGGCTTGTGCCCTAGCTCAACATTCCGAAATTTCAACTCTTCAATTTCTGGTGAATAGTGCTTTGAGAATCTCAATGAACAACAATGCAGACCTCATCAAGAGTAATCTGGTGATTTTTAAGTACAATTTGTTCAACTTTTGGATTGCCTCTTTGGGAATTGATGGTCTTTTACTTCTTTCCTCTTTGTGAATTTCAGTACGACCATCTGCAAACTCTCCACACCATTTACGAATATTTTTGACATCCATACACAACTCTCCATACACTCGTGTCAACGTTGATGAATATTGATTTGCTTAACGCATTTTGCACTAAAAAACCGAGTAAATGTATGAACTTCTCACTAGTGCTGGTGTCTAACTGGAACTCCATTACAACTGGCTGCCAAGCCAGGACTGAGAGCGCCAATGGATGTGTGGTGGTTTCTGCAGAGAGTGGAGGGAGGAAGGAAACAACAACGTGGTCAACAGCCACACAGTTTCCTTGCAGCCCCAGTGCTTTGGAGACCTTACTTTTGGGATTACCTTTGTATCTAAATGAAAAAGTATTTCACTTTGATTTATAACATTCATGTCTGCATAATGTGTACTGCTGTAGCAGCACTTGGGCAAAATGTCTTAACCCAGCATTACTAAACCCCCTCGTACTTTGTGCCCACCTTCTATAATTTTTTAAATTATGCCCTTTAATTTTTTGGTCAAAGATATGCAGTTAGTGGTTATTGTCAATCACTGCTTCTACTACTGAACTGTGTAATTGTTTCTAAGTTTTCATTGTTGGTCTTCTTGAGAAACAATGAAATGTCAAGGTGGTCATAAAGAACTGCGCTGTCTGTAAAATTGATTCATATAAAAAAGTAAAAAGGGAATACTTAGACAATATTAAATGTTATCCTTATAAACATGACAAGATATAATACACAATTTTAAAGTAAATTTTTTTTATTAATTGCTGTGACATTTTGTTACCAGTGGCGGTCACAAAGTTGGTAGTATAAATTCAGTAATAATAATTGGCATCATATCTAATGTGATTCATGTAAAAATGCAATAGTTAAACAGTATTAGATATTACCTTTATAAACATGACAAGATATAATACCCAGTTTTAAAATATATTGTTTTAAAAATTGCTCAAAATTTTGTTACCAGTGGTGATCACAAAGCATCCCCCCCTCCCCTGGTGGTATAAGTTCTGTAATAAGGCTTAGCATTGCTAGGGTTAGGGAAAGGTCTGTTGCCTAACATCTCTTAATGCTCATCTTTGGCAAATCTTAATCTCTAGTTCGAGTGAAGTTAAGAAATGATTTATTTTATTAGATTGCTACCTTTCAGAGAAGTAAAAGCAGAAAATTTGGGAAACACTTGCTCAATCTACAGCAAAGCTGTTGTGAGGGATATGATCCAGCTCTTTCTAACAGATATGTGCCAAGGTTTTTGTTCCAAATCATTTTATTTTTTAGTACCTGAGTTGAAAGTGCCATGTAATCTTATGATACTAGCCAATACAGGAACAAACTAGGGCTTCCAAAGTTTGCCCCAATTTTCCACCCAGCATGAGATTTTGGATCCACATAGGGACTATCAGTTTATGCTAGGAAAATGAAAGAGGGAGAAATATTCATCAGAAAGCAAAACGCTAAAGCACACTCATTGGACACAGTTAGTGAACACAAATCCAAAATTAAGTGAAATATCAAGGCAAAACAAAGGTATAAAGGAAGTGAGAAAAAGAGGAAACTATTGTCTATTTAAGCCCTTGGCTCTTCTTTACTTTACATCCTTTTTTTTTTTTTTTTTGTGGTGAGGAAAAAGGCTACTTATGCCCTAACCGCATGCACGCATGCGAGTGTAAGACTCCTACCCGGGCTTCGAACCCGGGCAGCCTACTCACTAAAAAACCCCACCAGAAGAGTCCAGAGGTCAAAACCTCGGTGTTGCAGTACCGCAATAATGCACCTGCGCATTCTATGGTGGTGATGGAAGCTGCTTGCCAGAGGCAGTAACAGTGTGGTGATGCTGAAGGCCAGGAGACACTCATGACCTAAGCCCTGAGAGTCCCCTGGTAGCAGTCATTGGTGATAATGGTGAGTGGTGTGCTCTGATTCGTGTGGTGAAATGAAATGGTCATGATGGGTGAATGAATGATGATGGCTGAGTCCTGGAGTGAAGTGGATCAATCCGGATACGCCGTGCACTTCATGGAGCGACACAACTCCGAGCAGGGGTAGCCATCGTGAATGTGGAAGCCCGCTGCCTTGGCTCGTGAAGGTAGGAACTGCGGTGGTTGTTGACATCCTGCACAAGCATTTTTTTTTAAAGTTCTGACATTAGTTGCAGTATTACATGCTATAGGAAGTCACAAATATGATCCAAATGCACAAAAACAACTTAAATACTCTCTAAGTGGTCAGAAATACGTAAATTCATTTGAATAAAACAAATAAAATCTAAGTCCAAATGTACTTATTGCACATGCACTGACGTTGGTAGCAGACAAGCTGCCTTGTCACCAACATTGCTCCCACAATCACCCTGGTCCTTGTTACTGATGTTAAAGAGGCCAATGCATTAACTGTTATCCATACTTCATTGGTGACCGTGTTGATCATCCTGAGGATTATTTTCTGGATCTTGTACTTCAGATCTCACACATATTTACACTCTCATTCATACTTCCAGACTCTGGGGAGGATAGAGAATAAACTTGGCTAGAGAAAAGTTTCCACTCTTGACCAGAAATCAAACCTAGGTAGGCACAGCAGACAGGTACTCCACTGATTGAACTACAGTTCCAGCCTTACAGATTTCTTGTTTTCTCATGAAAGTCTTCATTTGTGCAATAAACATGAAAATTGGCACAATTTCAAAGTTAATTACAAAACTTAAATGTTGATGGTATATAGGTATCAAAGCACTTAATTTATTTGAACCATCAAAATTAATTTCAAAATCTGATATCAATCTTAATTTGATAAAACTCACCATCTACCAAATCAAGAAAGAGCTCTCAATCTGTCAACCCTCCCTGGTGAGGTTTCTTATGTTGGGTCACATTAAGCTGCAGGCTCCACTCCTGGTGGTGTCCTTCTAAGTTTCAGTTTTGCAACCATACATTCTCCGGAACCCAAAAGCTTTGGTTTCCTGGAAGCCGCCTGCCGAGTCATTGGAGGATTTTTGGCAGATTGCTGGCTGGCATTGTTTATGGTTAGAACTAGGGCAGTATCTGATTGCCTTTGAACCTCCTTTGTTCTTGATCCAAGAAAACATTCTTGACAAATGCTTTCGCTTTGAGCCGTCTTGCGATGATCCAAGAATTTCACCTATAACGTCACAATATGAATGTCCCTGTCTGTCCCTATTGATCATTACCTCAGGGATCCCAAAAACCAACAAAATAGAACCGAGGTCCTATTCCATTACTCCATGCAACAATGAAAATAATGTACCATTTTATGTTACATTGAACTCCGCAACTATGCTCAAAATTATATTTATCAGGTTGGTAACAAAATTGATCACTGCATCATCTGTTGACATTTAAAGCAGGAGGTAACCGGTTTCTTAGATTTTGTGAGATATTTGACTACCACCAAATGCAGACAGTGAAAGATTCTGTTTCCAGTTTAATTTAATAGTTAATGACAAGATTTTCAATCGCTTGAAAATGTGACTTGTATGTTGCAACTTAGCACCAGCAAATAAACAGTTGGGCTAAATGATGTTTAATTTAATACTCCTTCTCATCATTAATATCCTTACAAAACTAACTTGCATCTGTTATAGCTTGCATAAACTACCGGTGGTGGTAATAATTAAATTTTACAGATAATATGGTGTTTGCATGATGAGTTTCTAAGTTGGTTATTGTATGAACTATTTTTATGTTTTGATGATAATGTGTGCGTCACCTCTGATGCCATCTCCAATCTCTTAACGGCTACCAGCTACTCCAGTTGTGAACTATGAGATCCTTATCTGAGGGCATATGTGGACAGGCGTGAGGATAAACAGCACTAGGTAATTACAGGTAGAATTAGGACAAAAGTTCAATGCCATAGCCAGAATTTGAACCATGGATCTTCAGCGTCATATGCGGCTGCTCTAACCACTGAGCTGCCATAGCAATTTGCCAGTATGACATAAAATTCCCCAACTGATTTGTATTTTCCCATTAAGTTGACAGTAAATGTAATGGAGGCTCATAATTATTTATTTGAAGTGAGATGCCAACTGCTGTTGTACATGAACACAACATGTACCTATATTTCCTCTGAAATCTCAATATCAGACCTTTCCCACCTACCAGATATATAGCACAGAAAGTCGCAGGGGAAAAAAAAAAAAGAGCATAAATTGATCGTAATTTAGCCCTGTAAAATCAATATATCCTAAATTTAAATGAGTAATCAATTTAGCAGCTGTAAACATTTAAAAGAAAAAATGTTCTTTTGACAGGAAAATCAACTCCAGCAGAACTGAGCAGTAGTGACATTTCTGGTCCAGTCAAATCTCCAAGAACACAGGCAGAAACTCTGGAAGAGGAACTCGAACTAGATCTAGAAAACATTCATTTGGATGATAATATTGACATTCAGGTGGGAAATGAATTTCTAATTTCTATATGTTTATCATAGTGTTCATGAAAAGCTTTTCCTGAAATTTAACAAACTTTAACCTCTTAACATATCTATTATTTTACAATGTGATGACTCTTTTGTCACCTATTTTTTTATTGGCAAAATGAAATATTCCATTAAGTATAATAACAATAATGAAATTCATTTTTATGAGCTTAACGGTGGAGACTTTAATCTCTAAATATCCCCTAGATTAAAATTATGAGTATACTCTTGAAATGTTTAACCTTTTTTTCTTGCTGAAATTACATTTTCAAACCAAATCTTGGACATCGAAGCACTAAGAAGTGAACAGCAACAATAAATAATAAATGTTAGAACCATTGTTCATGTTTGAAAGGTAGAATCGGAACTGAAAAATTCAATACCACAGCTGGGATTTGAACCACAGACCCTCTGCTTACCAGGTGGGTGCTCTAACCATTAAGCTACTGTGATAACCTTCCAAAATGACATTGAATTCTTCAACCGATTCGTATTTCTCCCGGTAAACCACAAAGGGAGTCTCGCATCAGGGACAATTATCCTAATGGCGATTTACTATCATAAGTACTTTATATCCCCTTGTGGTTTACCGGGAGATATATGAATCGGTTGGAGGATTCAATGTCATCCTGGCAGGTTGTCACAGTAGTTTAATGGTTAGAGCATTACCTGGTAAGCGGAGGGTCTGTGGCTTAAATCCCAGTTGTGGCATTGAATTTTTCAGTTTCGATTCTACCTTTCAAACATTGCCCACACATGGTTTGTGTGTTTAAAAACACCAACAGTAAGTTGGCATAAATAAACAATAATTACCATTGTTTATATGTTTGTGGCTGTGCCTAGAAGGTGGATGAGTTTTGCACTGCACTCAGGCACTCATTCTCAAATGAAATTGATTCATCACTTTCTTCTCCTGAAGTCTCCTCATAGCTATCTTCAGAACTTTCAGACCCACTAAATTCAATATTTAACTCTTCACTCTCTGTTTTCATGGTGTGAGAAAGCAACACATAAACTGCAAGAACAGATTGTAAAGAGACCTCTAGTGTGAATAAAACACACAGAAAAGTATTGAGCTGACTGATTCAGAGGCACCTCTAAGCAGAAATATATTAAAATGTTAGACTATAGTGAAATCTAGAGAAAGAATCAAGGGACTACTAAAACAGGAGATAAAACAAGCAAATTTGGCCTGGCCTTTTAAAACATATGTCAGTCAGAAATGTTAGGCCCAAGTATACTCAGTATCATTATTTTGTCAAAATTAGAAACATGAGTATACTCGGGCTTTTATGTCAAGAGGTTAATGAGGGTTTTACATAATTTGATGTTGATATGCTCTGAATTTAATGATAATCATTAGTTACTATTGATGAATGTGCTTTCAGGATGTCAATCTGGATGAAGAACTACTGCTAGATGACTAAGTCCTGCCTATGCATTCAAGAGTACAACAGGAAGAATATTTTGTTGTTTCTTCTGTTTTCTAATTCTTGACACTTTTGGCTTGTAATAAATACAAGAGTGGAATAGTTCTATGTATTTTTATTCTAAACAGTGTTCTTCATTATCAGTGGAATGCATATCTTTGCACGTTTTGTGCAATGAATAAGTGAATGATGAAAATAGAAGTGAATTTCTTTCTCTAAGCTACTGAATGAACAGCAAATAATTTGTAAAGTATTATTCTGTGTAAAATACATTATATTAGAGTTTTTCTTTGATGTTTACTTTTACGTGTGGAATCTTCACATCCATAGAGAGGAATGTAGTGCATTCAGGTTAAATGTCCCCTTGACAAAGTGCGCATGTCTGTAGGCATTAGAGAATTAATAGGGGAAACAGCTTATCAGCAGTTCCCAAGTATTCAATATGGCCGACATTACACTAAACTGCAGTCGACATGACACCAAAAATCGGTACTGCCAACCTACATAATAAAAGCATTATTTCTAACGTCAAATATCACAGGATTAAAGTAACATGCTTTTGAGACAGAATATTAGAAGACCCCAAAAGAAAATCGTTCATGTGAATGTTTGTTAAAAGTGTAATTCGTTTTTTGATGTTGGTATGAGATAATTAAATGACGAAAACATGTTGATAAGGTTCATTGTTACGAACAACTAAGTTTGCACAAAGACGTCATAAATCTTTCCATATTTGATTTTAATATATATGTATAAATATTAGAATTGTGTGTGTTCCATAATAAAAGTAGGGGAGGATGATTAGGGGTTGCTTCCCTAACGAGAAAGAACTATTTGATGGACACATGTGCGGATGAATATGAAAAAGGCGGTGTCGCGTCAAACGACGCCAAAAAACTGTTCACTCGCGTGTGTATCTTCGAGATGAAACGACGATCATATTTAGGTAGTGTGAATATGGAACTTTCACCAAACTTTTATCAAGCATAAGTTCTACTAAGTGAAAAGTGGAAAGGTTTTTAAGCATTTAGCATGGTGCTGAGAGAAATTGTTTAATGTGGAGTATCGATGAAGTGTTAATAAAATATTACATTGTGATAAAGAAACATTGTGTGATATTTCATTCCATCCGTTACTACGACCTAGATAGAAAACGAGTCTCATAGCACAGCACATTCAGTAAAAATAATTGCAAAAACAGCACCACTTTCAAACGACAATAATGCTTGAACATCATTACCACACAACACATGAACCTCCTCACCTTCAGCAAATCTTGTTCTGGAATAACACTATTGGATAAAATCACTTCCAAATGCTAAATATTGTAATATACATATATTTAATGTATTTCTGTGTTGCGAACACAAAAATAATGAAAGTAACTATAACTGCATATAATGCTCTAAAACAATTCAAGACAAAAGCACGCACACATGAGCAATGCAATGGCATCCACAGATTAATAGAATATCTAAACAGAATCTTGTTTTAAAATCTATCGGCCGCCTTCCCTACAACTGGTTCAAAAATAGGGCTTCTGTGGTAACATAAAGGATGCTTTACCATGGTTATATTTTATTAGTTGGTAGTACTAATGCAAATATAACCAAACTGTGCCATAATGGGGGGAAAATGTCAGTTGCTTTATGGGGTATTACAATAAGCTGTTTCCTCTATAACTCCCAGCACAGTCACAAGGTAAAGCTTTATTCACTATACTGCATACTATTTATGTTATTGATATCCCATATTATACAGAACTAGTTATATCTATCACACCATTTATCCTGTTGCATAACAGGCAATGGGCAGAATCTTATTTACTATTAAAACTGAACTGTTACTTATAAATGTGAACTATTTCATAGTATTAATGGTCCTTGAAAAGCAGTTCTATCATAAATGTTTAAAATGCCACAGGACATGTAAGTCACAAAGAGGGAGAGACAGGGATGGAGGGAAGAAAGTGAGAACACACGAGATGGAAAATAAGGGATGAAGGGACAAAAAGGAAATGAGGAGAAGAGAAGAATCATTGCAGTTAAAGCTATAACTCAAATGAAACTGCAGGTTCTTTTAGTTCTAAGCAAAAGGTTCACTAAATCTATAAGAGTCACATTCTTATCTTAAAATTCTATAGTACAGCTAATGTAATTCTTCTTGGTGGATATTATTTTTGATGGAGAAAATATTTTTCATTAGCTTTAGATTTGTTTTGTCCAGGTTAGTGAGATCAATATGTTTGCACATAAGAAATGGGACTGCAGTTTAACTTCAGACTCATCACTGACATGGTCATATAACTGTTCTTTTTTTTTCTGGACAGACATTCCTTGACATCAATCATAGAATGTATGAAGGAATAAATCCTGATTTGCTATTTTAATAGTAGAAAACACATGGTGCCTAGCACCCTGGAAATCCTGGAAATCACCTTGAATTTAAAATTGTACCTTGAAAACCTGGAATTCACCTTGATTTTCAAAAATTCTCCTTGAAATTTTCTAAAACACTTCTGTGTTACATTCTGAGGTCACACTCACGCACTTGAGATACATACTGCTCTGGGTGCGATAGTGGGGTCATTGACACTCTTGTGTGTGACTTATGCTGGTCTTCCATTGTGATCTCTCTGACCAAGGTTGAAGTGACATGTAGCCTTAACCTGCCAGTACACTACAGTTCGTTCACCAGCTCACTTACTTGTATTTTTATACAAGTTTGAGAAAAAAGAAAAGTTGTGTAGGTCACATCTTACAGATTAAAAAAAACGTGTTCTTCCATAGAAAGAATATTGTTCATATTAATTCCATATTTTGCTTTGATAAAACATTTGTAATAATTTGAATAATCCTTAGATATAGAGTATTTCCCAAAATTACTGATTTCTCATAACAAAAACATATATGTTAGGTTACTTTTATTTACCATGTATTGTTTATAAGTTTGTGTGCCTCCTTGAAAATTAATTTTTTCACCTTGAGAAATCCTGGAAATCATAATGAATGTGGTTTTCAAATTTTGCTAGACACCATGAAAACAGTCATTTTACGAAAAAATAATTGCTTAAAACTGTTGCAGTCTACTGTATCCAAACATCTATACTTAACTCTATGTACTGCATTTCATTGCATAGTCCGTACACCTTTTATGCTTTCTTCATAAAGTATAAATACACAGTGCGACCATTATGTGAAGAATAAATTAAGGCTGGCCATGTTAACTCTCAGCAATTAGTGTATGGTAATAGAAGTTAGACGGGGTTGATCTTTTTTTGGTCATTTTTAGGTCTAAGGTTTAACATCATTTTTGGTCCTTTTATGGTTGTTTTGCCTCCAGTTTGTATGGTTAGACTTTTTTTTTTCAAATTGGAAGCAATGTTTTCTTTTTTTGCCATTTTGTGTGTATATTGTTTTTCTGCTTTACTTAAATTTAACTCTAAATAAGCATAAATAATGAAAGGACCAGAATGATAAGACTGTTGTTTTTACTGTCTATTGTTAGTGACTGAATAGTGAGACAGTTGAAATTTTATTTTTAGCCTGCTTTTGTGGAATTGAACAGATTTATTAATAAAAGTGACGTCAGTGACCAGCCAAATATTAGAACACCACTGCAGTTAGAAGTTTCTATGTCATTCTTGTCAGTTCATCTGGTATGAATATATGTAAATTTGTGTTGTACATTGGTGCTTTTACTTACCTAATTTTTGTAATGTGTGAATTAAACCTTCTAAACCTGCTCATCTTAAATGTTTTCTGAATTTGTTGAGAATATTTCATCTACTGATGGTGAAATTCTTTTCTGCAGAATGTGTCAGGTGAAGGTGGCAGCAGATAAAATGTTTACTGTACAGTAACATATTGGCCAAAGCAAACACGTATGCACAGTCAAAAATCATAATAAGAAGAAAACATCCTAACTGTTGCTCACATAAAAAGTATCGACAAGTGAAGAAGATAAATACTTGGCATGTTATATAGACTTGTGTGAAGGTCTTGTTTCTGCAAAATTCCTATGAGGAACCTAACCAATTCTAAGCTAAAATAATTCTTGGAGAAATATACAGGCCAATAATATTCTAGAGTAGTCTCTCTGAGAAAAAAACTATACACTCTGCTGCTATAACAATGTAATAATACGAGAATGAGTCTGTGGAAAGAAAATTTTCATCTCCACAACCACAAAGGCATGGCAAACCATCTAAATGTTATTTAATCCCAGGACATAAAGTACTTACAATAGTAAGTCACCATGGCGTAATTGTCTCTGATGTAAGACTGCCGTTGTGCTTTACCAGGAGAAATATGAATCGGATGGAGAATTCCATGTCATGCTGGCAGGTTGTCACAGTAGCTTAATGGTTAGAGCACCCACCTGGCAAGTGGAGGGTCTGTGGTTCAAATCCCAGCTGTGGCATTGAATTTTTCAGTTCTGATTGTACCTCTCAAACATTGCCCACACACGGCTTGTGTGTTTAAAAGCACCAACAGTAAGTTTGTTGGCATAAATAAATAATAATTAAGAAAAATTTTGGTTCATCATCTAAAACTATTGTGCATCTTCAAGAGAAGGGTATGGCACTGGAAAACAGGATTGATATAGTCGGAACAAGTGCAGATGGATTAAGAAATGTTAACAGTAATATTGGGATGTTGATATCAGATGAACCAATGTCCTTCTGCAGGTTGAAAGTTTGGTTCCCAAATTTATGGCAGCTTACCAATGCAATAGTATGGGAAGATTCTCTTGGATATGATTACAAAGGTCTCTATCAGTGTAGGAAAGAAAATATGGAGTGGTTAGCACATAATGCATTTTTTTCCAAATGTTCTTTTATTTATATATGAGCTGCACCTATTGGTTGCATAACAATTTTGAGTTCACCTAAGTTTCTATAATGTCTATTACTCTTCAGAAATATTGTTGTAGGTTCATAGATTTTTCAAAAAGCAGTTGCACTTCAGTTAAGCAATATTCGCAGTCTGGAGGTGGTTGCATGTTTTTGATCCATTAGCATCTAGTTGTATTTGCTTATTTCCATTGAAATGTTTTATATTTTCTTAAGAAATTTAATCTATTTAGATCGTTACATACCAGGTTTTTGAATATATAGTTTTTCTAAAATTCTTAGGTTATAATAAGTCTGATGTGTTACACTCACGTGATTTTCTCTGCTTATTCTTCACTAAACTATTATTACAAAACCTTATTGTTTTATCTACTTCATGTTAATTGATGTAAGCATTTGCTGAAAGGGATTTATTGTATATTTCATTATAGATAAAAGGGGATTAGGAGGAAACAGTAGACATAAATGATTGTTAAATCTTTTAATATTGAGTCGCTATATGAGGACTGAAATTCTATTCCCTTTGCATGGTCATAAAAAATGAATAACAATTTCCCAATTCAGAAAAGTATAAGTATTTGTTAGTATCCACTCATACATGCCTTTACTAGTTCTGCTCTTGTTGGATATGATTGTAGAATGTTCATTTTTTTACAGACTTACATAATTTATTTTTACAGTTGCTATTATTTACTGGCATAGACGCCAACTTGTTTCACGTTTTGGAAGGGTAGGATTATGCAATTAAATCAGGTATTAGTAAAATATTTAGTAGAATTAGAAAAGTAAAATATGTTTAATCTTAGTATACTATAGGTGCTTTCAGTTGCCTGAAAGCTAAATAAAGAGTCCTTTAATTTAGGAAAAAATGCTAGGTCTGTTGAGTCTTTTTCCATGTGAAACGGCTGCATCTCAGTTCTTTGCTGCTGACAAAGGTGACCAAAGTCATTAAGACATGAACACATCTGCATTTCAAATTCTGTCAGGACCATCCATCCTCACAGAGGATTTTTCCCCTTTTCGTTATTCCTCATAACTGGGAAATGCTGGGAAAGGGAGATATCCCAAAATTAGGGTTACAATGTTTCCTTTCCCAATTACCGTTTTTCTTTATGTATCACCAGTGTTCGCTGCCTGTAGTGCCATATGCACTAAGAACAGCTTTAATACTTAAAAAAAAATCTAATGTGTTGCACTGACATGACTCTCTCTACTCTTGTACTAACCATTCTTACAAACTTAAACTTCTTCATGTTAGTCAAGCTAAGCATTTGTAGATATTATCTTATTACTAATTTTCTTGTAGAAGCAAGGGGAATATGGGAATACAGTAGGTTTTGAGTGATAGTCAAATATGTCAAAGCTTTTAAATTCCGTTCTCTCTGCACGGCTAAGATATAAAAAAACTGAATAACGATCTTACATTTGT
The DNA here is from genome assembly GCA_030765045.1 of Tenodera sinensis. Lineage (NCBI taxonomy): Eukaryota > Metazoa > Arthropoda > Insecta > Mantodea > Mantidae > Tenodera > Tenodera sinensis. The sequence continues at coordinate 85,662,871 of CM060968.1, read as the reverse complement.
GGAAAGTATAAGTATTACAAAACTTGCACAAATAACAAGTAATATCTATGAAATGGTTCACTCCACAAAAACATTCATTTGGGCATAAATTGTGTGTTTTAACGAGATCTACAGATTTTGTGTAGTAAGATTTGGTCTATCTCTTATGGTTTACCAGTTATGCAAAAGCCATCAAGAGCAAACAGGACTACGTGAGCTATAGCCAGAAAATTCTAAAAATATACATTTCATTTGCATAAAAATATCTTAAACAAATAGCATTTTAATCAAAATCGTTAGTCATTTTTGAGAAAATAAACATTTTTGAAAAAGTTTCCATGTAAAGGGTAGTTCAGGGTGGAGGAATTTTCTTCAAAATCGTCGTGTCACATCCTTGAAAGATATTAAACTTAAACACCAACTTTGGTGTTGAACTGACTTCTGTTTTTGGGTTATGCTGTTCACAGACACAGACCTTGTTTAGGATTCAGGGGGCCTCAAAATATATATTTCTGTTGAAATCTCAACATTGAATTTTTAGGTGGAATGCAATACTTCCTCTACTTACATAGTAGAGAAAGTAAAACAGAAAAAAAAAGGCCTAAGTGATAGTAAAATTTTTAAGAGCTGCTTTGAAATTCTGTTCTCTTTGCATGACTAGGGGAAAAAAAAAACTAACTTTTCATTTGAGATAAATTATTTGAAAATTCAAACAAGTATATCTAGGAAATGCTTAAAGCCACAAAATATGTCATATAAATTGTGTGTTTTAATTATATATACATCTTCGTGGAGTAAGAGAGTGCATCTCTTATATGTGCAGTATAGCAGTTATGCAAAAATTCAGAATTAATAAGACTTCAGAGGCTATTCCCAGAAAATTCAAGATGCATATGCCATTTGTCATGAAAATATCTTAAGCATTTGGCATTTTAATGAAAACTGTTGGAACCATCTTTTTGAAAATTACAGTGATAAAAAATTGTCTATTTAAAGTAATGTTTCCATATTTTCTGAAACTGAAAAGGAACACTTCTCAACTGACCTTTTTACTGTTTAATTACTGTTAACCTTAGCCCTTTAAGTTAGTGCAATTATAAATTCTAAAATTATAATTATCTATTTATCGTTAATAAACAAAATATAATTATCAGAGTACTCAATGTATTATTACGTTACGACAAAGGCAATGTTATTAATACAAAATAATAATAATGATGATGATGATAATAACAATAATAATAATAATAATAATAATAATAATAATAATAATAATAATAATAATAATAATAATATGTTTAGCATTACTATACATATAAACACCAAAACAATTATATAACGCATAAGTGTTATTGGACATATTTTTTCCGAAAAATGAATTCTTTTCAGAAGTTTCTCTTTTGCTTCAAGAAACTGAAAAACTCAGTGCAACTGTATTTGACATTTATTTTGGTAAGCAACAATGCTTTCAGTGTTTCCTCTTTCTATTGTCTTTTTCTGATGTCCATTTATTCTGTATAAATTGCAAGCCCTATGCCATAGCCTTAAGATACTGTTCTTGCAACTCAACAGTGAACACACTTTCGTTTTGGCATCTTGAATCTCTCACGGAAGTGCGGAAACAACACATCGCACTCCAACCGTCACTTGGAGAATGGAATCGAGCTGTCAAAGTGAAGTGCAGGAAACAAAACAATGCTGGAATATGGCCATTAGATTATTTGTTTTTCATAACGAATTTTGTCCATTGATAGCGTAACTTACGCATGCCGTGGCCGAGCGGTTAGACCGTTCACCTACCATTTAGGCGGTCCGGGTTCGATTCCAGGGACCTGCACGTGGTATTTGTGATGGACAATGCGACGCCTGGGCGGATTTTCTTCGGCTTCTCCGGTTTTCCACAATTTCTCCATCATCACCTTTCCAGTGAGTTTTACGTAATTATAATGAGCATACAGCATAAGGTAAGAGTGTTCTGTGATAAGGTATGTTTAAAGAAACTTGAGGCATATTTTCCTTATCTCTTTTGACAAAGACCCTACCTGAGCGGGAAGCTTTTGGCACGACAATGTAGCAACAAACGAGAAGCAAACGTAAACATTTTCGGTATCTTTTGTTTACTGTTGAACAGTGGTTTTGTCCTTCAGTTCTCAGTTGCTTTTAATCAGCCATGGAGAACAGAAAAAGTAAATGGTGCACACTAGAGTAGAAAGTAAAATTCATACGAGATGGCACTTAATCCACACAAAATCAAAATTGCTCAGACTTAGGAGTTGTTTATAGTCATCAATAACAAAATAAGGTATATGCACTTAATGGGGAAAAAAGCGAAATTAACTGATTTCTTTAAAGGAGGGCCAAGTTCAAAATAATGTTTTCTTCATACATATCCTTGTTTGTAAAATTTTACTCATGTTGGCCTACTGTATTGCTTTTTTTTTTTTTTTTTTTTTTTTTTTTTTTTTTTTTTTTGTCAGGCGGAATCTTGTTAGAAATTATGAATTACAATTTCATTGTAGGTCTAGTGATTTTGGACCTGCATTAAATGTCGTTTTAAAATTAAGTTTTGCAAAAGTATCACTCAAAATTTCACAACTCCTGGAACATTTAAAACACATCAACCGCCTCTGCGATTGCGATAACCATAGTGCGGAAAATTAAACACTAAATAAAAAAACTACAAAAGGACACAATTGAAGTTAAAATGTGCCCTTCGCGGAAGACAACACACTATGAAAAATGTAAGGAAATTTGTGAAAAGTGTGATTAATGAAATTAAGGAGAGATTCAATGACAAGGCAGTAAAAGTGATAGAACTAAGTGCATATTTTGAAAACATTAAAACATTTCAAGAATTTAGTGATAATGATTGTAAAGAACTGTGATGTTAGGACTTAAAAATGTTGACGCTGTTATTGCAAACTTGCGTTCTTCTAAGTATATAGCGCGTAATAAATCAGAAGATTCGTCTTCTGACGCTTCTTTTATCTTACGGGCCGACATCGCTGAATGTGTACTCTGCACTGCCGAGGTAGAAAGGTTATTCAGCAATGAATAAGGTAATGACAAAATTAAGAAATAGGATGAATCAGGATACGCTTATGTGAAGATTACAACAGAAGGGGACGAGGATCATACATTGATGGTATCATATGCTGCAAAAAAGCTTCGACGCATTAGTTTCTGTAAATGCAAGTTATTGCGTGCACTAATACGAGGGATGTTCAATAAAGACTGGCACTAACATTCATACAACGATGTATTGTAAAAAAAATCACTCATACAGACTTTTGTCCTCCTCAGAACACCCCCCCCCCCCTTCCTCCCAATACAATGTACTTGTCCTACCTCCTTTGCCATTCCTGGAAAACGTGCAGGAAGCCATTCTTTGACATCCTTTGCAGGGTCGCCTCTAAAGCTTTCACTGCTTTGGTCTCGTCGAACCAAGTTCCTTTTTGGCTTTCGGGTTAACAAAAAAAGTCACATGGAGCTAGGTCAGGACTATTAGGTGGATGGGTACTGTAGAGATATGATTTTATGTCAGGAACTCGATAACAGCATTAGCAACATGTGGCCTGGCATTGTCGTGATGAAGCTTCCACTGTTAAATGAGATTCTTCCACTTTTTGGAGATGCGATCCTTTACCAGTTGCTTCAGGACATTCTTATAATAATCTGCAGTGACTATAGTGTATCTCGGAACTGTGTATGTGTACACTATCCCCTGGTAATCAAAACTGATGACCATGGTCTTATTGGCTGACTTCTGTACTCGTGACGATATTTAGGGGCGATTGATTATCAGACACGTTCATTCTCACAGGCTATCAACAATCAACTGACAGAGCTATCACTGTGTAATGCTCAGTGATTAGCGATTAGAATACTTAGATCAATGGCGTATGGGCAGATATCGCAAGCAGGCACTTAACGGAAGGGAAAAAGCTCCGTGCCAGTCTTTATTGAACATCCCTCGTATTTTATCCATTCCCACAATTTTATTCATTAAGATGAATTACTTACTTAGTCGTTACACATAACTTTATTAAATGTCAGAGATTAGATACCAATTCAAAATATCCGTGCTGTTATGTTTTACTTTCTCTACTGGTAAGTAGGGGAAGTATTGTATTCCACCCAAAAATTCGATATCGAGATTTCACCGGAAATATATGTTTTGAGGCCCCCTGAATAAAAAAAAAAGCATTTTTAGAAAAAAGGTCCGCGCGCGCGCGCGTGTGTGTATGTATGTGTGTGTGTCAGTCTGTGTGTCTGTCGGTCTGTGGACAGCATAACTCAAAAACGAAAAGTGTGTTAAAAAACCAAAGCTGGTAATTAAGTTCAATGTCTTTCAAGGATGCGACACGAAGATCTTGAAGAAAATAGCCCCACCCTAAACTACCCTTTACATGGAAAATATTTCGAAAATTTTGATTTTCTTGAAAATAACTCAAACGATTTTGATTAAAATGCCGTATGCTTAAGATATTTTTTATGACAAATGAAATGTATACTTTGAATTTTCTGGCTACATAGGCTGTAGTCCTGTTTACTCTGGATGATTTTTGAATAACTCATAAACCGTAAGAGATAGACCAAATCTTACTATACAAAAAATATAAATCTCGCCAAAAACTCACAGTTTCTGTCTGAATCAATTTTTTTGTAGAGTGAACCATCTCGGAGATATTCCTTGTTATTTGTGTGAGTTTCGGAAAACTTGAAACTTTCGTGAAATGGAACATCGTTATTCATTTTTTATATGTTAAGTGTGCAAAGAGAACAGAATCTCAAAACTTTAAAAGATTTGACTATCGCACAAAGCCTACCGTATTCTCAACATTACCCTTGCACCTACAAGGAAATAAGCAATAAGATAATTTGTAGAAATGTTTATCTCAACTAAGTCTAACACGAAGAAGATATAGGAATAAGAGTTTGTAAGAGTGTTTAGTACAAGAATAAACAAAGTCATGTGAGTGCAACACATCAGTTGCCTATAACATTCACTGCCGCCCCCTCTCCCGGAGGATCACTGATGCCTATACAATGAAATGCCATGCGTAACAATCGCCAGTCTGCTAGTTGGTTGTTCGTGCTGAATCGTGTCTGATATTTATTCGTTTCTCGAGTCATTTATGAAATCAGACCAAGAAAGGTCTGATTATAAGACCAAAAGGAGAAAATGTTGGGAATCCCGACCAAGCAAATCATGTTGGTGGAGTTGCCTTGAGTGCGCTTCGAAATTCATTGTATTTCTGCTGTTGTGAAGAGCACAACAAAAACTACGGCGCGGTGGCCTATTTTTTTATGTTTGTTTCTGTGAAAGTCCTTATCATATCAGTAGAATCAGGCTGCTGCTGTTAGCTGTTTCACATTGTGTATCATTTTGAGAGGTTTCAGAGGGCATCCTAATAACACATCTCCTGTTAGTGTGTTTATACTCGCACGTGTTATCCTCTAAATTGTGTTATGCTGACATAAATATGTCAACACTTCTCCATTTCCTTTCACGGAAGTGTTCTGGAGTATCAGAACTCCCTCGCCCACTTTTTCTTTTACGCAATATACTTATTTTTGTTAAAGGCACGCAGTTCGCTACTTATCTTGGCGTTGTGATTTTAAGAGCGATTTCTCTTTTAACACGATAGAGCACAACATATTATGAATTACTTTTTAGCATTTGTCATTACCCACTTGAGTTCTGGATTCTGTATATCGTGCTCGACTAGAATGTTTAATCCTTTTGTTGCCTTAGGTAAGTTGACGCTCGTGATGTGCTGTTTCTGGTTACCAAGAATTTGGAGCGTATTTTTTTGAAAGGTATGTAGGTAGTCCTAAACTTTAATTGTCTTTTGTACCTATTAGAAGTGAAATAACAGCGTGAGCAGGGTTGCAAGGTCTACTGATTTGGCATGAGATCTGCTATTTTGCAAATCTACTGATCTACTGCTAAAAACTGAACGTGCTTCAAAATCTCCTGCTTTTTATGTATTTTCAATTTTTAAACACTATTTTCCTTAACATCATATGATTCGCTCTTCCGAAAAAGATTTTCAGGCAAGGCATTTCTCTCGTGTATAAAAACAAAAGATATCTCCTGTATACATAAACAGTATACCACATCTGTTGTTTCTGCATTGCGAACTATCCTTGACTGCTACATTAAACCTAAACATTAGAGTTCCAATAAAATAAAGTTGAATATAGGGATCCAAAAGTACATCTGCATGTGGAAAACATGTATCTTGATGTCAAAGTTCAAATACATGACAAAATCATCCCTGCCCAATAATTATGCACAAGTTTTCAAATTACGCTGTGTTGACTTTTACGTTGAGTCAGTTCGCGACATAGGTACTAAGTCGTTTTTCAGTAAGTGATTCCCATCTTACAATGTTGAAAGTGTTAGAACCTGCTAAACTCCAAACAGTTCAGTCAATTGGACCACTTGCTTCTCGGTTTCCTAAGTTGGTGAAAGCACAAGAAATCCAATAAATAGAATGGGGGCTATTGCGCAATACTGACATTGCATGTGCCAGTAACTCTACAGCGCAAACATTTTGGGGCGAATATTTTATTATTGTTACCGTTGTTGTTGTTGTTGTTGTTCTTCTTCTTCTTCTTCTTCTTCTTCTTCTTCTTCTTATTATTATTATTATTATTATTATTATTATTATTATTATTATTATTATTATTATTATTATTATTATTATTATTATTATTATTATTATTATTATTATTATTATTATTATTATTATTATTAATGTCAAATATGTATACACTAAGCAAAACTGTCGGTTAAAAATCCACTGTTTTCTCCGGCTTTTTTTCAAATCAAATCTGCTTTTACTTCGGCCGTTGTGGCAACACTGAGCGTGAGTGACGAGGGAGGCAGCGACAAACTTATGTATGATCTTTGATCCGTTTGCTATTTTCTCACTAGGGAGTGGGGCTATGTTGTTTCAAAATCTTCGTGTCACATCCTTGAAAGACATTAAACTTAAATACCAAATTTGGTTTTTAACCGACTTTTCGTTTTTGAGTTACGCTGTCCACAGACTGACAGACACCTGGACCTTTTTCTAAAATGCTTTTTTCTTTTGGGGGGGATTTAGGGGGTCTCAAAACATATATTTCGGGTAAAATCTCAATATCGAGTTTTTGGGTGGAATACAATATTTCTCCTACTTACCAGCAGAGAAAGTAAAAAATAACTAATAAATTTGCTAACTGTAATGTTATAATGCATCCCAGCTGTATAAGGTAATATGGTTGCTAAGGTGATGTTACATTTGTTTCAACACTTATAGAGGAAGATGGAAGGTAATGATAAATCTATTGAAAATATGGATTGTATTCCGTTTGATACTTTGAACGAAGCCAAGAGTGCTGGGAATTAATCAATTACAGAAAAATCAAAATATGTTTACGAAAAAGAGCGTGAAAAGTTTTGTGGATGGAGAAACGAAAATTGCGTTATTTTGCGAGAGTGACGATTTCAGTTTTCTTACATGCAAACTGGAGACAATTATGTTGTAGTGTTGACGACGTTATTGCTGTCTTGTTGCCATGGTAATTATGTCATTAATTTGCCGGCACTGGTGCCAGAAATAGGGTAATTTCGCACGATTTATGCCTTCATAATAACCCGTTTTAACTGTAAACAATGAGATGTTTGTGATTTTTCTTGGATCAAAATTGTGCGCCTTACTAAGATAAATGCAATACTAATTGGCGTTGTTGATTATTCTGTAAATACTTAAAACTGGGTGGGAGGCAGTAATCTATAACATTGACTTGTCTAGCGCTTTAACGAAGCACCGCAGCAAAATAATTAAAAAAAAAAAAAAAAAAAAAAAAAATAAAAAAAAAAAAAAAACGTGAGGCTGCCTTAACGGCAGAGAACAGCTCCACGAGTGTCAACTACTTGTAGTTTTCAACAAGTAGGTATGTCTGACTATCTGTCTGACTGTCTGTCATGTATGTGTGTATGTCTATATGCATGGAGATAGGCACGTGCGTATGTATGCATTCCAGACATGACTCATTTTCTTTTTGTCCACGGAGGTACATATATGCATGCAGATATATATAAAAAGACATACATTAAATTACATACGTTAATTTTTTCAGCCATTTTGTTGAGTGCAATATTTGATCGCACGGTGCAAGAAACATGTAGACAAGGTGACCACCCAGCTGTTATGTTTGAGGACTGTTCTGCCTTCAACCGTACTGACTTCTTTGGAGGGCCGGTTTGCGGTTCTGATGGAAAAGTCTATCCCAACTCTTTGTACGTCCGCTGTCTCAACCATCATGACCCATCTCTAGGTAAGATGAAGCTACAACTAAAGGAACTAAATTACTGAAGAAATTATGGGAAGTTTTAGAACGAACCATAGAAAATAAAGTTATTGTAACAAATGGGAAAACACCATTTGCTGCTAATTACACTTTATTTTCTTTAATGTCAGCGTAGTGTTAACGTTATACTTATATCACTTTCGTACAAATTCAGAGTAACAGAACAACCGTTGAATTGAATCACAATAAAGAACTGTCAGATTACAACTCGCACTGAACTGCACTTGGCACGATTCACAGGCACTGTCCACTGACCGCTTCGTGAACGTTTAACATCCGAAATATATATATTAGATTTTCTGTGAATAGTCGGCGAAGTGCTCTTTATTCCAGTTATGTTTAAACAAGTTAAACATAAAGAGATAGTGTTTATTAAATTACAGTTTCTGTAAGATAACATTTTCTGATATTAATTTTTACCGGAACATTCCCCAATTATTTGTTAAAACTTTCCACGTTGAGATTCATTCAGTGCGATATCTATGGACATTTGAAAATGAAATTTCTCTTCTTTTTTATTTCTCTGTCGTAGCTCATATCCAAGCAGTTTGTCACAATATAAATTCCTTGCAAATGACTAATAAAGCCCGATAGTGATAAAATCAATTGGTGTTATCTTAGAATTGCATAAAATTGAGGCACATTGTGTAATTTGAAAATCTTTCCAGGCAGGCATCTTGATTGATCAAAAGTGGAAAAAATAATTAAATGATAGTACCGTCCAGTCTAACTGTTTCCATTATTTGTGGATAGATGGCAGCGCATCCGTTATTACCATCTATAATTTCTAGCAGACATAAACTTTAATGGCCGGTGACAGGAGACGCTGGTCGAAACAACATCCAAAGGCTAGGCATGCCTTGCGGTGTTGTATAGTTAAACACGCTGTAAAGCCAGTGATATAAATATCATTTACGCCCATAAAATTTATTTGCACAACAGCAAAGAGAATAATCTGATGATGAGGCAATCAGTTATTAGTCGCCATTAAATTTTGTGTCTGCCATACTATTGTTTTATACTCAGATGAAACTTTGAGCCATGTTATTAAATATCCAACACGGTATTTACCTTCGCGAGTGACTGATGGAAACCAGGAAAACAAACCAGTCAGAGTAGTCTGTTCACGGGATTTGAAACCGCTATCTCCCGAATACTACCCTACTCGCAACACCCCTTTATTATTTCTTTTGAAATGGTAAACACACGTAAGTAACTCACGTACACATTTTGTGTTGGCAACATTATTAAGTGCATAACGGAAACAAAATAGTAATAATAAATACACATAACAGTAAATTGTTAATAAGACAGGTGGGCTATAAGTAGAAAGAAAGACCTTGTTTTATAATTACATAGATAACTGATAATTCCTGTTGTTGTAAATTACGTAAAAGAGAATTTGGACAACACTCCTGAAGAGAAGGCGACGGAGAATTCCATTATTTAATGTGCAGGTGGTAACATTTCGGAGAGTCCATCAACATTAGTATCGTGAGAATTTTCCCGCCATTGTATAAGCTCGTAATTTGTAAACATTCAATTACAGGAGCGCTCTGTACTAATTAAAGGAAAGATAATAATCAAAACCCCAAAACATGACACTTCAACTACAGAGATAGGCATAGCATGAACAGTATTTTGCCTAAATATGACATTTATTTTGTAGATTGTAAGAACCTGATATAACTATTTCAGTAATAAAACATTATCATTATCAAATCAATTGTAGTATTTTAAAATAAATTATTAGTTTTATCTACACTATTTAAGAAAATGTAGAATAACATTTATTACATTTTCGTATATTTCAGCATCAAACCTTTTTAATTTCTGATAAAATATAGCCTGAGAAAATTATTTTTATGTTGAAAAGGTGCAAAATATGCAGCTTCTAATGCTTTAACTATTATTTGTAACCATAAATGAGCCATTAAAGCCATGACTATTAAAGTTATAGTATTTTCTGACCAGAAGTTAAGTTTTCAGAAGTTATTGCTTAGAATACTTGGAAGGATAAACGGTTATTATTGCTTCATTGAAGCATTGTACGAATTTTTATT
>CM060968.1:85500604-85651462 GCA_030765045.1 Tenodera sinensis | reverse complement strand
AATTCCAGAGATAGCATTTTATAACATTTTTTTCAAACTCTGTTTAAATAAAGATAACTAGAAATTTAAAAGTAAAACACGGAGTAATATTTAGAACAGCCCACACGTAAATTTTGTCATAATATGTGGGTGAAAATGACATAAATTTAATGCATATCCTTAACTTCGTCTTTCATAACTAGAAAACCAAAAATATCACCACTATTAACCATTCATGCGACAAATTGATGTTTGCTATGGCTGTTTTTAATGGTTCGGAGCCACTAACAAGATGCTACTGTTTATGGTAAGATATAAACCAGATGCCTTGCTCAAATTGATTAAAAATGTGTCATCTGATGCTTTAGAGGTCTACAATAAAATACCAAACCATCATATTCCTACCTTAAAAAGTGATTTTATGAATTTTGGCCGCCTAGATTGGAAGGTCGTACACTGTGCGTTAGTGTTTTTTTTTATTGCCGTCCTCCACTGTAGTGTCATATCGGACGGTGAATGAATGAAATTGGTGAAATGATGCTCAAATGAGCCCAAGGTCCATAGAGCTTTAAGTTACCCGACATTTGTCTTCTCAGAATAAGGCCAAACCTTGGTAAAACGTTATCCGGATAATTCGCCCTAAGCGAGATTCGAACTCGCGACCTCTTGGACGTGAGGCAGATACGCTACCACCACGCTACAGAGGCGTGTGAAGCTGTATCCAAATAATGATTTTAAACTTTGGAGTCCAGGCATCTCTTGGTAGGATCGTATAGGAGCTCAGCTTTTTTAGATTTGATTTCCTCACTGTTTGTTTTAAAATGTTGCAGTGATGGATACCAAGGTCCTATGGTAGGAAGAATGTCACACGCAGTTTCATGAGAAGCTAACATTATTTTAATGCACGGTTATCATCTTCATTATGGTGATATGCATGAAAAAGAAACGTGAGGTTTCCAAAAGTTGTGCAAGAGACTTAGAGATTATAAATATTTTGTTTATGCGCTCTGATATAATATACGTGACTAAACTACAGGAAAGTTGTATCTTCATGCTTAACCTTATTGTTCAGAGTCAAGTCTACGTTTCAATAATCACAATAGTTGCCAAATTTAGAAGTCAGAGGCGTTAAACCGTGAGATCAAGACGGGAACTCCGCAGCAGTTCATCTTCGTCCTATCCATCTCTGAGTGTACGATCTAGAAAGCTTCTCATAACGACATGGGACTGAGGTTGAACACCATCTGCTTAGAAGTAAACCTTAGTTTGATTCTCAAAGAGATCATTGAGACGTGGAGTCATGATTTCCAACATTTGCAGATAAGTCTGACCCGTTACAGTACGGCCCAATTACGTCTTTGGAAGGCAGACCACACCATACCGTTACGCCTGGAAGGTTTACGGCACTTTCTTCAAGATGTGTGGGTTTTCCACACAATAATGCCAATTAATTCTTCAGTTTGCAATAACACTTGAGTAACCACTTGAACTCATCGAATGATAATCTCTCCACCACGTTTCTTTGTAAACACGTGTAGAACGATGAACGTGTTGCTATGCTTTTCCAGTACTTTCTGGATCATACACAACAAAAATTATATTTTTGTCTGATTTCGTTGTTGATAAATAACGTTTCAAAGTGTGTATACATTATTTTGGGACACTATGCATGAGTGAACCCAGTGAAGAATGCGCTTGTATAGTAAAAAGGTTATGCATGCACTGTATACATCCATTTGAGAGGTTCTGAATGTGCTCTGGATAGTTTGGGGCTAAAATTGGGGCAAACTGAACATTAGATACCAACTAATAACTGTCATAGCACTAAATCCTTTTCCTTTAGCTATATTTCTTAATACCTGTATACCTCTACTTCAGAAGTTATATCTTGAGGGTCTTTTAAATGCCATAAATCTACGACACAATACCAACGGCTTTACTTCCCTTCCGAAGGAAGTACTTCTAAGGATTTTTATGTCCATTCATCGCCGTCCACTGAGTTTGAGACTGTCACCTCGGAAACCAGAGGCTAGCATGTTACCCCTAATCCACATCACCCCCTGTCCTTCCACTTTGCTTCATTAATCATTCTATTCATCGTTCATTCCTGGTTCTTTCAGAGTCGCCAGTGTCGGTGAAGGCGTTAGATACAGCTTGGGAGGGATGACATTGCACAAGAACCCTGTCCGTCGTTCGTTGTCTATGGGACCCGGGTAGAGGGCGGCATATGGGGGTAATGGACGCACTAAGATGGCCCCGAAAGAGCTCTAGACTTCGAAGTGTTAAACTGGGGAAACCTTTGGGACCTCTGTCAATGCCTGTATTGTTATTCTAGATCTGGCCGCCCGGTGTCTCCTCTGACCTCGTGCTTCCTCCCGGGGGTGTTCCCTTGGGGACAGAGGAACAATAAGCCTCATGGTTCATTGCCAAACCCGCTCCATTTCTCTTCTATACCTACTCCTAAACCACGGAGGACCACGCTCGCTCTGTGCTGCCTTTGCACTCAATGTGAAAAACGCAGCAGCTGCCGATCCCTGCTCTACACGGAGCATTATGTATAGCGATCACCCCATTTCGCTTTTTCATATAATTAATTGCCTCTAAGTTCATAACTATATTACTGATGCTTCGAATTCATCTATCATACACTGCTCCTAGAAAATGCTTAATTTTCTTTAGCAGTTGGTACTTAAATGACTTATTAATCTCTCTTTCCGTTTCTTGTATGCGTAAACGTTAAAGAAAACCAGAAAATCTTATCTCAATTTGTTTATTTCACATTTTCGACAGGCGTTAATGTGAACTACAGAGGAAACTGCACGATGGTGGGCGAGGTGTGTCCTTACTCGCCATTCTATGATCCTGTATGTGGCACCAACGGCAGGACTTACGCTAATCTGGAGGCTCTTATCTGCCATGTTACCTTGAATTCTGCAGGTAAGAATTTGAATTATGAGTTTTAATGTCACTAATGTGTAATAAATCATTTTGGTACATCGTATGTTGTGACATAACTGCGGACTACCGACGGAAGGACCAACTTTAACTTAAACTAATGGACATCCCTGCACTCTGTGTGTTGGTATAAACCAGGGGAAGACAACTTCGGGCCGTGTGACGTATTTAAACGAAGAGCCAGCTTGTACGTTCGTGTGACGTCAGGCGAGAGCAGTCTATTGCTATGCTGCCTAGATCAGCGGCGCATGTGTTGAGTTCTCCGTGTTTCACACCAGTTTGAGACCAGACTTCAAGATGCAGAAACATTGTCAACTACGTTTCAGATCTTTGCGACCCCGTATTCATTGGATGTTAACAATGTTTCTAGCAGGTAGCAAATTGAATTTATAAATTTACAGTGCGACGATTTGCTGAAGGACAAATATAAACACAAGGAAGACTTGGCTGATTGTTATAAGAATGTTCCTCAAACCAGATTTCTGAGGTTGTATGCCCTTGTTGCACGGGTATTATGTATGTTTGGTTCCACGTATGTGTGTGAACAATTCTTTTCTAAGTCAAAATCCCGAAGCATATTGTCAGATCACAATCTAACATGTAGTCTTCGGTTACAAATGTGCCGTACATTACGCCCTAACATTGACAAACTAGTTAAAGAAAAGCGAAACGACAAATGTCGGAAAATGTCCACCTAATTGTTCTGTATAGCTCTCCTCTTGCTCAGGCAAAATAGTTATAATTTCTGTTCCATTTGCGTTATAACATGACTGTTCACATAAACTAAAATTATATATATGGCATAAAGCCGAAATGTAACTATAATCTGTGACTACTCCGTAATTCAGTCAGCATTAAGATTACGATGTCCCGTATCCCATTTCCTCTTGCCCGCTGTGACGTCACACGTTCAACTGGCTTGCTCTGGGAGCATATGCGCTGAGTTTGCTGACGTCACAGCAGCGTTACCTGTCTTCCCCTGGTATAAACTATGCATTGTAATGTTTCACCAAGCTGAAGATGAGAAGGTTACAATTTCAACCTGTTCAAATAATTTATGTGCTCACTGTATATGTGCAATGAACTTTGGACTGTAAGGTATCGATCCGAAGACTATGCTGCATTGCCATACTTTTCCTTTCTTCCCCACCCCCGTCAAGGGTTTACCATTAGGTAAGTTGGAGAGCCGCACCTGCCCGAATTTTTAATTCGGCAATCACCATAATTCCTATCTCTTCCTCTCTGTTACACATACAGGACGTCCAACGATGGTTCCAGTGCTTCATTAACAAAGAAACAAAACATGAATTGATTTTTAGCAGGTCAGGTTATGGAATTGCGTAACATATGCAAAGCGTTATGAGACAATCTGTCAGATAATTCACTTAGGCTATCAGAATAACCAGATGCATAAACATATGTAGTACATTATCACGCTACTTTCGCAATAAGTCACTGGGAGACATTTGCACCTAATTAACTGAGGCCACACTAAGCTCAGCGCTGAACATACATCTGTCGATTTCTTATCGCATTTATTCCATTGGTGATAATTTTATCACGAGAAGCTCTGTTCGTTGTGAAGACCTGTGTGTTAACACAACAAACCAACTCTTAGATGGTGTGCCTGCTGTGGCTATTAGTCCATTTTAGTGTAAAGCAGGGATGTACAAAATAAGATAACTTGCGGGCAAGCACCCGATCCCTGCTCCTCCCCCGCCCCCCCCCCCCCCCCCCCCGCTTGGGAGTGGTCAAATAAAAATTAAAATATACATCTTTTGGACACGGAAACTAGCGGAATAGCGGGTTGATGTGTGGCATTTCAGTACCTGCCTCTTCAAGTTTAGTGCACAGGAGCCAACCCACGAAACACCGGACAGCGACAACATAAACAACTGCCTCTTATGCTCACTCAGTCAAACGACACACAAAGTAAACACGCAGCGGTACATGGGCAGAAAATTTGAAATGACTCGTATATGCAGGGTTACAGCGAGATACAGGGTAACCATTAAATTGCACATTGAGGCATGTAAAGAGGACGATATAATAAAAACTTGAATTATATGTCAGAGATTGAGTTATTTATACGATTCATAAATTTATGCATAAACATTATAATTTCGTAACCTATTGGGATGTATGACCATATACATTTTCAGTATCTCAAAAACAACACTTGTATAACACCTTACGGGTAATGTTTTTTCCAACTGCAGAGAAATGCATTGAATAAGTTCTCCACAATTGTATACATGAATTTATAACTAGTCCTGCACTTTAGACATACTAAAATTTATTTCAATTGCAAATTACTGCAGAGTTAGGCTCTGTTTTCTCAACTACTGCACCCTACTGTGCTGTGCGTCCTCAAGTGCCTGACCTTCCCTAATGTCCGTGTGATCGTAACCTGCAGTGCTCTTGTGGGACCGGAAAGGTACGGAAATACCTCGTCCTGGTTAATGTGCATTATTATTAGTACATAAAATTGCATTTCAGAATTTGACAAAAACTGGTCTAATGCGTGCACTTGTAGAAGATACTAAAGACATTGCAAGTGAGAATGAAATCTAAAAGTTTCAGTTCCACGCCAAAGCCATATAACGAGCATCAAGTCTAAATCGCGAGAAATTGAATTAAAGCGCTTCAGGATCATTGTATATGGAATGAGGAAAGGAAACATTGGACAAACAAAGAAATGCTAATGTATGCATGACCTCGACCTTAAGGTCATGCATAGTATACGACACTTGTCTACGACGAGAGAGTTAGCACTACGTTTCCAAGCTCTTGATTGTTTAACACTCAAGTAGCAGGTAAAGGTTATTAGATGTACCACCCTAACAATTTGAATAAGCTGGGAGAATAACAATTTCAATAATGTGAACTCTACACATTAAAGTAAATTTCAATATTAACAATATAAATAAAATCTGAAATGACTAACCTGAATAAACTTTAAATATGATAAGACAAATCTCAAATTACAGACAAATTAAAAATTAGGAAGGTAATTTCTCCGTCTGTGGCTCAGCGTAAACATTAGAATTTTACAGAATATTTACCAGTACAACTTTGCTATAAGCTAAGCCGAGTGTATTAAGAAAAACAGTCAGAAAGCCAGCAAGTGAAATAATAAATGGCGTTTACGCCAAAACCGAAATTTATCGCAACTGATTAAACCATTCGGGAGAAGCCGTTCAACACAAGTGACAATCCAGGCTGGGTTAAGATAAAGTAGGTGCCGCGAAGCCCCCCAAAATAGGAAACATTATTTACATGTAGCCTGGTAAAAAACCCAACCTCCGAATAATTGTCAAAAATGTTAGGCTATTTGTACCAATCGGGAGAGTTAAGAAGGAGGTTGTCGCTTATATAACTTTTGTACCACTTTAAGCAAGTGTTAGGTGAGGGGTTTGCGGGGAGGCAGCGTACGCCGCTGTTTTAGAACAGATCGGATTGACATATAAATTTTGTGTTTGCTATTTAGCTAAATACAGCTGCTCAACAGTGTGATCTGCGAAAAAATCAGTGTTAAATGATTGTATAAAATAATTGTTCTGCGTTAAAACTATTGCAAAACAAGATAGATATAAAATAATTAAACACAGGAAAATAAGGGGAACGCTCAGAGTACTAGCGTCCCCCCAAAGCTACGCCCCTAGTGAAATGGAGTGGAATTTGGAATTCTAAGCTACACAATAATTTTGGAGTTGTGTGAGAGTTTATGTGTCAAGTTTGGTGGAAATCGGTGCAAAGGTTTAGAGGTCTTTAAGAAGCACACACAGGGGTAGGAGGTGCGATGCTGATTAATTTAGACAGATATTCGTTTACGCTCACTCTGAAACCAACGTAGTCATTGTTTTTGCATTTTTACGCTTGTTATATCAGATGTTTATAAATAATGCTTCCCAATTGCAGCCCAGGTAGGAATGGCACATCTGGGATCGTGCTCTACCGCAAAGGAGCGAGTTTGTTCGGCTCATTGGGAAGAATGGGGTCGTAATCCTGTCTGTGGAAATAATGGTCTAACCTATGTCAACATAGAACAAGTGCGTTGCCTAAAAATGCATCAGTCAGGTGAGTGAATGACATTATTACATGAATATAATTGAGCAGATTTAAAGTATTAGTGATAATGTTCGTTTTTATCAGTTTATTGTTTATTATTTTGAAGAAAATAGCTGTTATTAAATTAAACCCCGTATTAGTATGATATCGTTTGTCATGTATACAGATCTCACTGTTATTCATGACGGAGGCTGCACTTTATCCGAGGCAAGGAAAAATGCGGCTCGAACCAGAAGTGCAGCTTGTAGTTTGGTTGGAGAGAGATTTGAATGGAATCCTGTATGTGGAGAAGACAATACAACTTATGAAAACCCATTTGTTATTTTGTGCAAACATCCAGGTAAGAAGATATAGCTGTAATTTTACCAGGTTCTTCAAAACTGAGGTTTACAACATCTTTTATAATGGGCCATCCACTGAAGCAGAAAGATTTCACTTCGTGTATTAAATAGGTAGAATATCTTCGTTAATATCCGACCCTTATCTCATCTGAGGTTCTCAACACTGCACCCGTTACATTTTTACTTTCTCTACTACGTATAGTAAGTAGAGGAAGTATTGTGTTCTACCCAAAAATTCGATGTCGAATGTCACCAGAAATATGTGTTCTGAGGCCCCCTGAATCGAAAAAAGCATATTTAGAAAAAGTTCCGTGTGTGTCTGTTAGTCTGTCAGTCTGTGGACAGCATAACTCAAAAACGTAAAGTCGGTTAGAAACCAAAGTTGATTTTTGAGTTTAATGTCTTTTGAGGATGCGACAGGGAGATTTTGAAGAAAATTACCCCACTTAAACTACCCTTTACATGAAACATTTTTCTAAAATTTTGATTTTGTCGAAAATGGCTCTAACGATTTTGATGTTTAAGATTTTTTATGGCAAATGAAATGTGTATTTTGAATTTTCTGGCTGTAGCCCATGTAGTGCTCTTTACTCTAGGTTACTTTTGCATAACTAGTAAGCCATAAGAGGTAGACCAAATCTTACTATACAATGATGTAGATCTTCCTACAATACACTATTTATGTTCAAACAACTTTTTTTGTAGAGTGAACCATTTCGGAGATATTCCTTCTTATTTGTGTGAGTTTTGGAATACTTAAAGTTTCGTCAAATGGAAGATCGTTATTAATTTTTTATATGTTGGCCGTGAAAAGAGAACGGAATCTCAAAGCTTTAAAACATTAATTGGCTATCACTCAAAGCGTACTATATTTCCATTTTAGCTACAAGGAAATAAGCAATTGGCAAGTGTTTATCTCAACTAACATTTGTGAGAATGATTAGTACAAGAGTACAGAAAATCATGTGAGTGCAACACATCAGATTTTTTAAAATTACAAACTTCCAAAACTGTCCACGACAGTTTGATTGCAACGGTGAATGTATTCCACGTTGAGATAATTTCCCACCTCCGAGGTTTGGGGTTATCATTTCTGCCTTCTGACCATTTGGGATATGGCTAAGATTTTCCCAGGGTTTTCGGTTATGCTAATAAGGCAAAATGTCGAATAACGTCAACTCACTGGGTCTCAAATTTGAACTCAATTCCAACAATTTCATTTACGATCTCTGTGGGCCTGGATTGTTAAAAGGTAGAGGTAGAATATTTACGGAGGGTAGTACACCCTAAACCAACATTTGAGGCTATTGTATGTCAGACCCGGGGGGAAGGGATGAAGTGAGAGCTCTATACGGGCATGTTTTAACTCAGACGAGCCAGTGTGAGGATCCCTAAGGTGTGCTGGAGATTCTTTATCTCTATACCAAGGTTCGCCAAACAGCCACCGGTCAGGCGACTACAACGCCACCCATCCGCCACAGTTCGCAAAGTCCCCACACAACAATGCCCAACACTTCCGACCCTGTAAGGTCAGATTGAAATGAAGGTGAAATGAAATGGCCGAGCGAGACGTGTACACAATTAGCTGCTATACCCCACCCCACTCCTTCAGTCGGAGGATGAATCAGTTGTTGCCTGTGACGTGTAGACAACACAAACAAGCGATTCCATGGCAGTTTCTAAGTCATAACTTGAATTTTCTGGGAATGTACTCAGAGGACCTCTTCATTCTGAATGATATTTGCATAAGTGGCAAACAGTAAGAGACAGACAAAAACTTATTAAATAAAAATGTGGATCTCGTTAAAACGCGAAATTTATGTCAAATAGTTCTTTTTTCTTTTGAGTGAACCATTTCCGAGATATTCTTTATTAGAATTTGCCAATTCTTATACTTTTCTCAAACAGGAATATGTTATTCGTCCTTTTATTTCTTGGCCTTGCAAAGAGAATGGCATTTTGAAGGCATCGCACAGCAACCAGCTCTTAAAACATTTCACTATCGCTTAAAGCGTATTGTATTCCCAAATTCATCTTGCATCTACAAGAAAATTAGCAATACGTTACTTTTGAAAATGTCTGTCGATTAAAGTGTAGTAGATAGAGAAATAAGTATTTGCAAGAATAGTGTGTATAGGAGTGAGTATAGCTCTACATATATTTGCAAACAGAGTTTCTCCAACTATGTTAAAAGTCTGGTTTGTAATATGTTACGCGACGGTCACTTGGTGTATCTTCTAAGGCTATACACTTCGACTTTGTCACCAAATATTGATATACTTCTTAAACATAAGCAGTATCAAAGAAGTTACTAATGAACATATGTTTATCGCAGAAGATTTGAAAGTGCTTTCGTAAATCAATCCCAACTTACATACAACCAAACCACCACTGCAACACAATTGAGTGTTAAAAGATTAGCACAGTCCACATAAAGTGGAAGGAGGTAAATCTAACCTCCCCACCTTTGCAATGATTGGACATCATTGGTCAATACTACAGAAGAGTGAAATACAGGAACGTTACCTTTGGTGCGCAAGGGAGGAACAAAAAAAGAAAAGATAGTCGTTTTTGGATGACACACACATACGTATAATTGGGCCGTTCTTTGCGTTTCCATTTCGGCTTCTTTCATTCTAGCTTTGCGGTAGCTTGACACATAAATAAAGCGGTCATTTTGTAAGGAGCTGGAAAGCGGATTTTCGGCGGTAGCTTGACACATAAACAAAGCGGTCATTTTGTAAGGAGCTGGAAAGCGGATTTTCGGCGGTAGCTTGACACATAAACAAAGCGGTCATTTTGTAAGGAGCTGGAAAGCGGATTTTCGGCGGCAGCTTGACACATAAACAAAGCGGTCGCTTTGTAAGGAACTGGAAAGCCGACTTTCGCACGAACTATACGTCGTGCTTATCTCCCTCTAAATGCTCTTTTTGAGTTCAGTGAATTCGAAACGTGTATTTCGGTGAGATACACGTTTAAAGTATCCAATTTTTGGGTGGAAGAAATTCTGTACTTCCTCTTACGTATTATACGTAAGTGAGAGAGAAAGTAAATCGAAGGTTATTTCAAATTTTGGTGTTATATAGGTTCATCGGTTGCCCTTCTACTGACTAGTAGGTATGTTGTTGCAGGTATGCAGGTGCAGTTTCAGGGAAAATGCGAGTCTCCAGTACACATCAGCTGTAGCAAAGCTGCAGCCATTGACCGTGGAGAGAAACTAGAGGAAGCACATGCGATTTGTGGTTCCAATGGGCTCACCTACAAATCCCAATATCACCTTCACTGTGCAACCCTCAAAGATAAATGTAAGTGCTGTCCTACAGCTAGATGGTGTTTTCAACTGTAATCTGGATGAAGAAGCAATGCTCTCTTGTTATTTTCTTGACTTCAGCGTGCATAGTCACATTGCCGCTACCACTGAGGTGTGTACAATAAGTGAATTAATTGTACTTTCAAAAGTTGAATTGCCAAGTTTAACTTGGAGCAAGTTTTTATGTTTATTTAGTGAGGGGAGGGGGTAACTTTACACCACTATCCCTATAACATTCTCAGCCTTCGCTTCGAGAAAACATTCTTACCGATAAGTCAGCACTCAATAAAGTGTGAACTAAACTAGTTTAATCATTCTAACGTGGTAATCAAGTTTTATGGTTATTTACGCCCAAGAAAAAAATACATCGGCTTCTTCCGGGTTTGAGCCCGCAATCTCAGGAACCAAAGACTAGCGTAACGTGGCTATCCTATAACAGACCTGCACAACCCGCGGTCCCCGGGCCACCGGAATATAAATTGCGACCCGTTGAAGATAAATTTAAAATTAATGTATATTCAATATACTTTGGTTTCAAAATATCCATTTTTGAACTAGATGCAGATTCGGATGCAGATTATGATGGTGTCATATATTTTACACAAGTTCGATGGCTAAATGCAAGTAACATGTATGAACTTCGGGAAGAAATTAGTTTATTTTTGACCAATCAAAACTTAACGGACAGGAGTGAATGGCTATCTGACTTGACATTTCTGGTTGATATGGTGTAACACCTTAATTACTAAATAGCAAAATGCAAGGTAAAAACCACATGATCCATCATCTGTTCTGCATAATCAAATCTTGAAGTTTGCCCGACGCAAACGATGGGCAACCAGTTTAAATCTATGAACAGATCTAATTTTGCGAAATACACTGACCTCTTGAAAAATCTCGCAGAAGAGTTCAACATCCGTTTTCAAGATCTTCGAAAATTCGAAAAATCATTTGAATTATTTTCCCTACACTTTTATGTTGATATTGAGACAGTGCCTGCAGAGCAACACAAAATTGAAAGTAAGATTTTATGATTTATCACTCCTTGATTTACACAGACTGTACTTGCCTAAAGAAATGTACAATCTTTATGAAGATGCATTCAAAATGGTAACTATTTGCTAGCACATACGTCTATTTATAGTCATTTTTGGTGATGAAACAATTGAAATCCAAAAGTCTCCAGACTTACAGATGGACATTTGGAAGCAAGCATGCGCATTGCAATATCAAACACAACCAAATATTGAAAATTTAACAATACTTAAGCAGTGTCAAGTTTCTTATTAAGGTGAATAACATTTGTGACTTGTTCTGTTATGATCAGCAATTAAAATAATAGGAATGACAATAAAAGGACTATTGTTACTACTGATGTATTGAATATTAGAGTATTAGACAAAGACAAGTCCTAGTTTAGAAGTAGATACCATTAGGCCTACAATTGGATGATGGATCACTGCGACCCTGTGTTAATTATTTAGAATAGAATGGCCCTTAGCCTTCATTAGGCTAGAACAACAGTACTCACTGGGGCTTTAACAATACAGCCTCAACTTGTAAATATATTTAACACGCACTGGATGGCATGTGTAAATAACTAGTTATTTCGTGGCAGATAACGGTTACAATTTTAACTACGTAGCTATGGAAATATCTTCACCATACATCTAATTTAGCAACGGTTGGTAATAACAAACTCAACAGTTGAAATACTACCAAATATTACCAAACTGTAACATAGTGGGGGGAAAATGTTACGGTTAACTGGCAGTTATTAAAACATTTCGAATATTGCTTTTTCAGTTGATTACTGTATTTAATTATTATATTTTCCAGATTTGTGGGCTCTGCACAAAGGACGATGTAATGTACAAGATGATCCCTGTTTACTTCGTGCTTGGCTTAATGTGGATGGAATAGGTCAGCCAGTTTGTGGCTCTGACGGCAAAACATATGTGTCTCCTGCTGCCATCTGGTGCAGACATCTCAACCATGATCCCTGTAAGTACTGCCGTACTTTTAGACGTGGCGAATGGCTCGAAGCTGCGCAGTTTATGATCAAGGTCACTTTTGTATTTATAAGATCATAGGGGTCTCAGGTCAGTATCTATCGACTTTCCTGTAGTAAACATCGCGGGACGGTGCATCATTAATAGACCGCGGATTTTTGGGTCCTAAAAACTTAACTTTTAGATACCTAAATCAGGCACTTAAAACACCTTGTTTAGGCTCTATAGGTTGTAAAATAGACTCTACAACTATTTTGAGAATCAATGTCAAAGAAACTCAAATATTTTATTAATAGCTTACTAAAATTATGAATCATACATTGAATGCACGCAAAATCAATAAAATAGGTACTTTAATCATTAAAGCTCTTTCGGGTTAAGCTATGTTAAAAGAAATGCATAATCGAAACAGTTAATGAAGTCAATGACCAAGAAAGTCTGTAACATTAACGCACTTTAAATCCACTTCAGTTTTATAGTTTGTGTGTGTTGCTTGGTTTTATATTTTCACATTTTTCTATGATTAGCCGCATAATAGGAAACAAGAACTTTTCCATATTTTCCATGGTGAAACTGTGTCATTTGCCACTTAAAATTATTTTATACGCAGAGAATGAACGTTCCCAAGGTAAGTAGAGACGTTCCACATCAAATGGCATAACAGGAGTGAACTTGAGCCTGGCTACATGTTGAAATAAAAGTGGATGGTCAGCAACCCTTAAACAAAAGACGTGTCCGTCACAATTGTCAAAGGGAGAGAGGGTGAACCTTGCTTGGAACAATGTTGTCCACTGTTAAGTCTGCAAATATATTTTTATCTTGCTCAGAACATCTCATGGTCTTTCTAGATTATTTTCAGCCCAAAAATACTGTTAGCTTTTGGTTTAAACTGAATTGAAATTAAGATTTAATTGAGTATAAAACATATTTTATGTAGATATCTGTCAAGAAGGAAGTAGGTTTTAACCTAAAGATCCATGGTCTAGTCATTAAGTGCAGTGCCCACTCTCATTATCAGCAGTCTTTTGTTTATTTCAAGTAGGAAGCAGAGACGATATCCCTACGGTCAAATAAGATTTATAATTGACATGTTCAATGTTCACTAGCCTCCATGGCTACTCGTGAACTCGCTGAACGCAATCTAATCTAATAATTGTAATTTCGTACAGTCCCGGCTAATAAAATAACAGATGAAAGAAAAAATCTCCCGATAATCAGGCAAAAGGATGTGAAACATCGGTGGAATATCCGACTTCCTTACCCTTCCCCAGTCAGTCCTCCTAGTTCTGAAAATGCTCAGTTAAGAAATTAGAATGAAGAAAGAGGTTCATAGAAGTTAGCAAGTCATAGAGTAAACATGTTTCAAACACGAATTACCACTTAAGAGTTACCAACAGTAAATAGGAAGTTTGATGGAGTGGGCCATGATCTAATTGATAAAAGAATGTGTATTTATAAAATTCGCGTATTTTTCTTCGTGTTTTATAATCTTGCAGAAGCATTTACTGTGATCGATTATTGCCAGTTCGTAGCGCCTAAAGACCACGGTTGGCTCATACACACTTTGTGGTTGTCACAGAAGTCTCCGCTTAGCATTTCAGCGACCTGCGGCAAATTACGCTTCTCGTTATTATTAAAGCAGTTGTTTCAAGTAGTAAATATAAGTAGTAAATACGCCAGAAGCTAAAGATACCTATAATACTTTGATAGTTACATTTTCTCGTGCTAAGATTAAAAAGTTGTTGAATTTTATATTGTCAAACAGTTGACAGCTCACTTCAATTTGCTCATTATTAGTCTCCATTAAATGTATCAACCAACTTAACAGATGCTGCTTATCCTCACATCCGCCCTGTACATGCCCTGAAAAAATCTCATAATTCACTACGAGAACAGCTGACAGCGGATTCGTCGAGGACGAGGTATTGAAGACGGCATTGAAGGTGAGGGACATAGGGAGATTTTATCGACGTGGAGTTATACACACTTAAAAGCCTTCAAAGCATGTCCTTTAGCCCTTTCAGGTACAGTGGTTTCAACCGGAACCACTCCTGTATGTCCGATATGACATTACGTTGGAGAACGTTTATATATAAAAGACTTCTTGTTTACCTGATTACCCTCCCCTTATGTGGGACTTACACACCCTAGGACTTACAAGCCAGTGCCTATGTATTTTGTCATGTAGAAGATGTTTATGTCATCCATTTTACTATGCAACGTATTACACTCGGACGGATTTCTCTATTCGTTTTTCTTTTACGTAATACATACACATGTGCTTTTCTACTCGCACTTCAACACACATATCATACAATTGTTTAGGATTGAAGTAGAAAGGCAGTAAATTTACACAGTTTTCTCTACTCACTTTTCTTTTACCCAACACATTCCCACACACTTCTCTATTCGCCCTTCAAAATACAATTCGTACAAATTTGTATGATTGAAATAGAAATGCAACATCTTGCGTTCACACAACTTTCTCTACTTGGTTTTCTTCCTGTAGTATTTGGAGTTGGTAATATTTTTAAATGTCTCCGTAGAAACACAAGACTATTGGGAAAGTGGAACCTAGGTCTAAAGGTTGTAGGTATAAAGTCATCAAACCATGGGCAACCCAGGTATTTGAGCTAGTAATGATTATAAAAATGATAAATTTTACACTCGCTTAAAATGTGCAAAACTGATTAAAGTGATATCTTGATTGTTAAATAAAAATGTTGTAAGTCAAACTTAACGTGCACTTTCTTACTTTGGTATTTGTGGTTGTTCAACAGTGCTTCAGTGCTTTTGTTTTTAGGTATTTCTACTTATTTTGTATATTTTTTCTCTTTATAGTGCCATCAGAATTTTAATTAATTCTCTATTTAAGTGCCTTAATTAATAATTTTAAGTGTCTCAAAAGAAGCGTAGAGCTATTGGGCAAGAGCAATTTAAGTCTAATGGTCAAACCACAGGTAGCGCCCGGTATTTCAGCTAGTTAATATAACATTTCTCTAGTTGATTTCTTTTATCATGAAACACATTTATGTCTTCCATGCATGCGTTCAATTTTCAAAAAGGGGTGACGAATGAGGGAGGAATGGAAATACAAGAGAATTTGCGCTCTAGTAATGATATGTGCATCTTGTTCACAGGCCTACATTATCTGCACGATGGCGAGTGCCTGCTGCCAAGACCTAAGGCTGTTGTTCAAGAAATCGCCATCCAAAGCATCCAGTCAGTACCACAATGTTTTCTATACCTCATGTCTGTGACGACGGATTACTAGTAATCTAAAACAGCTGAGCGACAAACACCTCTTAATGAATATAAGGGACGTTATGAGATATTTTCTTCAACTCTACAACTGTAGATTGGTCAAGTGAGTAAGGCACAATAGAAAAATCGTACCCTTGTTTGCATTACTTGTACAAAGAGTGTATCTAATGGAGCACAATGTACAGTCATCGTTGAAAATATTCATGTGCTTTTTTGGTAAATGCTAAATTTAAATGCTAAGTTTAATATTTATACGACATCTTGTTTTTGAGTTACGCTGCTCACAGACACACTCGAGCGTGAAATAGTTTTAGATAAATGGCTCTCTCTCGCTCTATCTCTCTCTCACTCTGTATGTGCGTAAAACACTCAAAAACAAAACATCAAGTTCGTATTCAACTCCAGCAATTTTCAAGAATGCAACACAAAGATTTTTACGAAATCTTCCCCAAACTAAAATTACATTTGACATAGAAAATCTGTATCTTTTGTCTTGTTATAAAGTGTTCTTCTAGTAGTCCCACACATGTTATTAAATTTTGCAATTTTATAATCAATATCTTTTTCATGAGTGTGGGATTAAATGACAGCCAAGGAAGTTAAAAGTATTAACTTGTTCTATGATATAATCTTCTACTACCATCTTTGATCTCACCGCCCTCTTACCTATGAGAGCCATTACTTTTGTTTTCTCTTTCGAAATGGTAAAATTCATCTCTTTGGTAATTTTATATGGTTCAAACCGCCCCCTTTATAATGAATCTTCGTCACTAGCTAAGATAACTTGATCATCAGCGAAGAGGAGGTTTATTATGACCCGACTGGATCATATCAGAAAGGATGAAATAAGAAACAACCTAGAAGTTAGTAGCCTGTTAGAAACTATAGATCAATGCAAACAAATGGTGGGAACACGTACAACGTATGAACCAAGATAGAATTCCGAAAATAACTGTTGAACGTGTACCTATTGGAAAAAGAAGTATTGGCCAACCAGCAAAAAGATGGATTCAACAAATAAAGGAGTCGCAACAGGCCTAAAGCCTATAGCTTGAAGTAGAAGAAGAAGACATAGAAGATGTTTGTATTTTTTATTTTATTGAGCATAAACATGAAATTTTTTAATAAAAAATACCTGTGTTAAAATAGTTGGTCATTAAATCGCCTTCCTTCTGTTCTTGTATTTTTTCGAGAGTAAACATAGTTAATAGTTTTGTATAAATATTCCATGTTAAAATCTTTGGTCGATAAAGTGTACTTCTGTATTTAACTGTTTTCTATAATGAACATAACGGCTTTCAATAAAAAATTCCACGATAAAATCGTTGGTCGTTAAAGTGCATTTCTTCTGCTTTTTATTTAGTTCTAGAATAAACATAACAGTTTTGAATAAAGATTCCACGTTAAAATCGTTACTGGTTAAAATGTATTTCTTTCATTTTTTATTTTTTTTCTAGAACAAACATAAGGGTTTTGAAATAAAAATTTCATGTTTAAATTGTTGCTTGTTGAGTGTATTTCTTGTATTTTTTTTTATTTTACACTTTAACGACCATCGTTTTTCCCTGCGAAGAAGCGCCAAGACTCTCACCGATACCCGACCGAAACCCCCAAACAGCCAGGCAGGATGAAAGATAAAATTAAAGGATAAGAGAAGTGAAATTGAGAGACAGAAAATTCGGGGAATGGAATCAATGTTACCAATATTCCCCCAGCGATCCTGGGAAATAGAAGAAATACATTTTTTTGAGAAGAAACATGTGACACGAACAGGAGAATCACTTTATATGTGCATTGTATAGTACAATAGTGACCGCCCCTGGAGCGCAGTGGTAGCGCACCAGCATCTCGTGTGGGGGTTGAGAAAGTCATGTGAGTGCAACACATCAACTTTTTTTTCTTGCTACTATCTAATTTTCAAAATCCAATAGGTCCCCACGACGCTCGGGTAAATCTTCATTTAGCATATTGTGCTTCCCTATTCTTGTTGGTCTCTTTTGTTTACAAATAGTCTGACTATCCGTTTAACTACGTATCCTACAGCAAAATGTGTAAATGTATAATGAAGTGTTATCTGCATTAACAATGGAATTGCGACATTGGATGTTCAATTCTCGGAGGAGAGTCACGCAGATTACTACATAGTATTGAGCATAGCGTGTGTTTAACAGTGTTATCTTGCAGCACACAAGTGGAATTGAGAGAGAATCCCTGTTGAGGTAATCCTCCAACAGTATAACCTCTCAGGCAGATTGTCCCGTGATTAATTTCATTATCTCTCTCATGTGTTTGTGACAATTAACATCGTCTCTTGTCGTTCAACAACTACGCCTTTTTTTCCTTTATATTCAACATCTGATATCTTCCCATATGAAAAGCGTTCTTACTATGATATTCCACATCTCCATTATACATCTGTATACCATAAAGCGTTAACGTAAATAAATAAAGAAAAAATATCTCATTATGTAACACAATTTTCTTCTACTTGCTGTAAAGTCACCTAAAATCTTTTTTATAGAGTGGATATAAAGTCTAGAACCTCAAAAGTACTCGTTACTTCAATTCATTATTATTATTATTATTATTATTATTATTATTATTATTATTATTATTATTATTATTATTATTATTATTATTATTATTATTATTATTATTATTATTATTATTATTATTATTATTATTATTATTATTATTATTATTATTATTATTATTATTATTATTATTATTATTATTATTATTATTATTATTATTATTATTATTATTATTATTATTATTATTATTATTATTATTATTATTATTATTATTATTATTATTATTATTATTATTATTATTATTATTATTATTATTATTATTATTATTCAGTATACGCTTTGCAGAGTAAATTTAAGCCTCAAAGCGATCAGATCTGTGCTGTAAGCTGAAGATAAACAGAATATGAAGCACACTAGTGCATTTGTAGTTAGCCTTTTGTATGCAAATAAAACATAACAGCAATAACACTAATAAGAAACGAAGAAATGCCAATAAAACATTACGTACCCTCATGCTTGCTCTTTACGCTCTGTTATTGTAAGACAATAGTAGCACATACAGGAGTGAGTTTATTCCCTGGAAAATAAAGATCCTGTAAGTAGAATGGGACTTTCTCGGTTGTTTATACTGTTATTGTCTATTATCATGAAGTATACAAGCTGGTTCAATTGCCTCTCCCCTGAGGTCTCTCTGAGAGGCGGCAACGCCACTGGTCTCTCTTCCGCCGTGAACATCTGCAACTGTTTTAACTCACGAAGGGTTATCTACTTACGGTGGGGCCGGCTGCAGTGGGCCACCTGGTGTATCCAGCTAAAATGACCTAGTTGTCGACGGGCTCTTTAAACCCCACTCTCACTCACTCACTGACTCACTGACTCTGTCACTCACTCACATATCACTCACCCACTCACCCACTCTCCTCAGTCACTCACACATCACTCCTCACTCACCCATCCACTCACTCCTCACTCACTCTCTTGTACCACATACATTTAGAAAGAAGCAGAATATAGAATATTTTTTGTATGTATAAATCAATTTAAATCGTAGAATTTTACTTTCATTCCTTAATGATTTGTAATGCTCTAGTTAATTAGCCATATATGTTTTAGCAATAGTTTTTGCTATTCCGTTATTCCCGTATAATTATTTTAGTATATAATACTATAATCGTGAAAAGATCCACTGAGTTCTGTAATCTCAAATAAAAGAAAAACAACAGATCACCGATAGTAAAATATTTAAGAATTATAAGCTATATGGTTACCTTAAAATTCCATACTCGAGAAACAACTGAATGTCAGTACACAGAATGATAAAGTATTGAACACTTCGAACCATAAATAACCGGTATCTTGGAAAGTTGTTAAAACAGAAAAGGCCATTTGAAATAAACTGTGTTTTTAAAATATCTAACTACACATTCTTTGGTACTAACTTTTCTTGTATCGTTTAACGTATATCAGTTACACAAGATAATATAAAATTCCTTCCGAGGACTTCACAGTTATTCCCAGAAAATTTAAAATATACAGTTCATTTATGATGTAAATATATATGGTATATGAACCCAAAATTCTTTGGAACCATTTTCCGGAAAATAAAAAATTTCGGGAAATGATCAATTTAAAGGGTACTTTGAAACTGGGGGACTTTCCTAAAACATTTGTGTCGCATCTTTACAAGATGCCAAGATACCAATTTTGGTGTTTGTCAGATTTTGTTTTTGAGTTATGCTATTCACAGACAAACATGCGCGCGCGGCTTCTTCTAAACATGCTCTCTTTGGATTCAAAAGGCCATAAAACATGCATTTACGTTGAAATTTCGGTGCAAAATTTTATGGTGAAGTAGAAATTCAGAGAAATAACAGAATGTTTGGTTCACTACACCAAAAAAAAGTAAAAATAAAAACAAAAAAATTAAAGATATAAATAAAAAATAAAAATAAAGGATTTCAAACAAAGTGTGTTTAGGTGTACAATTTTGTGCAATGAGATATTGTCTATCTTTACGGCTTACAGTCGTTCAGAATGAAGATGACTTCTAAGGGCATTCTCAGAAAATTCAAGATATACATTTAATTTGTCACAGAAATATCTTAAACTTATATTTTAATCAAAACCTTTAGAGTAATTTTTAAGAAAATCAGTATTTTCTGAAAATGTTCCATGTAAAAGATGGTCTGGGATGGTGGATTTTCATGAAAATCTTTGTGTAGCAAGCTTAGGAAATGCTGAACTTAAATCCAAGAGTGATATATGAACAACTTTACGTTTTTGAGTTATGCTGTTCACACACACACATGGCGGCGCCGTGGCCGAGCGGTTAGCGCGCTCGCCTACCACCTAGGCGGCCCGGGTTCGATCCCAGGGACCCGCATGTGGTATTCGTGGTGGACGAAGCGGCGTCAGGGCGGGTTTTCTCCGGGTGCTCCGGTTTCCTCCGCCATCTCATTCCACCGGTGCTCCATATTCATTCCATGTGTCATCAGTGTCACCGCCTGCGGTGCCGTAGTAGTAAAATCGGGCGTTAAACACTACAACAACAATACAACAACACACACACACACGCGCGCGCGCGCACAAACACACACACAAACATACACACACTCATACTAACACACATATACACTGGCCTGCTTATAAACATGCTTACTTTATTAAGGGGTAGTCAAAATGTGTATTTCTAGTGAAATCTTGATACCGAATTTTTGGTTGGAATATAATACTTCCTCTTCCTCCTATATACATGATAGAAGAAATAAAAATACTCTAAGATCCAGGGACGTAGTTGAACACTCAATAAAATATTCCCTTTCTTATAGGCAGCCCAGCATGCAGCTGTGTATAGCATTTAGCCTACAGAGTGAGGCAAACCACTTCAAATTGTTCGGGTCAGCGCCGACCAGAACCTAATTTTGTTGAGTACTCGTATGTTATTTGGTCACCTCTGGGCCGATGCGCAGCACAGCCTTGACGTCATATCTCCCCCCGCAGTGAATGTGTGGACAAACTGGTCCCATCTCAAGTTAAAACACGTAGTTTAGATAAGAAACTCCCTTCAAAATACAAATATTTGACTCCTGTTATAAGCGCCGTTAGAGTGTATCACATGACTTGGAGGTTTAGGCACTACCTTCTTTTCAATGCTTATGCTCCAATACACGTAACCGCACTTGGACATCTTTAAAGCGCATCTCTTTATAAGTGCAGGTTTCCATATGAAAAGAAAGTGAACTATCGATTATTTTCGCACGTTCAATCGAAGAACAACTAACGCGAGTTTAGAAAAAGTAAAAATGTCAGACACAAACATCAAGAGATATGTATGAAAAATTCTATGCACAGTTTATGGACTGGAGTAAAACTGTATAACCTCATTTTCACAAAGAGCATTGCTGGTGTGCTTGGAAAAATTGTGCAAAGTATAAAATCATCGACCTTGTGGAACCTGTATTCCATTTTGTAATCAAATGTTCGAATAAAATCTATACTTTCGCGTCTGCGCACATATCATATCCCTGCCAGCTGTTTAACTGCGAAAGTAAGGTCAATACACTTATTGACTCAGGTAAGCATAGAATATTAAGCATAATTTATAAACATTTTAAAGCAAGACACATGTTGAAATATAAATACTTGCTTGAAACTTGACTATAATGACAGTTAAGATGGTCGAATGAAAATTATGAAACTGGCTCCGCTCGTTTCATATAAATGTTCGCGTCTGAGTTACTGTCATTATAGTCTCGTTGCATAATATGCTATTTATCCCACTCTTACTTCATACGTCACCACGGACGGTGGACACTTGTAATACATGAAACAAATGATGATCGGAAAAGGACGTTTAGAAAGAAACCTTGCTGGCTGTAGATTCAGGTGTCTCTTCAGGTGTCTGCAAGTCATGAGGACAAGGGATTCCCACTAAGTGGGGAAGGTTCTAGTAGGATTTGAATAGCAGACTTCCCGTTCACGAGGGTAGCCTTAACGACCCCGGCTACTTGTGTCAGTGAGTTTAGATGGCGTCTTTGATGGGCCAGTATTACTTGATTGCTGAAGGAGGAACTAAGGCACAATGATCGGTTTTATGTATTTGACCGGTCTCCCAGATATCGAGTAAAGAGTAATTAGCCTTGCCCATTATTATTTCTAGGCTTATCTATCAGATCGCGTCTTTCTCTCTGACACACTCGCACATACGTGTGGGCGTAAACACACACACACACACACACACACACACACACACACATACACACATACACAAACGCGCCCGCACAAATCTAGTCGTTCATGAAAAGACCTTCATGACTCCGGCAGGAAAGGATGAAGTGAGAGCGCTCTATGGGTGTGTTGGAACCCGGTCGAGTAGCGCGAGCCAGTGTGGGGGTCCCTAACGTGCGCTGAAGATTCTTAATCTCGACACCAGGGTTTACAAACCAATCCACCTGTCAGGCGGCTAGTACAGGGATGTCCAATGTTTGCGAAAGAAGGGAGGTTAGATTTAGCTCATTCCACTACACGCATACTTTGCCACACAGACGTGTATTGGGTTATAGTTGCGGTTTTGTTACATGCACGTTGCGCTTGATCTACTCTTGTACTAAGTAATCTTACAAACTCTTATTCCTATATCTTCTTCCATGTTAGTCGAGGTAAACATTTGCAGAAATTATCTTATTGCTGATTTTCCTGTAAGCGCAAGGTGAATATGGAAATACAGTAGGCTTTGAGCGATAGTCAAATCTTTTAAAGCTTTGAAATTCCTTTCTCTGTGCACGGCCAAGAAATAAAAAAGTGAATAAAAACCTTCTATATGAGAAAAGTATAAGTATTGCAAAACTCATACAAATAACAAAGAATATGCCCAAAATGGTTCAATCCACACAAGAAAATGAATTTAGATATAACTTGTGTGTTTTTACGAGATTTACGTTTCTTGTATAGTAAGATTTAGACTATCTCTTACGGTTTATCAGTTATGCAAATCAAGAGCAATCAAGAGCTACGTGGGCTATGCATAGAAAATTCAAAATGGAAATTTAATGTTCCATAAAAATATCCTAAACATGTTGCATTTTAATTAAATTCGTTAGAACCATTTTCGAGAAAATCAAAATTTTCGAAAACTTTTCCATGTAAAGGGTAGTTTAGGGTAGAGGAGTTTTCTTCAAAACTTCTGTTTTGCATCCTTAAAAGATATTAAAGTGAAATAACAACTTCACTTATGCTGTTCACAGATTCGTACACAGACACACACAACACGGACCTATTTCTAAAACTGATTTTTTTTATTCAGGGGGCTCAAAGCATATATTTCGGAGAAGTATTGACATCGAAATTTTGGGACGAATACAATGCCTCTCCTACTTTATTATACGTAGTAGAGAAAGTAAAAATATACCAGGTGGCCCACTTCATCCGGCATTGGGGTAACGATATAACCCTTCGTGCGTTAAAACAGTTGCAGAATACTGTGGGGTAATCAAGTTAGTGCCGTGCGTGAACTTTGTTTTGCTTGTAAGAGAAGCGAACAAGAACAGAATTCCCCAGGCTTCAGCTATCGTGTGCAGCGCGTGATAATAGACAAGAACAGTCCTAGAATATTTTCCTCTTCACTTATAGGACTTTATTTTCAATGGTATAAACTCATTCCGGATTACAGATTGTAAGTTGCCGTAAGCAAATCCATGGAAACATGAGGACACGTAATGTTTCATTGACATTTATTTCTTTCTTACTAATGTTATTGTTGTATTTTATTATTATGTTAGTTATTTTTGTTATTGCTATTATTACTTTTATTAATTTATTCTTATTAGTTTATTATTGTTAATTATTACTATTATTATTTCTCTTACTATTATAATTTTAACAGCAATTAATTTTGCTACTATTCTATAGTAATCATTTTTATCAGTCTGTTCATTGGTAACATGTGTATCATTACTGCTGTCATTCTTGTAATTATTATTACTATTAGCATTATTAATATCCCCATTATTATTTTTATTAGTTCTGCTAATATTGTTAGTTTTTGTTGTTGTAGTTATTACCATTATCATCAGAACTTCTATTATTAGCATCATAATTGTCAGTCTTATTTTAGTTTTAGTATTATCATTTTGTTATGGTTTATTGTTATGCTATTATTTTCATCGTTATTATTACCATCAAAGGCTACTGTTATGGTGATTTCATTCACAGAACAAGTGTTGAAAATGATGCCTTGTTGATTGATACAATGTTTCAACGGTCTCCATGTATCCATATGGAAGTTTCTGAGAACTGCAGGTGTGACAGATGCATATGCTTTAACGACACTTTGAGGGGATTTGTATAAAACAAAATATTGTTGAGTGTCTCCAAAATAAATAAACTAAATGGGTTAGATTAGATCTTGTTAGCCAAGGTACTGGGCCACCTAGACCCATCCAATGTGCAGGTTACAACTAATGAAATGGACCTTTACATGTTCATAAAAGCAAGGTGGTGCACTCGTTTGAACCAGTGCACAGTGTTGTACCGCCATGGTACAGAAACCTCATCAGGAAAATCCTGAAGCTCACCTTGCAGGAATACCAGATACCGTGGTCCTCTAAGTCTGTCTGGGAGAAAGTCACCACCACCACCATCACCACCACCACCACTAACACTACCACCACCACCACCACTACCACCAACACTACCACCACCACCATCATCACCACCACCACCATCACCACCACCATCACCACCACCACCACCATCACCACCACCATCACCACCACCACCCCCACTATCATCACCATCACCACCATCACCACCATCACCACTACCACCACCACCATCACAACCACCACCATCACCACCATCACCACCACCATCACCACCATCACCACCACCACCACCACCACTATTACCACCACCACCACCATCACCATCACCACCACCACCATCACCACCACCATCACCACCACCACTACCACCATCACCACCACCACCATCACCACCACCACCATCATCACCACCACCACCATCACCACCACCATCACCACCACCACCACCATCACCACCACCATCACCACCCCCACCACTACCACTACCATCACCATCACCACCACCACCGCCGACACCGCCTCCACCACCACCATCACCACCACCATCACCACCACCACCATCACCACCACCATCACCACCACCACCACCATCACCACCACCACTACCACCATCACCATCACCATCACCACCACCATCACCACCACCACCATCACCACCACCATCATCACCACCACCACCATCACCACCACCACCATCACCACCACCACCACTACCACCATCACCATCACCATCACCACCACCATCACCACCACCACCATCACCACCACTACCACCACCAGCACCATCACCACCACCACCACCAACACCATCACTACCACCATCATCACCACCACCACCATCACCACCACTACCACTACCACCACCACCATCACCACCACCACCATCACCACCACCACTACCACCACCACCATCGCCACCACCACCATCACCACCACCATTATCACCACCATCACCACCACCACCATCATCACCACCACCATCACCACCACCACTACCACCACCATCATCACCACCGCCGCCACCACCACCCCCACCCCCACCACTACCACCACCATTACCACCACCACCACCACCCCCCACCACTACCACCACCACCACCACTACCACCACCACAACCCCACCACCCCCCACCACTACCACCACCACCGCCACCACCACCTCCACCACTACCACCACCACCCCCACCACTACTACCACCACAACCACCTCCACCACCACCTCCACCACCACCTTCACCACCACCTCCACCACCATCACCACCACCACCTCCACCACCACCACCTCCACCACCACCACCTCCACCACCACCATGCGCACGTCGGCGCATATACCAAGTATTGTAGAGAATGCAGAAAAGGTCGTGGGAGCTCTAAGCCGATTGTTGCCAAATGTGGGAGGGCCTAAGGCTGACAAAAGACGCATTCTGGGCAGTGTAGCGAATTCCATTATCCTATACGGAGCGGAGATCTGGGGGGATTGGATAGACAAGGTCACATATAGGAAACTTACAGAAAAGCCACAGAGGAAGATTTCAATCAGAATAGCCAGTGGATACAGGACTATCTCAACCAAAGCAATACAGGTCATTGCGGGAATGATCCCGATACCCTTACTGGTGAAATAAAGAAGACACATGGATGGAGCACAATGGAACAGAAATTACACGACAGTGAAGGAAAATATTTTAAAGAAATGGCAGTCTGAATGGGATGCAGAGGTGAAAACGGGCCAATGGACAAAAAGGCTGATACCTGACATAAAGAAATGGATAGACCGAAAACACGGGGAGACAGAATACTTTTTAACACAATTTTTATCCGGACACGGATGTTTTAAGCTACCTGTACCCTTTTGGTCTGGCTTCAAACGACACATTTCTACGGTGTGGGGAATATGATACGCCAGAACACAATATATTCAGTTGTCCAAACTGGAAAGAAAAGAGAACGCGCCTTCAAGATAAAATAGGGAAAATGACAGTGGATAACATAGTTTTATGTTGGATAGCAATAGCAATTGGAAGGATATTACTACATTTATAAAACAAGTTTTAAAGGAGAAACATAGTTACGATAGCAAAGTAACGATCAACTTAAACAGAGATAATTAAAAAATTGATAAATTGAAATAGCTAAAAGCAGCATCAGAGTGTCACAGTCTCCTGAAGTAATGTCACCAGCAGTTCCAGGAGACGAAGTCCTATGTGACTGGAAGTAGGGGTTTTTAGTTGGTAGAAGCCCAACTCCCACACAGAGTGGTGTCCTTTGAGGATTTTCCCTGACTATAAAAAAAACACCACCACCATCACCCCCCACCACTACTACCCCCACCTCCACCACCACCTTCACCACCACCTCCACCACCACCTCCACCACCACCACCATCACCAGCACCACCACCACCATCACCACCTCCACCACCACTACCACCACCACCACCACCGTCACCCCCACTACCACCACCACCCCACCACTACCACCACCACTACCACCACTACCATCACCACCACTACCATCACCACCACCATCACCACCACCACCCTACCACTACCACCACCACCATCACCACCACTACCACCACCAACCCACCACTACCACCACTACCCCACCACTATCACCACCACCCCCACCACTACCACCACCACTACCACCACCACCCCACCACTACCACCACCAGCTCCACCACCAGCACCACCGTCGCTACCGCCGCCACCACCACCAACCCCCACCACCACCCCATCACTACCACCACCACCCCCACCACTACCACCACCACCGCCGCCACCACCACTACCACCACCTCCACCTCCACCACCACCCCTACCACTACCACCACCCCCCACCACTACCACCACCACCACCATCATCACCACCCCCCACCACTACCACCACCATCACCACCACCTCCATCACCACCCCACCACTACCACCAACACCCCCCACCATTACGATCACCACTACCACAACCACCCCCACCACTACCACCACCACCCCCACCACTACCACCACCACCGCCGCCGCCACCACCACCGCCACCACCACCTCCACCACCACCACCCCACCACCACCACCACCACCACCCCACCACTACCACCACCCCTACCACTATCACCACCACCCCAGCACTACTACCACCACCACCCCACCACTACCACCACCACTACCCCACCACTACTACCAACACCAACACCCCCACCACTACCACCACCACCACCTCCACCGCCACCACCACCAACCCCCACCACTATCATCACCACCACCCCACCGCTACCACCACCACCCCACCGCTACCACCACCACCACACCACCACACCACCACCCCACCACTACCACCACCACCCCACCATTACCACCACCCCCCACCACTACCACCACCCCACTACTACCACCACCACCCCCACCACTACCACCACCACCTCCACCGCCACCACCTCCATCACCACCACCACCCCTACCACTACCACCACCACCACTACCACCCCACCCACAACCACCACCCCACCCCTACCACCACTACCACCACCCCCACCACTACCACCACCACCTTCACCACTACCACCACCACCCCACCACTGCCACCTCCACGACCTCCAGCACCTCCACCACCACCACCCCACCACTACCACCCCCCACCACCTCCACCACCACCACCCCACCACTACCACCCCCACCACTACCACCACCACGACCACCACCACCACTACCACCCTCCACCACTACCACCACGACCACTACCACCACTACCACCACCACTCACCACTACCACCACGACCACCACTACCACCACCACTACCACCACCACCCACCACTACCACCACCACGACCACCACCACTACCACCACCATCGTTACCACCAACACTACCATCCCCCACCACTACCACCACGACGACCACCACCACCCCCCACCACTACCACCACCACGACCACCACCACTACCACCACCTCCACTACCACCACCACTACCATCCCCCACCACTACCACCACGACGACGACCACCACCACCACCCCCCACCACTACCACCACCACCCCCCACCACTACCACCCCACCACTACCACCCCACCACTACCACCACTACCGCCACTGCTAATAACAATACCAATAATTATGATGTTAAACACACTAATCAAAAAGTAATAACAATAATATCAATATTGATAAACATAATAATGACGATAAATACACCAATAAGAGTGAAATAATAATATAAATTTACTGGTAAGAATACAAACAATATAAATAACATCATAATAATAACGACAAACAAAAGTAATGACAATGATTAAAATAATAATAAAATACAATAACAATAAGAAACAAAGAAATGCCATAAACATTTATGCTAATATAGGATACAACACATTGCACTTGACATACTGATACCATATTTTGGCGAAACACGCAAGCTAAGTTTGAAGCTTGCATTGTAACTGCGACAAATTCCTTGGCTTGATACTGCTTTTTGCTCTAAGTGGTCGTTCATATCGGCATAAGTTGGGTGCTTAGCAATATCCACGAAGAAAATGATTATTCCGATACTGTTGAGTATCCCGCTGAAATTGAATTACAAGGTAATGAAAAAAATTGGTAGACGTACATGGTATTAGCGCCAATAAAATAAGGTGACAAAGTGACAAAATCCAGTCCAGTTACTTTTCTATCACTTTTTTGTCTTCTAAAATTTTATCACAAATACAGTTTTCTTCACGTCGTCAACACAGTCTGCCTTTTGTGGTATCACAGCTCGCAATTTTTTATTTCTCGCAACCTTTCCAAGTTCTTTAAGTGTCTTTATTCACTTTCTCTGTCTCTCATATACTAACTAGAGTTGCAATCACCCGACGCCCGTTAGAGCCTTCTTCACGACGACCGACGTATCTTTTATGATGACACACGCACGCACAGCTATCTCACACTCACTGACACACTGACCGACTCATGTCTGTAAATCTAACTTGGTACTCTGCTGTTCCTTGCCTCCTTAAATAAGCGGATGATGTCATACGACCTTTCTCGACTTCTACATACACGCCGGCGATCAGGTGGCTAGATCTTTCTCGAAAGTTGTAGAGAAAGCCTCTTTTGTCTAAGCGCATCCATTGTTGTTAGTCTCATACACACAAACAGTTGCGCGGGACAGTCTAACCTTGAACGCCTTTGCCGGGACGTGGCGTGAAGCAGCCCGGCCACGACAGTCCTTTGTTTTCCACCGCGCCCGACGTCACAATACTGATAAAAGTTCGCATTGTGGTGTGTGGTGTAACAAAATGCCTTGTCACCAGTTTCTGTTATAGACACTGGTTGTATTGTCTCAAATGAGCATAGTTTCTTTTCTTTCTTGTTTTGCAGCAAGGGTATATAAAAAGACAAGGTAGCGGATAAAAGCCGCGCTCTAACTTTTTGATGTGATATTTGCATAAATTGTGCGGCTTGTTTTCAGAGCAAAACTTGCAGTGTTGGAAGACATTGAAGTCCCGTCCGAGAGGAGTCCTTCCAGCCAAAATATTTAAGCTGGCATACTCGAAGACCATCTAAGATAGTATTTTTATGCTGGTTCATTCAGAGGAGATCGCTACGCCCCATTCTTTCCTGTGATAAAAACTGTCTGCCCTACCGAACAAAATGCCATATTATAGTCCATATAATATAATGACAACTCAGTCGACCTGACAGGTAATGTATGATCTCAATGCCACGTACCCAGAACACAGAATCGGATAATGTGGAGCCCCGCTGGCTCACCTCATCTAATCCTATTAGACACACTAGATACAGTGACTGCATTAGTCGGCATCACCGTAAGTGCAACTGTTACAAAAATATGTATACAGGAACCAGGTGAATTTAACTAAACCTCTCTCACTTGTAATTTCTCCTAGGAGCATCAAGCCGAAATATGCTCTTTCTACAATGATTAAAGTAGGACTTTATCCAAACTGGAGATATTGGTGTAAGACTCTGGCGTCGTTCTCTACTATGCATTTTGTGGTAGGTAGAAGAAATATGTAGTCTTGACACTTCACTAAAAATTCGATATCTACTAAGATTTCACCGGAAATACATGATTTGCAGTCCCTTGAATCCAAAAAAGCATTTAAAAAAAAAGTCCAGTGTATACGTCTACATGTATGTGTGTGCTTGTGTGTGTGTGTGTGCGTGTGTGTGTGTGTGTGTGTGTGTGTGTGTGTGTGTGTGTGTGTGAATCGCATAACAGGAAAACGATATGATGAATAAATACCAACCTTGGTGTTTAAGTTCATTCCCTTCCAAACATTTTCACGAACATTGCCAACTGCAAATTACCATTTACAAGGAAAATGTTGCAAATGTTTTATTTTCTCAAAAATGGCTAACGATTTTAATTAAAACACCATATATTTAATATGTCTAATGACGAATGAAATGTATACCTATCCTGAGTTTTCTGGAAGTACCCTGCGAAGTCTGCTTCATTTGGTATTAATTTTGTATACCTACTTTTTATGACCGGTGTTACATTCACACGGCTTTCTCTACTCGCTTTTCTTTTACGTAACACATTCATATGTCCTTCTCTACTTGCCCTTCAAAAACAATTCATACAATTTTCTATAACTGAAATAGAAATGCAACGTGAGTGACTGAGTGAGTGGAGTTCAAGGGCCCATCGTTGACGAGGTCATTGGACCCGAAAATGCAACATGTTACATTCGCACGGTTTTCTCTGCTCACTTTTCTTTTACGGAAAAGATGTCTTTCTCTACTCCCATTTCTACGTACAAGTTATATAATTTTCTGTATGTCTGAAACAAAAATGAAACTCGTTACATTCACTTTTATTTTACGTAAAATATTCAGATGTGATTCTCTTCTCACTCTTCTACAAAAAATTCATACACTTTTCTGTATTATCGAAACAGAAATGCATCTACTATACATATTTACACGGTTTTCTGTACTTGTTTTTCTTACTGTGGTATTTGTGGTTGTTCAACAGTGCTTTTGCATAGTACCTTCCCGGTGTTTCTTTTTATGTATTTAATTTATTTTTTATTCCTTATGGTACCCTAACAGTTTTAATTAAACATTTACTTAAGTGTGTTAAGTAATATTTTAAAATATCTCCAAAGAAACACAAGTTTATTGGGCAAGTGCAATCTAAGTTCGAAAGTTTTAGGGATAAATCGTCAAACCACGGGCAACACCTGGTATTTCAGCTGCTATTTAAACAAATCTGATGTGTTATACTCACATGACTTTCTCTACTCTTGTATTAACCGTTCTTACAAACTCTTACTCCTACATCTTCTTCGTGTTAGTTCAGATAACCATTTGCAGAAATTATCTTATTGCTTATTTCCTTGTACGTATAAGGTGAATATGGGAATACAGTAGGCTTTGTGCGATAGTTAAATCTTTTAAAGCTTTGAGATTTCGTTCTCTTTGCACGCTTAACATAAAAATGAGCAACGATGTTCTATTTGACAGAAGTTCTACAAAACTCACACAAATTCGAAATGGTTCACTCCGCAAAATAATTTATCAGGCATAAATTGTGTGTTCTAGCAAGACCTACATTTTTATATAGTAAGATTTGGTCTATCTCTTACGGTTTACCGGTTATACGTACAAAAGTCATTCAGAGTAAACAGGAGTATATGGGCTATATCCAGAAAAATCAAGATATATATTTCATTTGTCTTAAAATTATCTCAAACATATGGCATTTTAATCAAAATCGTTAGAGCCATTTTCAAGAAAATCAAAATTTTCGAAAAATTTTCCATGTAAAGGATAGCTTAGAGTGGGGATATTTTTTTTCAAAATCTTCGTGTCGCATCCTTGAAACACATTACACTTAAATACCAACTTTGGTTTGTAACCGACTTTTCATTTTTGAGTTATGCTGTCCACAGACTGACAGACAGACACACGTGCACACACACAGACACACAGACACACACACATGGATCTTTTTCTAAAAATGCTTTTGTTTTTTTGGATTCAGAGGGCCTCAACACATATTTACGGTGAAATCTCGACATCGAATTTTTGGGTGGTATACAATACTTCCCACACTGAGTAGTAGAAAAAGTAAAAATTAATTAGCGAACGAATTAAAATCGTGATGCTGTATTTTAGAAACACCGTTTCTGCAGCCTGTAGCAATCCCAGATCTGTTAGCTGCAAGATGAACAGTCTTACATCAGACAGTACATAACCCCTTTTAATCCTTGAAACGACATATAGCGTGTCTTGATGTTACCTAGTAGTTATATAGGCGATTGAGGCGGCAGTTATCCTGAAAAATAATGGGGCAATTGCTGTAGGCCGACAGACAGGAGTGCGCGCGCACATGGCATGGTTTGTGTCAGAGATCCTGAGGAGTGGTAAAAGAGGGCGTACTCTGATTCAGGACACCACGTGCTACGACCAAGCGTCAAAAGTTCAACTGTTTCCCTATATACGAGAAGGAGAAACTTTGCATTATCATTGTGCTATTATTTTGGTGAAAGTGTTATTTGCTGTAGGCACGCTTGCGCTAGCTAAGCTTTCTGGAGATAGATAACTACCGGCAGGCAGGGTGTCGAGTGACTATCAGTAAACAGCTGAGAGATGGCGGCAGACAATGTGTGCTTTAAGGCTGAGAGCTCTGAGAATCTCAATAATGGAATTACGTTGCCCCAGCTAGCCTCGGCCCCAGGGTCCAACGACCCCCAACTGTCAACAGGACCCCAAACACCTAAGAATGACACAGGTAGGGCAACAACTCTTTATTTTATCGTAATCTTACTCCTGGTTTTATCTTTATTATTTTCTACCGTTTATTAAATCTTTAATGTTTTTTAGCGCTTTACTTCCATCCTCTTTTATGGTTAGTTTAATGTTCCCTACCTTGTTCTGAACTGCCCAATTTTAATTTCTCTGTAGGTACGTATGGTCCTGCATTCCACACAAAAATTCGATTACGAAATTTACCAGAAATACACGTTTTGAGACTCCATGAGTATAAAAGACAATGTTTACAAAAAAGTACATGCGCGCTGATGTATATGTGTGTTTGTGAAATGATTTCGATTAAAATCTCTTATAATTATGATACTTGTTGAACAAATTAAGTTTATTTCTTAAATTTTCTATGAATTAACACTCCTCTTCATTCTAATGACTTTTGTTTAATTCTAAACCGTAAGAAGTAGATGAAACCTTACAGGAGAAAAAAATATATAACTCTCGTTAAAGCACACAAGTGTTAACCATTTCCTTGTATTGGTTTTTAATTTTCCAATAATTATATTTCTTTCCGCTGAAAAGTAGCTATTTGTTTTCATCGCGTGGTCATGCAAGATAATGGAATTTGACGCACGCTCTTTAAGCATCTCACTGTCGTTTTACTTGCTGTGTTCTGCAACGAAATATGTGAATGTTAACTGAATATTTATCTTACCTATTAAGAATTAGTTACCATGATAAACTTTTGTAGAAATAGTTTGTAGAGAAATCAGT
Source organism: Tenodera sinensis (assembly GCA_030765045.1). NCBI lineage: Eukaryota > Metazoa > Arthropoda > Insecta > Mantodea > Mantidae > Tenodera > Tenodera sinensis. Next base: position 85,616,907 of record CM060968.1, on the reverse strand, counting down.
AGAGAAAGTTATGCGAATGGAGTATCACATATTTCTCATTCCAATCCAATATTTTATTCTGATTACCGCCTGTGGTGCCGTAGTAGTAAAAGCGGGCGTTAAACACAACAACAACAATTCTGATTATTTTCTCATAGTACTATTCTTTATTTCATGTGTATTTTGCACATAATTTCCTGCAATCGCTTAATTTTACTAACCTTTAACTTAATTTTGATATTGTTGTAATGTTTTGGTATTCATTTATATTTTGGTCACGTTGTTTGATTAAAGAGTCGTACTTTTATACCAAATTATTCGTTTATAAAGGAATTCTATTGCACACGGACTTTTTAAGCGTTTCATTTCACTCCTTTGTGTGTTATTTCATCTTGGCTTTCTATTCTACATTTCTTTCTTTCATCTCTCACAGTGACATTAGTTACAACAGAAAAACTTGATCGTCCCATAATAAACGTCACTTTGTTGGTTTAAATATTACTATACAATCATATATAACTTGTAAACGCAGTTAAAATATCACGTTTATCTACGGTTTGATAAACTTGACTTAGGTTCACGAGATATTTTAGTCAAGTATTTACATTTCGATAGGATGAATGCTGCTAAATGAGTACCATAGGGCTTATCACATTCATGTTGCTTCATTTCACTTCATTCATGTCCTTAAAAGTGCTTGTAAAATGACATGAGAAAAAGAAACTAATGCGAACAAATTGCTAGAGTAGATTCAGTATGACCTTGGCTTCACATGCATGATTTGAACAACTTTATGCCACAAAATAACAGTGCAAATAGGGGGGGAAACATTAGAATGCTACTTGCAGTTCAATCGGTGGTGCGTGTTTAAAGGCGACCTTGAAATAAATGTTGAGTCGTCTGTCTGAAAGGCAGTATTGTAACCTTGAACCTGCTGTGTATACAAACCTAGGTATTTTAAACGAACCGATCTGTGAATTTTTCGAAACTTTGAGCACTATAGAGAGTTTTTACATATCAAGTCGCTATAAAGAAATGTGGTAGCAAAGTTAGGTATAACATATTAAGCCACTCCTGGCTTATGCATTTTTAAAATTAATTTGCTCAGGGTTATTTAAATTGCCACGCAAGTTCCTCATTTAAACTCCGAATGTAAAAATATTTACACGAAACGTATCTAGAGAACCGGACATATTGTAGGTTAAATAGCCTAATTTGAAAATTTTTTGACCATTTTGCCCAATTTACACTGATTGCTCCACTTAAGCTTCGAGATTCAAGAAATGTACTAGTGAGGTTACAGAGAGCAGAATTCGATTTCCGTTTGTTCCAATCAGTTTATGTTCCAGACCTAAATATACTAACTGCGAATGTCAGAAAGTATTTCTGGAAACAATACCACCCAGCGTGGTCATATATAACAGATAACATCTAAGTTAATGATTTGTTTTAGTCAAGGGGAAGTTTCCCTCGATGTGGCTTTCCCCTCCACCCAGGTCTCGCCCCCCCCCCCCTTCTTGAATACCAGTACGGAGGGAGCTTCCTAAGGCGATCGGAAACTTTATCTACATAAACTAGCCGCTAGGGGGTGGTGAATAAAGGCCTAAGGCACATAAATTGCACAAATTAAAAGGTAACCTTAAAGCAGCTGTCTTATCTGAAAATCAAGTAGGTACTTATTGACAACAAAACCAAATTAATGGATCGTAATGTCTATACAGGATGATTCAAAACTAGGTTTACAAAGTTTGGGTATGGATGCCTATAATTCTTTGTTTTCTTGTTATTAATGAAACTTACGTTCAACGGTCTTCCAGGTCCAATCTCACAACTTCATTTATGCACTCGTTCATGGCAAAATGTTGCCATGGAGACTTGTTTACAATTGTCATTTGTCTTCAACGTTTGAATTGCATACATCTCAGTAATGAGTTAGCTCTACGTGTTTCGTTCAACCATGGCGAAATATCCAGCTGTTTTATTTGTATTGTTCGAGATGCACTAGTGACGTATTGGTAGAAGAGGGCCAGTTTCATGGCCTGCACGTGCACCCGACCTCATTCCTCTGGATTTTTATCTCTGGGTGCATGTTAAACAATTGGTTTATGTAGCAAACACCTTGGATGAAGAAACTTTTCATCGAGTGACATGGAAGTATTCGAAATCATTCACCACTACCATGGAGTATTTGAAAGGCTGCGACAGTCCGTGATTCGACCAATACATGCATGTTTAGAATCAAGGGCACGTTTGGAGCACTTGTTATGGGGTTTATATGAACACTCCGCTACACTGACTGCACGTGCATTTCTAGTAATACAAGTGTCAGAGCATCACTTCACTGCAGTAACAACGCAACCGGGGAATCAACGAGTATCAGGTGATAAATGGAAGTAAAATATTTATGCTCATGTTTAAATGTTTTGTAAGTTGAATTATGGTATTTATTCACCCCGTTCATTACTTAAAAGCATCAAATAAGCGATAATATGTGCAATGTAGTAAGGAACTATTTCCAATCGCGCTTCTCCATTTCACTCGTGCTGAAAGTTGTGCTGCGGCGTAATGTTGACATCCGTACACACTTTAAGACCGGATAGGCTATAAAAGATTTGACTATCGCTCAAAGCCTACTACATTCTCATATTCCCCTTGTTCCTACAAGGAAGTAAGCAAAGGAAATAAGCAATAAGATAATTTCTGCAAAAGTTTATCTCAATTAACACGAAGGAGATATAGGAATTACAGTTTGTAAGAATGGTTAGCACAGGAGTAGAGAAAGTCATGTGAGTGCAACACATCAGCTTTTTTATTCAAGGCATGCAGTTAATAGTTACTGTCAATCACTGTTTCTACTACTGTATTGCGTAATTGTTTCAAAGTTTTCATTGTTGATCTTTTTGGTAAACAATAAATGTCAAGGTGGTCGTGAAGTACTACCCCGTAGGTACAATGTGACTCATGTAAAAAGTAAAAAACGAACTGTTAAATAGTGTTAAACAGGCATCGGCAAACATGTACTCAACGAGGCCTCGCAACTATGACGTGTCAGGGGCAGCGCTTACTCTGTCTCCCCCTCTCTCGCAGCCTTAACTGGCACTGCATACACACCGATCACGGGCGAACTGTCCTGTCGTATTTACCTGCACTTCTAAACATGTCTGTCAAACTATAATTTAATACTAAGACTAAAAGATAAATTTCTGCACTTTAGAGCGCATGTAATTATTCCTGGTCTATTACATTTGATATCTAGAATAGCACTTTGATGATTCCTTCTCTCATCACGTAAGGAACGTAAGATGTTTGTTGTGCTCTAAAGTTCAAAAAGGCACTCATCAATGGAACATCAAGCGACATTATGATACATGTCATTAGATCACCATACAATTATAGACAAGCATGTATTCATAACTTTACACAACGATTTAAAGTAGCATAACTCTGACGTAATGTCTTTTATTCATTTTTTTCCAGATCTAGATCGGACGAACCAACTGCAACAGCTCAAAGAGCAATATTCAGATAATACACCTAATGTTAATTCAAATATTACAACTGATAAACAACTTCACGCCAGCTATGCTGTTGCTCAGTCACTGAGGTGTTTTAGTGATGGAGATTTCATAAAAAATGTGAGAGTAAAGTTGCCAACATAATTTTCCCTGAACAATGTGTTATTTTTAGTAATATTGCATTATCACCACGAACCATACAGAGAAGGATATATAAAATAGGAGAAATAGCCGAAAAAAGACTACAAACCAAGGTCCATGAATTTTTAGCCGTTTCTCTCGCGTTAAATGAAAGCACTGACAACGTTGACACAGCACAATTGGTAATTTTCACTCGTGGAGTCACTAACAACCTCTCGATCAAGAATATATGCCTGAAGTCATTCCACTTAGGAAACATACAGCAGGGACAGAATTATCTCAAGCATTTAAGAAATATGTAGAAGGAAAGAAACTGAATCCAAAAAAATCTTGTATCGCGATGATGTTAATTTGCGTGCTATCCTGAGAGTGGCTACTTGTGATATATCACTAGATTTTCATGGTACATTGCAAATAGAAGTGAATTGAAATATATTGCTCAAACATCTAGGCCTATCTAAAGTATCGTAGACCACTCGTAGCTGGATTCAAGTATGTGTACTATTTCTTATTGTACTCTGTAGCGAGCGAGTCCAGCACTAACACTGAACGAAGGTCAATGCCATCCCCTGTTCTACATTACGTCATGTGTGTTGCGGGTTGCATGTTGAGACGTCATACTCACCCTTCATTGAGTACATGTTTGCCGATGCCTGGTGTTAAACATTACTTTTAGATACAAAATTTAAAATAAATTAGTTTTAAAAATTGCTTACACATTTTGTTGCCTGTGGTGGTCACAAAGTACCCCCGTGCCCTTGGTTCTGGAATAAGGATTGGTAATGCTAGGGTTAACACTGATAATTGATTAACTCGGATTTGTCAACATAGAGTTATTGTCTCACGGTCAATGCGGGATTTCAACCGGGAATTTAGCGTCCGTAAATTAACGACTCGACTACTCATATCCATATATTGCTACATTTACTGTCCATTAACAACATCAAACTCTTAATCTCGAATTACTGGCATAAACGGCTGGCTCCTGGTGTTGAGGTTATATCTGCCTCGCTTGTTTGTTAGCAATCAAGGAAAGGAATCGCTGCCTATTTAAGTACACATGGATAATATTAAGGAAGTTTCTGCTATCATCAGGTTTACCCAGGCGTTAAAGTGGTCTTCACAGAAAGGACAGTGTCTGTGGCTATCTGCGTGACAACATTGATACAGAGTTTCCTTAATCCGTTTCATTTCTGGCCTTCAGTCATCACTTTCTTCATTTCATCCTGCTTGTGTCCGGATTTCTGATCTCTACTCTTATACACCCCATTCTTACAAACTCTTACAGCTATATCTTCTTCGTGTTAGTTGAGACCATTTGCAGCTATTATCTTATTGCTAATTTTCTTGTAGACGCAAGAGTGATAGTCAAATCTTTTAAAATTGGTCACTAAATGAAAGCTTTGAAATTTCGTTCCTTTACACGGCTAAGAGATAAAAAAGTGAATAACGATCGTCCATTTGAGAAAAGTCTCGTACAAGTAACAAGGAATATCTCCACAAAAACGCATTTGGACATAACTTGTGTGTTTTAATGAGACTTACATTTTTGCATACTAAGATTTGGTCTCTCTCTTATGGTTTGCCAGGTATGTAACGGTCATCAAGAGTAAATAGGACTATATGGTCTATTCGAGAAAATTAAAAATATACATTTAACTCACCATAAAAATATCTGAAACAATGACATTTTAATTAAAATCGAAATCAATTTTTTAAAACTTTTCCCGTAAAGGGTTGTTTAGGGTGGAGGAATTTTCTTCAAAATCTTTGTGTCACATCCTTGAAATACCAACTTTCAACCGAATCTTTCTTTTTGAGTTATTCTGTTTACAGGCAGACACGCACATACACACACGCACACGTGCGCGCACACACGGACCTTTTCCTAAAAATGCTTTTTTTTCGGATTCAGGGGGCCTCGAAACATTTATTTCCGGTGAAATCTTGACATCAAATTTTTGGGTCGAGTACAATACTTCCTCTACTTAAGTATACGCACCAGAGAAAGAAAAAGCATCAGATGGTTCGGATAACATTCACCAATTATCCAGGGTTGTGCGGAATACTAAAACTTGCCTTGTGCGCTCTGTTTAGTTTGACTACTATGAAACAAACATCTTCTAATAAATGGAAACTAAATTAAGTGTATTGGATCTGAATTATATTTCCTCCGGCTAAAATACCCGAACAAACTCTACACAGTCGTATTAAAAGTTACATATCTGATACCAATATGATTCTTGACCTAGAGGATCTTATCTAACAGCGAACTTGACACAATTCGTTGACAACACAATCACCAAATAAGTGCTGATAAATATTACACCTACATTTACTGCAAAATCGAAGGAGTTGCGATTTGTTTCAGAAAGACGACATTCTAATCAAACATTAAATGAAGTTAAAAAATAAAAACAAATATCATAACCCAGAGGGTTTTGCAGTAGATAACGCAACATTAAATCGAGTTTTTACATTTAATTTTGTATTTCCGTTTATTGTTGCAGCTGTAATTGCTTTCTGATAGCGTCGATAATGTATTCTGTTATCTAAATTAGCAGAGTAAATTCCTCGTAGTTAATGAGCAAGAAGTAGTAATGTTGTTTATGACCATTGTTTTCTACTACGTTTAACGTACTTTGAGGTCTGCCTTAGTTTCTAACATAAGACTGGTATTTATTTTTATTTAATAACCGTAACAATACAAATATCTCTTTGTACTTTAAGAATATCAGTATCCAGAGTTCTACTGACTCATTCATTGTAAGGATTTACTGGCCAAAATGAAATTAATTGCAATGAGTACCATAAGAGAAGCTGCGTTAATGAAACTTCTAGCTGCAGTGATGCCCAACTTTATGCGAAAGAGGGCAAGACGGTTTTTCCTTTACCTACTTTTCGGGGGTCATGGGGCTCAAAAACAAACCTCCCTAATGCTTGGTACCTGAATGAATGAAGGGGAAATGGTTCATACACAAAACAGAGAAGGTGACATCATTAGCACATAACAGACAAGGTTGGGCATCGCTGATACAGCGGATAATCCAGCATTTTTTCAACACCGAATTTTAACATGTCTGGTTAGGAGTTCGACCGCTATTTGTTTTCAAAATGTAAAGATCATTAGAGTTTAAGAATTGAGTATTATTGAGAATATGTATTACGTTGATAAAATTCAAACATTTTGATTTTGCTTTCAGTTGTTGTCAATTTAAAGGGGAACTGTTAAACTAACAATTCATGTTTGTTTGTGTGCGTTCGTGTATGTTTTTATTTTTATGTGTGGATCTATATTTATTTGTGTTTTTGCTGTCTTTATGTTCTGTAAGCGGGACTTTGGCTTAGAAAAAAAAGGAAGAAAAGAATAAAGAAAAAGGAACAACTATTTGTGCGTATCTGTGCGCGCGCGCGTGTACGCGAACAGCACAACTCAAAAGCAGAATGTAGGTAACACAAAACCTGGTAGGTATTTAATTTCAGTACCCTACAAAGAGGCAACATGAAGATTTTCAAGAAAATCTTCCACCCCAAATATCTTTTGCATGGACTTCGTTTTCTCCACATTTTTTTACTTTCTCAATAAAGGCTAACGATTTTTGAGTTAAGTACTACTTATTTAAGATGTTACGTGGAAAATAAAATGTGTGCGATATTGAATTTTCTGGAAATAGCCATGAAGTTCTCATCATCCTTAAATAATTGTGTATGAATTTAAATAACTGGTAAGCAATAACTGTTAGACAAAAATTTACTTCACAAAAACTGTATCGCTGACAAATGCAGTTCATTTTAATAGTTCTTTCTGCGATATGGACCATTTCAGATGATCCGTCATTATTGGTTTAAATTGTTCAATGATTTTGTCATTTTATTTAAATATGTCGCACTTCAGATGCTTCTCGCAATGCAATGCAAAGAATATGGAGTTTCAAGGCTAGTACGTATATAGTCACCCGCATATAAACATTTGAAGATCGCCACATTCCAGCCGAAATAGATGATAAAATATCAAGGCTATTTCACATTTGGAGTGATATCATACCCACTATGCTACGCTTTAATCAGTGGCCGTTAAAATACGCATTTCTGTCTAAAAGCATGAAAGATAAGAAAGTAAAGGTGCAGTAAACATTTCCTAGACAGAGGAAGAAAGAACCAACGATCGTTGATTGATGATATGAGTTGTAAGGCATAAAAGAAGGTGGAGGATCGAGAGAACTTCTTTAAACGCTATTATTTCAGATTATCTTTCGTAGTTTGGTCCATATGGGGCAGCAGATTTCAAAATTGGAAATAAATCTACGAATCTTTTAAACCTGATTATTGGAGGTGGTGGTGTTTAGAGATTTGAAATCAGAAATTTAGCATTTTGTTTTGTAGATTGTTGCATTTTTATATTTGCAAATTAGTATTTTATAGCGTTTTAAAGAAAATATATAATTTATACACTTATAATCAAGAAATGCATTGTGACGTAAACATTAATGTAAAATTAAACTAACACTTGTGAACAATCAATATTGAAATAAGCATGCTTAACTGCACATTTTAAAAAGTTAATATGGGTTAAAGCAAGGCAGAGAGAAACAGTTGATAGAGGTTAAAGCACAATGCAGAACAAAGGGAAATTCTGTGGTTTCCTCCAGTCGGCGAAGTAAAAACCGGATTGGAAATTTAATGCCACGACCAAAAGTTACACCGTAAGTCTAAAACAGTAAAAATTAAAACTAGATAGCAATGTCGAATGCTCTGCCATCTATCTGCAGATAATGAAAGCTGGTAGCACCCTAATGCCATCTCTTCGGCTTATGTATAAGCAGAGATAAAGTTGTTATGGTCTGTATGAATACGTGTCGAAACAGGTGCGATTGCTATATATGTATGCGTCTCTGTGGACATGCGACGAAGTAAATGTAGAAGGCTGAGACCTAGAGGGCTAAATGCCCGCCACAGTCCGACCCACGAGGTATCTTCTGACAGATCTGTTGCGATGTCATCAGGTCACGTTGTTAAAGCAACTTAACGTAAAATAAACAACTAACTAATCCTGCGGGTCAACAGCCATTTACGGAACAAAGCCTACCGCCAGTCCCCATCTCTATCCATACAGGTGTCATGAGTGGGATGCAGTACTGGAAGGTGGTATGTGGTTAGCGCCCCGGTCCCTCCGGCGTGTATATGCGATCTTCACAACCAAGGGCCGTTACTTAATCAAGTGGCTCCTCAATTGACTCCTCAAGGACTTAACGAGAAAATCCCAGCGCCGGTACCGGGAATCGAATCCGGGTCTCCCGTTCGGCAAGCAGCGTTGCTACCGCCTACCATCTAAGCTTCTAAGGAGACGACCAGTTAAAACAGAGAAAAAATATCTGGATAACTGAGCTTAACAATAAGCAGTATTTTCAGACAGACTACATCTATTTTTCTGAACAATTCCGGCCCAAATGACGTCGTTGTCGACGGGCCGTTAAACCCCACTCACTCACTCACTCACTCACTCACTCACTCACTCACTCACTCACTCACTCACTCACTCACTCACTCACTCACTCACTCACTCACTCACTCACTCACTCACTCACTCACTCACTCACTCACTCACTCACTCACTCACTCACTCACTCACTCACTCACTCACTCACTCACTCACTCACTCACTCACTCACTCACTCACTCACTCACTCACTCACTCACTCACTCCTCAACAATTCCTGTGGATTATTCATTTACTTTCACTTAAGTCTCCAAATGTCGTATTTATAATACTTGGCCGGTAGTGATAGGAATACCAATTTTACACACCTCTCTCTTAGGAGAGAGAAACTGTTTTTCTCATGTTCTTCCAGTCTTTTGTTGCACATGTTTACATTTTCATTTCGGAATGAGTCCATTAATTGCCAAATATCTATCTTTTATATAGGATGTTAGTATAGTTTTAGCATTTGAGTTATGGCGGACACAAAATTTAATGGCGGGTGACAATAGAATAGACTTATCATGCCTTGCGGTGTTGTGTAGTTAAATACGCTGTGATATGACGCTATAAAGCTAGTGATATACATACCATTTGCGCTCACGAAAGTTATTTCTATTTACAACAGGAAAGAGAATAATAATGGTCAGCTATCAGCCGCCATTAAATTTTGTCCCTGCCAAAGTTTCACATTTCTCTGCTTTCTCAAAACACATCAAACAGCATTTTAGAGGTAAGGAAAGGAAAATGTGTACAAGAGTACAGATTTTTATGAGCATTCGCGCCTTATAGCATTTCCGAAAAAGTCACTATTCTACTGATTAATTATATAAGCAAACTATGTGAATGATCTGCCGAAGTCAGTCTGGACTTCTGGAGATTACCCCTTGAAGAGTGCATAGGCACTATCTTAGCAACGTAAGACGTTTTATGTCCGCCAATTGATAAAGCCAGGGGTATTTCTTCAACAATGCCCGCTCCAAAAGTCTAAGATCCCTCATTAAACACACACATCACTTTCTCTGCAGAAATTAAAACTTATTCCTGATTTTCTTGTAGAAACAAGGGAATATGGGAATACAGTAACATTTTTAAGCGATAGTAAAATCTTCTAAGAGCTGAACACTATGTGATGACATTGACATTCCATTCTTTTTGCACGTCCGGAAATAAAAAGCGAATAACGACTTCCCATTTGAAAAATAAGTATTGGAAATTTAACATATAACAACAAATATTTCGGAAATGGTTCACTATAAAAATATATATTGGACACAACCTCTGGTTTCAACAAAATTTCCATTTGTTTGTGCAGTAAGCTTTTATCTGTCTTAGGGTTTACCGATTATGCAAAAGACATCCAGAATGAAGATGACTTCTGAGGAAATTCCCAGAAAATTCAAGACATACATTTTATTTATCATGGAAAAAAATCTTAAATATGTGATATTTTAATCAAAATCGTTTGAACCATTTTTGAGAAAATCAAAATATTTTCGACGATATAAGGGATAGTCTAGAGTGCGGGACATTCTTGAAAGTCTTCGTGTGGAATTCTTGAATGCTGTTGGCCAAACTTAAGTACCAAGTTTGGTATCCAACCGACTTTCAATTTCTGAGTTATACTGTTCAGAGAAAGACAAATAGACACTGACTTTTTTAAAAAACTTTTTTTCTTAATTCAGGGAGTCTCAAAACATATATGTATTTCCGGTAAGATCCCGAATCATGAAATCGCCCCCTCCTCCAAAATGTGTACAAAGTCGGCGTTTCTGCAGTTGTATTTTCGGATGTAAAAGGCATTCTCATGTTAATCAATGGAAGTGCCGGTTCATTTAAAATTATACAATATTCCCCATATAAACCATTTAGAGCTTCTTGTATCCTGATTGGTTCTCGAGAAAGACTTGGAATTGCTCAAGTTATTCTTTGGACTTCTAGTCTAAGGTTACTTAGAATGACATTTGTAACTTAGTAGGAATCTCCAAATGATTTCGGAGGTCGTCTTTAGGGACTGATTCTATGACTCTATGAACAAGGTTCGGAATGGGGGCTTAGCAGCTCAATGTGTAGATCTTCTGTGCCTATATCCCTGACGGGGCGTCCCCCGTGAAGGAGGAGTGAGGTGATAGGACACTAAGGGTGGGCGGATCTGAGGAGGGACTATAGCAAAGAGCACGATTTATAACAGCTAAAGATTGAAACTTTCTTGAGGCGGCTCGTACAACCAACTCCCATTCCTCCCTATGGGCTTACAGATCTCTTGGGGGCGGAATAGGAGGGCTCCTCCGATCCGAAAGATGAGGATTTACAAGGAGCCAGTCCCCTACATGCACGCTGAAACTCCCGCCGTCACTTAGAACCCTGAAACAGCCAACCAGGTTGAAAGGTAAAGTGAATTGAAGGGACATGAAATTCCGGAGAAGCAATTATCGTTTCCCCGTGAAAGTCACTCAGGCGATTGCTGGGAAGGACATTTCCCTTACACTCCCACATCGTTCCTTTTCATTTCATTCTGTTTCTATTCGGTCCTTCCAAGTTGTAAGAGTAAGCGGGGTCGCCGGTAGGATACGTGGGGTGGAGCTTGCGCTCTGGCGATAGGTGTTCGGCTGGGGGGATGCGCTGTGGTCGGCTGGCCGCCCGCAAGAAATACTGATTGATCAGCCAGATCTGGCTGCTAGCGTACTTTCTGTGGTGACCTGGAACTCCGTCAAACTGAAGAATTACCTGCGGCTGTTGGGACCCGCCAAAGTAATTCTGCTTGTATTGTGTTCTGGCCACCTGCAGGGTACTCTCATATCATCCTTCCTCCCAAGGTCTGACGCACAACAAGCCATCGGCTGATGTGCCGGAATGCCCACCGTGACATGGAAGCTTGGTGATCTGGGGAAACCCCAAAAGTTTTATGGGCCAGGAAGGTCGACAACCGGAATTGAATCCACGCTACTGTATGAACCGTCCCACCCGTAATTTAAGGATTCATTTTGTCATTAAACTTTTTTCACACTCGTGTTGTTTAGGACAAAGCTGCAAGTCATGGCCGCAGTTTCTCAGCCGAATCATCTCAGCTTATTTCGCTGTGTAGGAAGGTAGACTGCAGTCAAGGTTATAGTTCGGAGGTCGCTTGTCGTTTCTAAGGCCAGAGCTAATGTGTGTGCAAGTAAATTAAACGTAATTACTCATTTTCAATGTCAGTGTCATTATCGAACTTCCGTTGTTGTTGAACCATCGCCGTATGCATCATGACCATCGTTATCTCGGAAGCTGTCAACCCTTTCGTTTCTTGCTGCATCACTTGATTTTTCTCTTGGGAGAACATCATCTTCTTCTTGGACTGTGTTATATAATAGCTGAAGCACTTCTTCAAGCCTTGTTATTTTAAACGTTCTCTGCAGCCACTCTGATGATGGCACCCATTGTATTCTAAAATTAGTAGCGCTCTCGAATGTTCCAAAATGCTTTAAATTGCTTTTATTTTTTATTTTGTACATCCGGCTATTCTCTGTATTTCTCTTATAGCCATTTTCTTCTTTGCTGTTTCTCAGGTTCCACGCTTCGCTGCCGTTGTAAATGGGGTAGTTGCCTTTGGATTGACAATCTCAGTTATTAGACCATCTGATTAATCCCATTTTTGTCCGATAGCGGAATTTTCTGCGATGTTGCTTTATTGAGACTTTTGCTTATTTAGGAATGCTATTAGAACTGCCGGGGACGTCTCAGTGGTAACCTGTCCGACTCAAATTGTGAATACATAATGAATGTCAGTGTTTTTTTTTTTTTTTTTTTTTTTTTTTGTAACTGTCTTAAAATCTCATTTGTAGATACGTTGGGCTTTCTAATTAAAGATTAAAATACTCTTTTGATGAACTTCATGTCATCAAATTTAAAAAAAGTAGGTTGCAAGGGACTCATGCCGTGATTTACTTTCTTTGCTGCTTAATTATTATAGATACGTGGCGAAAAAGAATTTTCCAACTAAATTTTCAATATTTCATTGGGAAAAAGTAATCTTAACAAAAACACACGCATGTGAGCCCGTGTGCGCGAGAGAGATAGGATATCGTTATTATATTGGATATCTATTGAAATGATTTAAAAATAGTGTATAATTTTCACTTAAGGTCGGCGATGTTAGAATATGTATCAATTCAGCAAATTTTCAAATGAAACATCCTTATACGTAAAGACAAACTCATTTTTACTTTCTCTACTGGTAAGCGGGGGAAGTATCGTATTCCACCCAAAAATTCGATGTCGAGATTTCACCCGAAATATGTCTTGAGACCCCCTGAATCCCAAAAAAAAGCATTTTTAGAAAAAGGTTGGCGCGCGCGCGCGCGTGTGTGTCTGTGTCAGTCTGTGGACACCATAACTCAAATGAAAAGTCCGTTAAAAACCAAATTTGGTATTTAAGTTTCTCTTTCAAGGATACGACACGAAGATTTTGAAGAAAATAACCCCACCCTAAACTACCTTTTACATGGAACATTTATTGAAAATTTTTGTTTTCTTGAAAATGGCTAACGATTTTGATTAAAATGTCTAATGTTTGAGATATTTGTATGACAAATGGAATGTATATCTTGAATTTTCTGGCTATAGTCGCTGTAGTCGTATTTACTCTGGACGACTTTTGCATAACTGGTAAACAGAGATATACAAAAGTATACTATACAAAAGATGTAGATCTTGCTAAAATACACAATTTATATCTAAATAAACTTTTTTATAGGGTGAACCAATTCGGAGATATTCCTTGTATTGTGTGAGTTTCGGAAAACTTAAAACTTTGGTGTAATGGAACATCATTGTTCATTTTTTATATGTTCAGTGTGCAAAGAGAACTTAATCTCAAAGCTTTAAAAGGTTTAACTATCGCACAAAGTCAACTGTATTCTAATATTCCCCTTACACCTACAAGGAAATAAGCAATAAGGTAATTTGTACAAATGTTTATCTCAACTAACAGGTAAAAGATATAGGAATAAGAGTTTCTAAGAATGGTTAGTACAAGAGTAGAGAAAGTCATGTGTGCAACACATCAAATTTTCTATTTTAAAAATGTTGCCTCTAGGACTTCAGATATTGATATCGAATAAACCGTACGTTTTGAATCTTGTGCAAAACCTGTTCATTGGTATTGAGTTTTGTATACTTTAGAGCCAGAAAAAAAACCGTTTTGTCATTTTAATGTATTTAAACTTTAGTTTCTCTACTGCTTATGTATTACATTCAACCAAAAATCCCATAAGATTACACCAGATATATGTACATGTTTTAGGTTTCCCGAAAAAACTTTATTTTCTCGATTACTTAGCTATAGAATATAGTAAGTATAGCAATTATTGCATTCTACTTAAAATTAAATACCGAGATTTCGTCGGCAATACACGTTTTGAGATGCCACGTGTCCAAAAATAATCGTTCAAAAAAGTACGTATATCGTATATCGCACTTCACGTGTCTATGAAAAGCATATTTTACATACGAAAAGTCAGTTAAAGACCAGAAGCGGTATTTAAGTTCACCATCTTACAAGAAGCGATACGAAGATTAGAAAAAAAAAATTCCACACATTTCAGGTATTTGCGTAACAATGCGTATACGTTGAATTTTCTACGAATAGTTTGTGAAAAGCACTTCTTTCTTACTTGATAGAGAAACAAAATCTTATTCAATAAAAAATGTAGATGTGTAAATCTGTTGGTGACATTATTACAAGCGTATGATGTTCCACTCTAAAGAGACCTTGTCAACTGTATGACGGTAATAGCAGTGCCTATCTTTAGAGACGTAAAGATATATTCGCGAATTGACTTAGAATGCAGTTAAGTATGTTTCTTTTGCAGTCGAGATAGCGTCATTCATGTATGAAGTCCACAAATAGCTATACAGTAATGGTAGTGAAGAACCTTACAACCAGTCAGCTCTCCGATAGTGATGAATCAACTTCACATATAATGACTTGATGACTTCCGTTCCACGAATCCTGCACATATTAAGTTGTGGCATAAAGGAGAGACATAGTTTTATTTCCACTCATTGTTGCTGAACTTTAGTTACGGACACAAATATGGTTATATTGTAACGATTTCCTCAATGTAACCGTTACAGAAGGAATGGAGATGGACAGTAGCTACTTACCCATCGATGATTACAAAAATAAGAAATAAGAAATATCTACTGAGTGATCAGCATAGAGCAGAACAGGTTTCACGGCTCTCAGCTGACCAGCGGTGAAGCGCTAGGCTTCAGTGTGAATTGAACTCTTGCAAATACTGTGAGTGTTAAGCGAAGTGACTTTACTCAGATTCCGGTATTCTGCTCCTCAAAAGGAATTCATCTATGATCCAAACGTCCATACAGAATCTGCAAGTGACGTAAGGAAGTTATTTCAAGAGAGATTTCCTGATGTTAGATTAGATTAGATCGAGTTGCGTTCAGCGAGTTCAGAAGTAGTCATAAAGGCCCTTGAACATTGAACATGTCAATGAAAATGTACCTACACTATAGTGCATATATACATAAACATTAGATTTGAATATTGACCATACAAAACACATAATATACAGTGAAATATAAGGGGAAAAACAGGCACAATTCAGAAACAAAATCAAGTCTTCCCCTGTGGTTATAAAACATAATGTGTATTTACAAATATAAATTTAACATTATTTTAAGTTTTCACTAGGCTTTTCCTGCCACGTCTCATTATCTTGTTATTTAATTAGCAATGCATGGCGAGTATTGTTAGTTGTTCAACACACATAAACTTAAGTAGCTTTTGAGCAGTCATCGAATGTAATTGACAATGATTTGTCACTAAAGCAGCCAGAAATTAGTGCATAAGCATTAACAGGATCATTTGTTATTCAGATAATCTTGTGTGGAATACAATTATTTTGAGCATAAGTTCTCTTTAGCAGCAATTTTAAAAGCAATGAAATTGTCAACTTTTTCCTTAAGATGATTAGGTACAGCATTAAAGCCCCGGCACTACAGCCCATGAAAAGCTAAGCCTTACCGCCCAGCCGCTGCGTCCCCCACCTTGGCCCATTACAGGCGTCATTGGTGGGGTGCAGTATTGGAGGGTGGTACGTGGTCAGCGTCCCGATCCCTCCCGGCCAGTTACGCGGTCTTCACGACCTGGGGCCGCTACTTTTCTATCTCATAGAAAACCATTTCCCTGCAAATGGGAAGATCCTATGGCTTTGTTCAAAAGGCTACAAAGTTTTAAAAGTTAAAGCCCTATAAAATCACTGTAGTGTAAGAACTTCAAACGAGGAACACTGCATTAAGGATGCAAATTTGTGAATGTGTTTTGAATCAGGTACATGACAGTCAAGTCAGGTGTATAACCAATGACGGTCCGTTTTCTAACGTCTTTTCCAACAAATGGATTTTTTTAATGGAACCCAACACCTACAGAAAACATCTTTGATTGTTTTGACGAACGAAACGGCAACTGAAAGAAATGAAATAATGAAGTTGTTTTTACACAGGTATGTTTACGGTTAATTTTTAATCTGAAATTACTTCTGTTGAAATAGATAAAAACACTTTAGTATCCATTAGTTGAAACTGTAGGTACATATGATCTATGAGCAAGAGGAAGGTATGATACCAACATAACGAAAAATAACTTTTTCTGTACAGAGCAAAACAGTTTCAAGAAGATTGAGTGTATCGGAATGGCAGCTCCTATTCTTAGAATTTCATCAGGCTACCTGAAACTGTCTTATGTTTACAATTCAAATAATCTGACAAAGTCAACTGTGCATAAAAAGCAGTTTTCAATATTAAGGGCGAATGAAAAGCGCCACTTTCCTTCTTCTGTACTTCACATATGTATAATGAGCTGAAAACCATAGTATTTCACTCTTATAATTCTATTTTAACATCAACACTATATTTACATCAACACTTTTTGAAAGTTCTTTCACACAACTCTGTCCCTTCTACACCATACATATTTTGCATTAACATTTTGGGAATTCTGTCCACATTACTGGTCTCTTGCACGCCTCAATCACGGATGTTTCACTTTCTAGGCTGAAATGAACTTTTTAGGATCATCTCTCTTTGAACTGTCCTGCCTACAGGTAGGAGGCGTTAGGCTTTAAGGGATGACTCAGGCTAAGATAAACAAAATAAATAAAAATCCTATTTTAAGAGAACATGCACATCAGTCATTATTCGGTCACATTTGCAAGGCATTAAAAACGTGACACTCTTATTTTAACTTTTTTGTTAAACCAACCAAACGAATTTAATAAAATGCGCTGTTTGGGAGCACCTCTCAGTTTCTTATCATCTTACGGAGTCCAGCAAGGGGTGAGGCATAACTACTGACCAATGCACTGCTGATACTTACGGAGCTAGAGGCGAGGTGCTGTAATGAGAACAAGGAAAGGTGGGGAGGGGAGGTTAGATACACCTGATCTCATAGAAAAGACACGTTTTAATTTTGTTTAGATTCACCTCCGAATTCTTAATGCCTAATATGGAAAAGGTTGCAAATGTTGCCGCAATAAGTAGCATTTGTTGAGTTAAACGATTCTGTGTTAGAAGACCAGCTTTAACTTTGTCCTCAGGATCACAAAAAACGTATAAAGCTTTGCAGTAAATATAAAGCAATAATATTTCCAGAAACTCTCCCTATTGGAATTAAAATTCGTATCGAAATAGCAATAAACACGTTTGCCTACTACATTTATATTATAATCCAGTTTCTGTTTGGCATGAAATGTTTTCTTCTAACACCTATGCAATTAACCGTCTTTTTGGATGGCATTAAAGTTTAATTTCATTTTTGTGAATTTGAACAGTTTATGAAATTTGTCAAACTGTGTTACCAGCTATTCAGAGATCTGGGCACGTGTAGCTAGCCTCTGATGCCTACGGTACTGTGTGTATTAAGCAACAGTTGCAACTTAATGAGTAACGATTTAGTGAGCCTTCAGAAGTAATCAATACTTCCCTTTCATACCAACGTGTCATTGGTTAATTATGTTCTGACAGTAGCATAAATACTGCTCAGTCATTGGAGAGGGGTAAAGAGAGGGAAAGAAGGGGAAGCTACGAAGGTCGTTAAATAATCATGATATTCTTGCGTTTTACTAAATTCACTTTCTGTACAATAGTATGTTGATGCTGACTTCCTAAATATTATGCATAAATTTGTTGAATATCCATTGCATATATTCAGTAAAAATTGTCCCTGAATAGAATGGTGCGTTTACTTATAATTTATAGAATATCTACATATTTATACAATATAAACCAGTTCAAATAGTATAATGAAACTCACAGAAACCATTTCCTGAACGGCATTTAACATGCCTGCAAACTATAGTTTGCTATATTTTAAAGTTCCTGTCAAATATGGTTTTATGTAATGCCTTGCAAATGAGACTAAATAATGTCTATTTGTCGATATGCTTGCTTAACTATAGCAGTGTTTATACATTCAAGGTAATGTACAGTCGACCTAGAATTAATGATCATTTATTTTAAAAAGAAAAGAACTATAAAAACCTTCTCCAATACAGAAATAAATCGTCTAAAACTTAATTTATGAATCACTAAGGGTATGTGAAGCAAGCAATTTGTACTTTTTCCGCCACGTACATAGTAAGTAGAGAGAGTATTAAAATCCGCCTAAAAGTTCTGTACTGAGTATTTCAGTGGAAATACACATTTTTTTAATAAAAAGAAAGGAGTTTTAGAAAAAAGATTCCTGTGTGTGTCTGTGAACAGCGCCACTCAAGAACGAAAAGTCAGTCAAATACCAAACTTCCAAGGATCTTTTATGAAATTGTTGAAGAGATCATAGATGTCTCTACTTTTCTAGTTTTTATGATTTTTGGTCACTTTTTGAATTTCAAAATAAGTTACTTCTCCTAGTCTAAATCTCTAGTTTTCTTTTGCTAGTTCTGAATCATTTATGAAGCTCGTTGTAGACTTTACAAGGGACTTACTTGTATACTCAACTCTTTTACCGATTCCACAAAGCTCTTGAAATCAACTGGAAGTATTGTTTCATCTAAGCCAATTCTGCTACTCTTACCTACTATGGAAAAACGTGCCCTGGATTAGCGTTGTTCATGATGCAGCAGTCAGATTCATTTTCAGATTTGATTAATGAAGACGTTTTGCCTGGTGCCGGTACAATAGGCCCGGCTTACAGGCTGTTGTTGTTGTTGTTGTTGTTGTAGTGTTTAACGCCCGCTTTTACTACTACGGCACCGCAGGCGGTGACACTGGTGATACATGGAATGAAGATGGAGCACCGGTGGAATGAGATGGCGGGGGAAACCGGAGCACCCGGAGAAAACCCGCCCTGACGCCGCTTCGTCCACCACGAATACCACATGCGGGTCCCTGGGATCGAACCCAGGCCGCCTAGGTGGTAGGCTTACAGGCTACAGTTATCCTTAACTTATAATTATCAATATTTGCAATATATACAGTTTTTGGGCTTATCAAAAACCCATACGGTGACCATCTTTAGGTCGCCGATAACATTTTTGGCTTGTAGTCAGTCTTTTAAGTGTTTTGTTTGATTTTATATATACACATTTATATACACACATACACACACGCATTCACTCCTGGGTATACCAAAACTGTATGTCCCATCAGATGCACACACACACACACACACACACACACACACACACACACACACACACACACACACACACTCACACACAAACATGCTTACACTGGGCACACCAAAAATATGCGTCCCAGCTCACGCACTGCACTATATACAATTCACTTTACTATTTACACTATATACAGTTTACCGCTGTTTTCCTGCGCGGTCAGGTTGCAGCTCCTGTATGATTTCCGAGACATAGACCTCTGTAGTAGTGAGTTTGTGGCCTAGGACCGGGATTGCATGGGCGCGCGTTAGTCGGCGAGCCGTGCCGCGTCTAAAACATTTTTATCCTAGCGTATTTGCGGTGCTTCGGTTCGCCTTTGCCAATGTTGGTGATCATGTAATTTTCGTGACTCCTAATGCGCGCCCACACTGCCTTGACTCTTGTAGCTATTGCCTCTGGGATGGATGGGATCTGGGTTTCAAGGTTAGTGCGTTTGTTTTAAGGCGTTTTGGAGGCATTGACCCAGGCCACATATGCATACAGGACCACCGAAGAAATAAGGATCTGAGTTGCAGCTGTTTGCTGCGGAAGATGGGGGCGCATAACTTTAGGTGCTGTCTGCCTTTATTGGCGCTACTTTTATGTGGGTGGACCAGCACATCGTGCGGGTCATGGTGACGCCTGCGTATTTAATATGCCGACGAGAGTGCAATGTTTGACCACCGACCGTTAGGTCCATTGTCAAGGTGTGATGCCGCTTTGAGAAATGTTTCAGCTGGCATTTATTAGGATTACTTTTGATTTTCTAATCATGTAGCCATGAGAGGAAGCTATTTACATATCTTTGCATTTCTGCAAGGCCGAAACGAGCATTTTTGTGGTGGTTGTATATTGCAGTGTCGTCAGCATACATGGCAACCTTGCATCTGGCATCCACTGGGAAATCGTTGGTGAACAATATGTACAAAAACGGTGACATGCTTGCTCCTTGTGGGACGCCAGCCCGCATCACTCGCTCCCTGGAGGAGGAGTTTCCCACTTGGACGTAGAAATGCCGATTTTCCAAGAAATTGTGCAGCAAGTACAGATAATTTTGAAGGGCCGGGAAATAGTGGTGCAGTTTATAAATGAGGCCATTGTGCCAGCATCGGTCAAACCGGCCGCCTCTACGTCCAGAAATAGCGCCAACGTTGAAGTCCAATTGTTAAATTGCTAAAAATTTAAATTATTACAGTCAAATTTAACAATAAAAATCTAATGCGTTGCACTCACAGGACTTTCTCTACTCTTGTACTAACCATTCTTACAAACTCTTATTCCTATATATTTTTCGTGTTAGTTGAGGTAACATTTGCAGACATTATTTTACTGCTAGTTTTCTTAGCGTGCAAAGGAAATATGGGAATACAGTAGGCTTTGAGCGATAGTCAAATCTTTTAAAACTTTCAAACTCCGTTCTCTTTGCAGGGTTATAAAAATGAATAGCGATATTCCATTTGACAGAAGTATAAGTTCTGCAAAACTTACACAAATGACGAGGAATATCTCCGAAATGGTTCAGTCTAGGAAAAAAAAATATTCGAACATAAATTGTGTGCTTTAGCAAGATCTACTTTCTTTATATAGTAAGATTTGGTCCATCTCTTAGGGTTTACCTGTTATGCAAAAGTCATCTAGAGTAAATAGGACTTTATGGGCTATAGCCAGGAAATTCAAGATTTACATTTCATTTGTTATAAAATATTTCAAATATGTGGCATTTTAATCACAATCATTTGAACCATTTTTGAAAAATTTTCCATGTAAAGGGTAGTTTAGGCTGGAACAGTTTTTTTTTCTTCAAAATCTTCGTGTTGCACCCTTCAAAGACATTAAATACCAACCTTGGTTTTTAACCAACTTTTCGTTTTTGAGTTATGCTGTCCAAAGACTGACAGACAGACACAGACACGGATATTTTTCTAGAAATGCTTTTTTTTGGATTCAGGGGGCTTAAAACATAGGTTTGCTATGCAATCTCAACATCGAATTTTTGGGTGGAATACAATACTTCCTCTACTTTACTATGCGTAGTAGAGAAGGTAAAAATATATTAAAAAGACGCCGAGTTATCGAGAACCTACTCGGGATTCTATTGTAATAAGATAATTTCTTAAGATTTTTATTTCGATTAACATGAAATAAATAGTTTGTAGAAGAGTAGATAAAGTTATGTGAGTGCAACACATGAGATGTTTCTTCTGTAATGAAAGAATCAGAAAATATCTTACTTGTGAAGCACCGTTAATGACACTCCTATCTGTTGTTCTTTATGGAGTTTTCCAACCGATAACTGCGGAGCAAGTGCCTAGAACAGGAACACTCAAATTGCAACACTTAAGTGTCATATCAAACAATGTAGCTATCTGTTACACCACAATAAGTCGATATCAGCCAAAAAATGTTGATACGATAAGAAATATATGAAAAAGGATATACGTACTACATACATAATTAGCAGATTTGAAAGCACGTGACCTTTGAAAGGCCGCTACCTGCCCACTAAGCAATAATGACATTAATCGTGAGTTAGCCACACGAGTATCAGTGTAAGTGTGAACCTGAGCTTTAAACATCATGTGCTCCATACTTGATAAAGGTATTGTCAACAATTTCCTCACCTTTTACTATTTAAGAATACCCACAGGTGAATTTTCTAAATATAGCAGCTTTTATCTAAATATTTTCAAAATTTTGCCACGTGCTGATCTAGCACAATTATAAGTAGTTTATCTCTCTTAGGACATATATTGAGGTCTTTTTAGACAAATCTGATGTTGCACTGTTGTACTAACCATTCTTACACACTCTTATATCTATATCTTCTTCGTGTTAGTTGAGATAATCATTTGTACAGATTATCTTATTGCTTATTTCCTTGTAGGTGCAAGGGGAATATTAGAATACAGTAGGTTTTGTGCGATTGTCAAATCTTTTAAAGCTTTGAGATTCCGTTCTCTTTGCACACTTAACACATAAAAAATGAACAACGATGTTCCATTTCACGAAAGTTTTGAGTTTTCCGAAACTCACACACATAACAAGGAATATCTCCGAAACGGTTCACCCTACAAGACAATTTATTTCGACATAAATTGTGTATTTTAGCAAGATCTACAAGTTTTGTATAGTATGATTTGGTCCATCTCTAACGGTTTACCAGTTATGCAAAAGTCGTCCATAGTAAATACGACTACAGGGGCTATAGCCAGAAAATTCAAGATATACATCTCATTTGTCATAAAAATATCTCAAACATATGACATTTTAATCAAAATCGTTTGAGCCATTTTCAAGAAAATCAAAATTTTCGAAAAATGTTCCATGTAAAGGGTAGTTTAGGGTGGGTCTATTTTCTTCAAAATCTTCGTGTCGCATCCTTGAAAGACATTAAACTTAAATACCAACCTTGGTTTTTAACCTACTTTTCCTTTTTCAGTTATGCTGTCCACAGACTGACAGACATAGACACACGGACCTTTTTCTAAAAATGCTTTCTTTGGATTCAGGGGATCTCAAAACATATATTTCCGGTGAAATTTCGACATCGAATTTTTGGGTGGAATACAACACTTCCCCTACTTACTAGTAGACAAAGTAAAAATGTGTTTTATATTTACTTATTATACTAATTAATGAGGCATATATGAAGCAGAAGTAGTAATTTATTTTCTATTTAAATTATTTAAATAATAATACACAAAACTGCTATGCAGGGTGGAAAGTACTACTTCGGCCATACGTATTACCAGGATTCTACATGAGTGTAAGAAATATATTGCCAATCAAGAACCGTTTCGCCGAAGATAAAAATAATTTGTTTCAAATATTTGGAGCCATCTAGCTTCTTCACGAATGGGTTTATTATTTGTTTATTATTTCACTAACTGTCACGCAAACCTTGCGTGAACAATGCTGTAATGTCCTTTTATTTCAATTCGAATGAATTTAGTCACAATTGAATGTTAAAATGTTATGCAAAGTTTAATTTCTAAGAGATATTTGGCAACGTCACGTTGAGATTAAATTCCACCCGATATACTGGTCTAGTTGCTTCAGAGAACTATTTAGATAGTCACAAGTCACATTTTGAAGTTTTAAAGGGCTCTGGGAACAGAAGTCCCAGTGAGTGGCGTGGCCTGACTGTCAGACTCGGGTATTTAACCATCGAGTATTGTAAAATACGTTAAAATATGACCCAACCTTAACAGAATGACCCTTTGGAGTTTTCATCTTTTATCAGTCTAAAAGAAATGCTCGAGAATATTGCTCTAGAAAAAAATGCTCTAGAAAATACTCGCATCCCACATGCATTCTTTACTAATGGCGATTTGATAAGAGGCGCTCTGAAGTAAACACCTGATGCACCCAATCCTATGGTATATACACATGTTCTCGGGTTATTCAAAGCTCAGTGGGAAGCTGCAATCCAACAGCTCAATGACTTACGCGGTTTAGTCAAATGTATGGTCCCATTGATTTTTAAGTCCCTTAATATTCAAAAGAAGATCGGTAAATGTCTTCACCAATTACAAATCCTAATCCTAAATATTGCTACAGATCGGAGATGAGAGATGTCTAATGTACGTTCTCCCTGGCTGTATAACACTCATTGTGATTATGTAAATATCTTCTTGCCAGTTTCGATGCTACTTCATGTGTCGTCATTGCCTCTAGTTTAGCTTATCTTCTCAGTGATTAGTTTATCTTAATTCTGAAGCAAATAAAATCCTTAATTGCCTGCATTTTCTGGTTTATCGGAGTCGAGTTTTGTACATTTACTGATTTATTTGTCTCTTTGAACACGGTTTTCTTTTACACAAATCTTAACCTTAAAATTCAATATCTTACAGCACATCTGACACAGTTTAATTTGTAACATACTGAAACTGGCTGATTATTCGAGCTTAAGGGTTGTGTCGAGCAGACAAGGAATTTCCGTTCTCTTGATTCCTGTTCATAATATACATTCTTACATAGGATATATAATATATATATGCACATGTTGAGGAAATTTAGGTGGTATCGAACAATACCGTTCTGCATTTCAAAACTTATTTTTTTTTTTAAATCTGATAGGTGATCCTAAACGGACTTTTTTGTGCTGAATTCGAAAACAATCTCCATTTTCTCCCATCACGTCAGGTTTTCAAAATATTTATAAGTAACTGAAATGAAATTACAAATTTGTGAAATGTAATACAAATTACTTTCAAGAAGAATTTTATTTGAAAAACTAGGCCATAATTACAATTTAGTTGCCACTAATTAATCACAATTATAAGCACATTCATAACCTTACCTCAATATTACACTTCAAATTGTCCTCTTTGACCTTCTCGCATATTGTTCAGAGCAGTCCCTTTTTAACGTCCTATAATAATCCGCCATTATTTGAACACTCCACTTCCCTTTATATCTCATTTCCAAATTTTTATATCCTGGTGAAATCTTTCGCCCTACTCCTCACTAAAATCTCCTAAATTATCAGGAAAGGCATATTCAGAATGTGTTACTCGTGTTACGACCAAATTGTTTGAAATTTTGTAGCATCATTTTCAATATGTTAACATAATTTGGGTCTTTTATCTCCAATGAAATTAAAAACAATATTTCTGAAAGCACTCCAGGCATCCTTCACTTCTCGACTCACAGTATTCTCGAGCTGACTGTCCATCAGTTGTCGAAATTGTGGGCCAAGGAATACCTACACCAGCTTTAATTTATTTCATTGGATGATGAAGGAAATGTAACGTAAATATATTTAAAGCACTAACTTTCCTTATCTAGAGTTTTCACAAATTGTTTCATTGAACCTAATTTCACATGGAGAGGTGGCAACGATACTTTTGAGGGACCAATAATAATAGGTTCAACTTTTATCTTCTTTTTTTTGGCCCAGTGTTAGATTAGTCCTACGTGGCCACATGTATTTCCATGTAATGCATTATCACCTTTTTACCTACTATGCAGAAGAGGACTGCAGCATACATTTTCATCTTGTTTCACTTTCTCAGTCACTATGCACAAATTATCATAATCCTAAGCTAAAATGTCTATGTACAGCGTTAGTTTTCTAAATAAATGAAATAGGAAAATAACAAGTCATCATCTAATATTGGTGCTGGGGCTATGTACTCCAGAAATGAAACGTTAATTTGCAGTGTTTGGCAGTAGCTAAGAACTATGTAGAAAGCACTTGCTAATCATAAGTCACGTGATGAACTTAATATCCTAGCTGAGCACCTTAAATCGCAGCCTCTGTAGCAACGAACTTTGTTCCAAGCCAAAAATACATTTAATTCCAAGCCTTGAGATGGCCTTGTTTTGTTTTCGGCACATGAAATATGTCATGTATGCAAATGATTATATCTGACAATGAGATAAACAGGAATTACACTGTGTTCTCCAACGGTACGTTAACACTGCTTGTCTGAAACGGATTAGTTAATAGCCTGCTAACTGAGTGAGATGGCTGCATGGTAATGGGAGGTGCCGGGTTCGATTTCTGGCGAGAGATACTCTGACGATGAACTTTTCCGTGCTTTTCCTGGTCGGCAAGAGGAATGCTACAATAATGTCTTGTACCACGGCTCTCCTCTCTCCAGTTTCGTCTCCGTTTTTCATATTATGTCGGGAGGATGGTGCAGAGGCTTGCAATTTGGAACCCCGAGATTTAGCCGTGGTCGCTGGAGCGTATGTCTTTGGCGCTCCGCTGCAAAGAGGGTCACAGGTTCGAATTCCACCTGGGGCATGGGTCGAAAAGGGAAAAATACGGAAAAATAAAATGCAGGAAAAGAAGAAAAAAGGGGAAAAACATCTGGGAATATTAGACAGAACAAAAGAAGATGAAAAAGAAAGAAAGAGGGTGGTCATACGAGCCTCCGCTGTAGAATCGAGCTTTCTTCAGGCCACCCTCCGGCGGTTTGAGCACTTAACAGCCGGGTGGTCAAGCCTGTAAATATTAATACACTGCCCGTCTCTGCAGCCGCTGCGCTGCGCTGCGCTGCCTCCGAAGCCCAAAGGTCTCATCCGTCCCCCCTCCCCGGGGGTGTATACTCAAAATATCTCTTGTGGGTCGAGGTGCTGGGTGTGACCTCCGTTACCTAATCTACCACTATGTTTTCCAGCGGTCTAATGACATTGTTGCTTTGTAAAGGACTAGCCTTCTGCGAGGTTTCCAAAATCAAAGCAATAGTTAAACAAAATAACGCAGACTGAAATCCATGTACGTACCTATATGATTGCATTAAATAAACTGCCCCTTGTCTGCAAAGGAAGGCCATAGCTAAGCAGCAGTCAATTTCATTCAGTTAAT
This sequence comes from Tenodera sinensis, assembly GCA_030765045.1. NCBI lineage: Eukaryota > Metazoa > Arthropoda > Insecta > Mantodea > Mantidae > Tenodera > Tenodera sinensis. The sequence continues at coordinate 85,589,829 of CM060968.1, read as the reverse complement.
TCAGGGCCAGACATAAACAGACGTGAACCAGGGCTCTGTTATTCGACTAGAAACTGACACTTAAAGCTTGGAAGGTGTAACTATCATAAGCATCATATTTGGATTATTGTAATAATTACAATAATTAATGCATATCCACAATAATGCCAACTAGTTTTAGAAATACTAAACTTGTATCAGGGTGTAAGAGATAAAATGGACACAGGTGTTCAAGCTGTGGTTTTGGGTATGCAACATAAGTGTATTGCGAGTATGGGCCAGTATTACCATTTGGAACAACTTGCAGAACTAACGCACAAGAGCAAAATAAATCTATCTTCTCTTTCAAATTCTTCCCAAGATGAAAGCAAACTTTAATGTTCATGTTAATGTGAGTAAGTTCCTGAAAGAGTCATAAAATAAATATAAATATACTATCAGTTAAATCAAACGATATATGGAAATTCGGAACTGACAACAGAAAGGAATTTAAACATTTATCGAATAGTGATGGAACCAGTGGAGGTAAAAGATAGTCTGCAAGAGGGGCAAAAAGAGTGACAGAAGCAGAAATGAAGTGTTTAAGACGAAAAGCTTGAAAAACAAGACGAGATTTAATTCTAAATCAAAGACTAAGGAAAGAACTCCAACAACCCCCGATAAGAAAACGCCTGGCCCAAAGACAATTAAGATGGTTTGGACATGTTACAAGAATAAAGGAGAGTAGGAAGCCACGACAGCTTATGGAAGTAAGGCCGATAGGAGGACATTCAAGAGGACGACCAACAATTACTTATGAAGATTGTATAGAGGAATTGTACAGAAAGATCTCCAGAAGCAAGTCAGAATTGAAAAGGATGGCACAGGATAGAATCAAGTGGAAAACCTTAACCGAGGATCCTCTAACGCTCTAAAGCCAGCATGAGGCACATGAAGAAGAAGAGGAAGAAGAAATCTAGATGAGAAAAGAGAAAATAAATGTTGACTCGTGTTACAACCAACTTCCTCGAATGCTTCAAACATATCCCACAATGTTCCGACAGTTCAGATCCTTGTTTTTACCAAGACATTTTGAAGCAACTTGACATAAAGATATCCACAATGATTTCTTCCTTTCATCCATGCTGTTTCTAAATTTTACATCAGATATCAGTTTTCTAATATCAGGACCACTAAATATACCTTTCTTTAATTTTTCTTCAGATAACGCTGGAAATTTCTGACATATGGACTTGAAATAGTCTCCTTCCTTTTTAAAGCCTTTACAAACTATTCACTAAGCCATACTTAATGTGGAGAGCTCCTAGTTAAACTTTGGAATGACTCATAAGGATTTGACACACAATATTCTTGAACCTGACTTCCAGATTTTCTCTAGGTGGCCTGTTTTCACAGTAGAGATAAACTTGTACCCTGCTATCCCACAGACAGAGAAAGTAAAACTAGATTGTTGACCCCGGAGCACAATAATAACATTAAATTCTCCAAACCCTTGCCAGTTATGTTCATTGTAATTCAGTCTCAATAAGAACACTTGCAAGTTGCCATGTGATTCTTTCAGGAAGAAACAACTGGCACTAAACCAGATATGTTTCTGTTATGAAGGAGAACACCCTTTGAACTTCCCTTGGAAACATGTTCGGAGAAAAAGAATTGAAAACTTATTTCGTGTTGTCTGTACCAATAAAATAATCTTTCTGGACATAATATATTTTTTTCATGAAGTCTAAAAGTTCTTTAGTACATACTTTGTATGGTGCCTAAGGTTTAGTTTGGCTTCCATCTTTTATTCCAAAATTAGCATGACATAACTTTTTCACAAAATATTACGCCTCTGCTTAGGCAATGTGTGTTTACCAGATACAATATGTATAACAAAAGTGGTGTGGTATACTCATACATCCTTTATTCGACCACTTCGACCAACTTAAACAGTAATGATGGAAGACAGTTACTTATCCTAGTGGTTGCATGCTTACTCATATAATTACGAGTTAGTACCATACCACAAGGAACCTACATCATCCTTTGGCTTCATGCAGCAGATTGCGACAACTGCACGATCCTGTATGTCATTCCGTTTGACATTGACGCGGAAATTGCACTGCGTGACGTTGGTTATTTCACTCAACATCACGAAACATTAAATCCATTCGTTTTTGTCGCTTAAGTACACTAAATCTTTCCCGGAATACGGAGCCAAGTTTGATGTTCAATGTTTATAGTACCATTGTCCTTTACACTGGTGGTAATACCCACTTTGATGGTAAATAGAAACGTTTTGTAGTAATGGTATGGCACTGCATCCGTAATGTTCTGGTGTTATCTTAATCTGTTTACTAGTTCTTAATCGAGGCTTTACAATATAAAAAGGAATAACAATAAGAAACCTTTGAAGTATATTGGCAAAAGTCTGATGATTGGTTACCTAAATTTACCAGCGTCATTTATTTTCATAGTTGGTCTATAAATTATTCACACAAAAGCTTGTTTTCCTGCCTATTCTTTGTTAATTGTGTTAAATATTTCCTAACAATGTTTTGAAGACACTTTTTGTAGATATACAAGGACACACAACCGCGCATTAGAATTAAAAGGCCCCCACTTGTTATATAGCTGCTTACAATATTGAAACATTCCAACTAACAACGAAAATTGTTTATATCACGCAAAAAGATAATTGAAATATAACCAATGCACTTTAATGAAGTTAAGGCTTTATCACTTTCGCGCATGAATCCGCTTGCTACTATCGGCCACGTAACGTTAGTACCCCAGCATTGCGCACTAGAGCATGTTTGCTATCAGCCTTGTGGATATGTTGAAGCTCTAGTCGAAATGTTTCTCAGAAAACGCTAGAATTGTTGATGTCAGACACATTGCTTACAGCCACATTCTAGTGAGAGGAACACATTAGCTATGGACACAGTGTAATTCCTTCTTCTTCTTTACCCTCCCCGTATGCAGAACCCACACCCCCTAGGACTTACAAGACTGTACCTAGAGTCAGACGCCTGCCAGGGAGCACACGAACCTATGGACCGGACAGAGTGAAGACCTGGAAGCGGGTGGTATGAGAGTGAGGAAGAGGACGATATGAAATACAGGCGAAATCGATGAATGTAAAGGTGATAATGGAGCAATTGGTGGAATGACTGGCGGGGGAAACCGGAGAACCCGGAGAAAACCCGCCGTGACGCCGCTTCGTCCACCAGGAATACCACATGCGGGTACCTGGGGTCGAATCTGGGCCGTCTAGGTGGTAGGCAAACGCATATAGAATATTTTAAGTGTAATATTATAACTCTTATATATTTGAATATGTCGAAAAGGAGGAAGTTATTTCTATTTAAGAATATACCTCGTTTGTCTAAGTTAACATGGTTACACCTGAGCAGCCAAATTAATTAAAACGCCATAAGCAAAACACATCTGCAGCATTATTCTGCTAAGCATATGTAAATAAGACATAAATTGCTTCCACATGGAAAATGTGTTCTGTTTTTGTGTGACAAACAAATCAACCATTCGAATCAAATGATATATAAATGCTTTTAGTTCATACTGTCCCCAGATCGCTTCAGTACTAATTGTTTTTTGGAACAAAAGTGCGTTGAGAACGGCATCTTTTAGCCTTGTTCCGAAACTTGTTGCAAGACCGCGGTGTTAGATCCATATTTGCTAAGCTTGTGACGAAGAACGTCCTCCTTTGTGGAAAGATTGTAGCACTCCTAACAGTTATGTTTGTGCATATCCTCACGGCGCTAATTAACAGTGACATGTGATTAATGTAATGTATGGAAACTATACTTTGTAAAACATGTGGTTGTTCAGGACAGCAGCTTTATCAGCCATTACTGCTCGTTTATCTTGTCTAGCGTTTCATCACTGGTTACAAGTATTGTCTGAGGCTTGGAGTGCAAGGTCTTTGAAGCCATCATTATTGCACGATATTAGGTACATACATATAAACTGGACAATAAATTCTCAGACAACTAGCCATCATCAAAGTCTTAGAAAGGATCAACGAACTAAAAACACATCAGGAAAAGAGAACAGCAAAAATATCTATACACCGACAGCCAGATAACAATGGACTCAACAAATAATCCTAAAATCCATAAAGCATTAATATACAACATACGAAATCTACTCAAGAAACTAAAAGAAAACAACTGAGAGATCAACCTAAGATAGTTAAAGGCACATGTGTGAAATCATGGAAATGAAATAGCAGATCAACTTGCAAAGAATGCAGAAATCTAAAATTGAAATTCAGACACATTTAGTATTCTTGTGTTACATTGAGACGATTTCTCTGCCCAGTCTTAACAAAATATTCTTACAAAAGCTTATTTTTATATTTCACATTATTCCAGGTAAATACTTGTAGACATATTTTTATTACACATTTGTTATACGTACAATCAGAATAGGGAATGTAGTAGGTATAAGCAACAGTTAAATCATTTAAAAGCAGCTCTCTTTGCATGATCAGGGGAAAGAGAGAGAGAGAGAGAGAGAGAGAGAGAGAGAGAGAGAGAGAGAGAGAAATAAACAACGGTTTTTCATTCGAGATAAGTATAATAATTAACAATTCAAACCAATTGAGGTATATGTTAAAAATGGTTAACTCCAAAAAACTAGTTAGCTTATGTGTGTTAATAATATCTATATTTTTGTGCACTAAGATTGTGTGTATTACGGTTCAAAAGTTATGCAAAAGGTATACAGAATGAATAGGGCTTCGAAGGCTATTGCCAGAGAATTCAATAAGTATACATTATGTTTCATTTTTATGAAAATACTTTAAACATACAATAGACCCAAAATGTTAAATCATTCTTAGAAAATCAAAATTTTCGAAAAAATGGCTATATAAAAGATAGTTCTGGATGGGAGGATATTTTTGAAAATCCTCGTCTCATATCCTTGGATGAAGTTGAACTTAAGATACTAATTTTGATATTTATCTTAGTTTTCGTTTATGAATTATATTATTCACAGATGCACACATGATCGTTTTTCTAAAAATTCTTTCTTTGGATTCTAGGGACCTCCAAACATATATTCCCTGAAATATCGACATAGTATTTTTGGGTGGAATACAATAGTTCCTCATTTAACTCTTAAGCACGTAACAGAGAAAGTAAAAATCTATGGCACCTCAATTATATAAATGATGCCTCAGAATTACAAACATGAATATTTCCATTTAAAAGTTTTATAAGAACTGCACGTTGTATGATTACTTTTGTTTTGAATACCAAACAGAATTTTCAACCAACATCGCTGCTCGACCGAGCCAGCGTGTGTTATGTAGTTCAACGATTATCCGCTAGATAACGGCAGTGCATAAAACCACTCACAGTGAGAAAACCTCGCGCTCAGAACAAATAGCGAAGCAGAAAATACACATGTGTTTTGCCTTTGAATTATGCTGGGAGTGTATTAATTGATAATAATTTAACTATGTGCTGAGAATATAGTAAACCAAACTTTAACCAAGTAAACAAAATTACTGTTACATATATTTTAAACTAATTAGGTATGTTCTGAGGCTTTTGCCTTCAAAGATATGGTGACAATATTACACAATATTTTGAAACATATTTAAGTTTTTTCAGTTCTTACGTATTTATTGTGAATTTGTGACCTATAACAAGAAGCAAGTGTTTATTAGGCGTATTTTTATTATGAACATAGTGATTCAAGCACAGTAGTGAGGTTTTAGGTGTACTTTTATTCATTTACACCTCTGCGTTTATTAGATCAACACTTTTAGGTCTAAAATATTTAAGCTAGGCAAAATAAACTGCGGTGCTACACAGTGAAGTTCTTTCGTGACTGGTCCTTGGTTTTATGCTCAGTAAAAGTCTGCACTTCTATAAAATTCAAATAATCATGAACAGTTTTGAAATTTGGAATACTTCTTCAATAATTACGGGTAAGCTTCCAATTTTTACAGGGCATATTGGTATTAATTTGTAAATAGCGAGCTGAAAGAATAATTGAAAATTGTGATATATAGTTACTTATTAAGCTAAATAATAATAAGCAAATAAAATTCAATGTAACTCTAATTATTGAATATTTACAAATAAAAATAGCTTGTTTGATCATAACAAAAATATTTTAAGAAATTCAATACTTTGCAATGTGCCCTTTTTTGCAATAACCGAAGATAATATTTTCCGCATCAACTACGTTTTTGTAAATTCTGAGGTGATATTTTCCCATTCTTGCAAGAGAACTTCCTTCGGATGTACTATCTTTCACAAAAGTAAATACCTAACTCCAATGAGACCTGCGCGAAGGGTAACCTAATTCTCAGGCGTTCCTAAATAGATGGTATGAGAATGCAATTCGTCAGATATGTTTCCCTTGCTGTTCAGAGAGCATGACAGCCATTGGCTCACCTCGCAGCTTTGAAAAGTGATATTTCAGCAATCGCTCTAAATAAACGTACACATATTGCAAATTCAACGTTATTCAACCTGCAGAAAGTATACTATTATCGGTTTTGATTAAATAATGGACCAGGAGTAAGAGCGATACCAGTGTTAAGCTTTTTGCTTAACAACGTAAGCCTAATGATCTAGACCGAATTTTTGTACTTAGTAGTAGCTAAGAACGTTAAAGCACGCTGCCGCGGGCTTCGAGTGATATCCGAGCTTGGATCGAATGCCATCTAACGCATCTTTTTTGTTTCTTCCTTTTCCCTTCCTTTGTCTTAATGGGAACGTCATTACTTACATTCCGTGTGCCAAATATACTATTATTATACAATATTATCATATTGCTGCAATACGATTGAAATTTTAAATCTGAAAGCTTTAGAAGATATTGATTACAGTTGCTGTAGATAAGACAGGGATTACACTACTTCAACTATCAATCATTCTTCACGAGATTAGTATCTCATTCAAGGGCATCTGTATTAACGTCGAAGATTATTGCTATGTTAAAGAATTTACTTCCGTCATGCACTTTTACTGTTTAGTTAGATTACAAACGATATAAGAAGGCATTATATCTTGTTCATGTTAGAAAATATTAATATGTATGAAAACTAAAAAGTTTCAGGTACAAGAAGTTAAAACGTAATCACTCAGCATGATCACATTCACTTATAGTTAATTATGTAATAATACGACACAAATATCACACTATGCGAGAATAGGACTCAGCATGAAAGGAAAATGAATCTAGTGAATTACACAGCATACGAAAGACAAACGGGTATTGCTGTTCATAAAAACGCTTAGTTCGAAGAACCTGATGCCAATAAAAAAGCAATTAATGTTGTAATAAACAAAAATAAATTGAGTTGTAGATTCCTTCAGCGTGAAGCAACCTTCAGACCTAGCAGCGTTGCTATTTCGTTTATTTGAAAGTCCTACACAATGTTGACATGTGTCCGTTAACTCAATTTCTAGACGTGTGCTTTTATCGTGTTTCTGTGTTTCTGATAAAGAGCCCTGCAGAACTAAACAGTGGTTAATTTTCCATTTCAGAAAATAAGCATGCAGGAGGCGAGGTTTGAACCACCAATACTCAGTACTTTCAACTCCTACCGATAGCTACGGGAGCGTTAGTGACAAGGAATTTCTACACGTTCGTTGTTAGGGAATTATCCAATACCCGTCATAGTAAACATTTTGAACGGTTGAGTGACCATAAACAAATTTGGTTTTCATTATCCATGAAAACGTGGTGTGTTAATTCGTCAATATTCTTATAAGTGTACTGAAGCCATTGATACAACTCAGAAAGAGTGATTGGCGCTATTTGAAATGTGATACTAATGGCTGAGAGGTTGATGAGGGGTTTGCTCTTGGCTGTGACCGACAGGAAGATTTGTAATGTGACAAAAATGTTTTTAACTATCAAATTCTGCGTATGAACCTTTTCCGGTAGAGTGAGATTAAGTTAGCTATGTAAGTTACATCCGCTTAGGTCATTAATTCTATGTACGCTTCAGCAGTTCTTGTACACCGAAGTAAAGGGAAATTCCCAGGATATTAATTTTGACAGTGGTTGGGCAGATCTTGGCCGGGTGGACACGAGAGCCTGGAATTCCCCCGACCGCAAGTATTAGCTCTAGCCTCCTTTCACACCTGAAGTAAACTATTGAATGATTATACATTATTTACAGCTGATACTGGAAAAATAGATGCACCCTCTGGGTATAGGTGCCGCGAGATCGATTCCCTGCTAGTATTATAAACGTCCCCTGAAGATGTTGCTGGCGCCTTGCAGGGCAAAACGACTGAAGCCTTCTCTAAGTTCGTTAAAGCCTCCAATTATATTACCCCTTATGCGACGGCTGCCTCTTCCGCTCATCTTAGACCGTTGAGGACTTTCTCCTTAATTCCCCGGAGATGGGTCTTCATATTCACCCCTGGAGAAAGGGTTGCTTCTTCCACTGGTTCCACCATTTTTATACTTGTTCCTTCTTGCTAGTTCCGCCATTGAGGACTTCATACATTTTAAAACAAAAAACAAATACTTAGACGCAATGTTGTTTGCGGATTATCAATAAATGATTTGTAACTCAGAGAATGGTCTCAAAGAAACATTTTTAATTTAAATAAAATAAGTGCAGCATATAATTTCAAAATTTCAAAAAGTAAAACTAAAATATTGGCATTTAAAGAATGCGACACCTCAGGAGCAAAAATCATAATTGATAATGCAATTTTAGAACAGGTAAATGTTTTTAGATATTTAGGATATAATCTGTCGTACACAAAAAGTGATGGCATTAATAATAAAATTAATACATTTAATCAGATGTATGCTACCATACATGAATGAAGTTCCATAAAGTAATGGCTGTACCTGTTTTGCTGTGTGGATCAGAGTGCTGGACGCTTACGAAAACACAAGAACAAAGATTAGAAGCAACAGAAATGAGATTCTTGAGGAGTGTTACGGGGTACAGTACGGTGCGCGGAAATTTTCCGATGCTGTTAGTGTCTTTTGGTGTGTACTTTATTTAATGTTGGCATAACCTTTTCACCAGTCGTGTTCCACACCAGTCCTAGCTGTACCAATATCTTATTGGTTTGTATCAAAGTCCAATGGCCGATAAACAAGGGGCGTGACCGAGGTGTGTAATGCAAGGGGAGGAGTAAGGAGGGAGATATATCTCCAGAAGGCTCTATATCAATTAAACAAAATCAGTCAAAACTACAAACTAAGGTTTTCAACCAATAAAATTAGTCTTGGCTCTTAGGGGACCAGAAACATTACGAGCAAAAATAGTATTACAAGAACAAAATATTAGAACAAATAAACTGTTTTAAGTAAACTGAGCTGCAATGTGTCATATCTCAAAAATGAAGATTTAAAAATAAAATTAATAGGTTTAATCAGATAGCGGTTCCATGAAAAGAAATCTGAAACAAAGAAAATTTAAATTTTATAAGGTAATGGAGATCTCAACACTTTATATGGATCCGAATGATGACCAATGACGAAACAGGCAGAAAGAAACATTGAGGTGACAAAGATGCCATTTTTAATATATTTTTAAGAGATAGAAGAAATGAAAAAATGCGTAAGCAATTAAATATCTTCAACTTAACAGAAAAAATCTGATGTGTTGCATTCACATGACTTTCTCTACTCTTGTACTAACTATTCTTACAAACTCTTATTCTTACATCTTCTTCATGTTGAGATAAACGTTTGTAGAAATTATCTTACTGGTTATTTCCTTGTTGGTGCAAGGGGAATAATTTTTAGAATACTGAAGGCTTTGAGCGATAGTGAAATCTTTTAAAGTTTTGAGATTCCGTTCTCTTTGCACGTTCAACATATAAAAAATGAACAACAATATTCCATATCACAAAAGTTAAGTTTTCCGAAAATGATACAAATAACAAGGAATACCTCCGAAATGGTTCACTCTACAAAAAACTTTATTGAGATATAAATTGTGTTTTAGCCAGATCTACATTTTTGTAGAGTAAGATTTTGTCTTTCTCTTACGGTTTACGGGTTATTCAAAAGTCATCCAGATTAAACAAGGCTACATGGGCTATAGGCAGAAAATTCAAAATATACATTTCATTTGTCATAAAAATATCTGAAACATATGGCATTTTAATCAAAATCGTTAGAGCCATTTTCAAGAAAATCAAAGTTTTCCAAAAATGTTCCATGTAAAGGGTAGTTTAGGGTGAGACTATTTTCTTCAAAATCTTTGTGTTGCATCCTTGAAAGACATTAAACTTAAATACCAACTTTGGTTTTTTACCGACTTTTCGTTTCTGAGTTATGCTATACACAGACTGACAGACTGAGTGACTGACAGACGGACACAGACACACACACGGACCTTTTTCTAAAAATGCTTTTTTTTATTTTCAAAACATGTTGCCGGTGAAATCTCGACATCGAAATTTTGGGTGGAATACAATACATCCTCCATTTACCAGTAGAGAAAGTAAAGAATTCACCAATATCGGAATAATTGGAGGGACCATGTAGAAATGATGGATATTTACCGCGTTCCCAGATTAATTATGTCGTATAAACGTACAGGAAAAATAAATATAAGTAGGCCGAGAAGAAGATAGAACAGTTTTGATACAAGAGACCGGGAGAAGACTAAATGGTTTAAATCCTATTGATGATTTTTTTGTAGTGTTTAGTACTACTGTAGCTTTTACTACACACGGCACCGCAGGCGGTGATACTGATGATACTTGGAATGAAGATGGAGCACCAGTGGAATGAGATGGTGGGGGAAACCGGAGGACCCGGAGGAAACCCGCCCCAACGCCGCTTCGTCCATCACGAATCCCACATGCGGTTGCCTGGGATGGAACCTGGGCCGCTTTGCTGCTACGGCGTGGCCGCTCTGTTGATGATGATGACGATGACAATGACGTCTGACTTCCTTAACCCCTCTCCAATAGCCCTCCAAGTTCTGAAATTCTATATAGCCTTTATATACTCTCTGATTGTGGTACAATAATGGATCGGAATGATAGATTACCTTGTTAGACGACTGTATACAACGTACTTCTGGTATTTGTGGATTATCTTTTACCCCGAGTCAACTATGATAGCAAAGCCAATGTCACTATTTGTCTTGGAACCATCTGTGGATTGTGTGCTTCGGTTATGGATATTTATTTAGTAGTTCATTGAATATCATCTATAGAGCGCGCTATGAGAGTTAAACTTGGTATTATTCCTCGAGAGGTTTAATTTATTTGTACTGATTGTAGTTTCTAAGAACGAATTTCGCACTTAGAAGCTATGTCAAATTTGGAGGTGTTAATAATGATAATAATGATGATGATAATTATGTAAATTTAAGAGTGCTAAATTACTTGGTCATCAGCACCCTTGTAAGACCATTCATGGCAAAAGTCAGAGATAAAGTTCAATATAAAATAAAAGTCCTAGTAAAAGTCACAAATGTAGATAAATAAACTAATGCTGCAAAAGCCAGAATTAAAAGAAATTTGTAAAAAGGCGCAGAAGGTATCAAAAATCGACATATAAAATTCTGAATACTCAGGTTCATGTTTATCATTGACAAAAGCTTCAGAACTCTTTGAACCACTTACTCATTGTCCACCAGGAGCTCTGCAAGACTGACCGGCAGTTGCAGAGGGTCTCGAAGGTGGACTAGAGGAATATACTCTAACAATATATGATGGAGCGAGAAGGTTATAAGAATTATTTCTAACACACATAGCAGATGCTCATGCAGAGATATTTTAGTACATTGAAGATATTCACCTTAACCTGAATGTATACATATTATCAATCCTAAAATTTTTATATGCAATCAATCCACATTGATAAAAAACTAAAAACCATGAATTTCATGAGATCAACAGTAGACACTAGACATCATCCCAGTGCAAAACTTTCTTGCTTCCAGAAAGATATATATCGTACTATGAAACTATAAAACTATTTAATGCTCTTCCGAATCTCAGGAATAGTAATTATGGAACTTTCAAACGCAGCCCAACAAGCTTATTATGACCTCCTCCGTTCCCAGAAACAGCCTTTATATAATTTGTGAAAATCATTAATCATTTACTAAATTATGCCATTAGTTCAATATAATTGCTATAATACTCTGTAGATTCAATAACACCATAAAAGAAGATGCACACGCGCCCCTTCACGAAAATTGCTTGCACAATATTAGATCAAAATGACAAAATCAGTCCAGTTTCTTTTCTAACACTTTTCTAAACTTTTTCTACAAATATACAGTTTTCTTCTCATCGTTAATACAGTCTACGGTCCTTCGGGCTATCACAACTCACAATTTTTACTGCTCATAACCATGCTCAGTCCTTTTGGTGTCTTCACTTCCTCTGTTTCTCATGCACTAATTACGACGTTAAAATCACTCCCGAGACTCCTTGATTCCTCGTACGACGTACCAACACGACGACACATCCACGCACAGCTGTCTTGCACACACTGACCAACTCGTGTCCGTAACTCAACTCTAAAACTCACTGCTCTGCTCGGACCTTTCTCGAGTTACACATACGCACCGGAAATGACGCAGCTAGAAGTCTCGCGAACGTTCCCGAAGCCCCGTTTGTTTCTGTCGACTCGATTGTTGACAGTCATGCACACATAGCAGTGGCGCAGGTTGCCTGACCTTGAACGCTTTGGCCGCTCTCCGACACCGGTGTGGTGTCAAGTACCTTGGCCTTATCCGTCCTTTGTTGTGTGCCCAGACCGACGTCACACTATTAATTTTATTTTAGTCTTCTAGTTTTAAGTAATAGTACAAAATTGCGGGCTTACAAGACTGTAGTCCATTGGGCTTCGTTCCTTTACTCTCAAGACGTTTCACCTACACCTGCGGCAGGCATCATCCTATGTAGAAGAAAATATATAATAAAATCATTTCTACAAATATTTATTTCGACTAACATGAAGTAGAACTTGTTGAGAACAGTTTTATATGGTTTGGGTAGAGAAAGTCTTGTGAAGTAATCTATTTTGCTTCAGGGTTATTTATTTATTCAGTTACTTATTCAAAATTGAATGTTAGTAGGCAATTTGAATGACCGATAAATTTACATGATGTATTCAGAGGTGCCAGCAGAAATGGGCGATACATTACTACTGCCCAGATCACCTAGAGAATATTCTACGTGTTAACTTCAGAAAAAAATGAATACATTCTAACGATTTTGTATTCATTCATTGTTTCTGCCAATTTGTACAGACTTTATGTTGCAGTTTTACAAGCGCATTCATTTGTTATCTCCACATTCTCGTCTGACTGTGTACAATTTGCATTTAACGAGCTTCTCTCACGCAACTTACATCTCATATTAACCTAATAATACACTTAATACGCCTGTTTAAAAAAGAACAAGGTTCCAGAATCAAAATGTAAACCTATTCGAGATTAACGGCTTCTGCCTGCTGCTCAGCGGCAAAGATTTGTTCTTCCGTGCAGACCAGGTTTTTAGTGCCTTAATTGTTTTGTTACTCCTTGCCAGGAACGAGCATCAGTAGCTTATCGGCAATTCTGATGTATTTCAACATTCCTACAGTTAAGCATTAAGGTTAAGTATTATTATAATTCACTCTTGTTTTATTAAGTTTCTGAATTTTGCATCGTGTTAGAATCTAAATGATGCAGTAATGTAAATAAGCCCTTCCTCCTGGAGCTATTAATCCGTTACGATGATACTATTATCTCTTCCTATAAATTGCTTCAGTTTACCTCAAGAATCGGAGAAGGGAGAAATTTCTTTTCTTGTTCCCTGAGCTTATTATCCCATTCTCCTATTCTTTACCCATCCACGGGAGTACCTCTGTTAGTTTATGCTCAATCATACCATTATATGGCGCTTATACGCCACTGCAATGGACTTCATTATATCTACCTCTTCATAATGACATTGCTATCCACCTATCAAAGGTGTACCAGTTCATAATGATATTGCTAACTGACCAATCATAGTCACATCTATTCATCATGACACTGTTAGCCGCCAATCAAAAGATCCGCATATAACCATCAATATTTCGGCTTCTGCGCACATTCCCACGCAGCTGAAAGCGTATACGGAATAAAGCTACTGTTTATTTAATAATTGGTATTAATATTGTAATAAATTCAATTTGTGTTCCCGTTTTCGAAAGTCTACTCCTTTAAAGATTACTTTTTGTAGCTTTCTGTCAAGACCAACAAAAATAAAAGTTGAAGGCGCCACTTCGATTCCCGTATACAAATCGAATAACTAATAATTAAAATGACAATAACATGCAGCATAGAATATTAAAACCATTTTATAAATGCTGGAGCATAAATAGTTTTATGACAGTTGAGTACAATAGCAAGGATACTATTGTTGCATAATATACTATTATGCCATTCTTCAAAAGGTGTTTAAAATTATATTATCTATATGGATTATCTTCAAATAGAGGTGTATAGCAATTTTATCAGGCTCTGTTTTGAATGTAGTTATTCTAAAGAAACCACTAATTTAGCATGAGAAAAATTCAAATAATGCCCTTGAAAGTCAGTATTTAAATTAGACGATTCTACAGGAAAGAGTGAGAGAGTAATTGACTTCTCCTGTCTTCTAAAATCAGTCCTGGACACTTCCGCAACTAAACGAGGTCCGTTTTATCTTGACAGATAACATTGCCTGCTGAAAATCGTTGTGCTAATAGTTGCTCTGCACTCTGTACTCTAGTTACCAGGTTTTCAGAATGTCAGTGGGGACAGAACCATGAAGAAAGAGGTTTTATGCTAGCAAGCCTTGAATCATATATTAATTATATCCCCCTATTATCTCTATTAACTGTGTTGCTCACAATTGATTATTTCGTTAATTTGCTTCATAAACAGGATGCCAACTTAACTTCTGCACCCGCTTGTTTTCTATTTCAGTTTAGTAACGGGTGATCCAAAAGACTGTGAACCGGCTCCGCTGTGGTTTGTCTGTACGGGTCCTCTGTGCTTGTCGCCAACTGCCGCTATCATAGAACAGAGCGAATAAAATCATACATTTTTAAAACTACTTTTAAAGGCTTTACTTACCAATATGCTTAAAGCAGATACCAAAACTGGCCACCGTCGTTGTCCATACATTTTTGGCACCTCTTTAGGAAATTATCCATCACTTGCCGCAGCTCACGTTGAGAAATGTTGGCAATTTGTTTTAATTCTTCCAGGGTGTGTGGGTTTGTTTTGTACACTTTATGCTTTAAGTTACCCCAGAGACAGAAATCGCAGGGGTTAGGTCGGGGGACCGAGGGGGCCACAAATTTCGTCTAATAATTCTGTCCTGAAACATACTTTCAATTTTTCTCATCGAAAGATTGACTGTGTGAGCTGTTGCAGAGTCTTGTTGAAAAAAGGAAAAATCATGATCATTGTTGGTTAATTTAAAAAAAAAATGGGCAAAATTGTTTTCACGTATGCACGAGTGACAACTGTTGACTCAAAAAAAAATCATAATAAATATACGCTGTGCAGTAGAAAACAAATGCTGAGCCATAACACACTTTGTGACTAAGTACAGGACTAAATAATTAAGCACACTGATAGTAATGCAGCCGCACGATATCGCGTCAGCTCAATACTGATTGTGAGCAGAGCAGAGAAAAACAAGCCATGCTCTTGACCTTGTGTATATCAGCTGCTGTTATCGTGTTTCCGTCTGCACAGTGGAAAAACACCGCGTAGTGGTTCACATGTATTTGGATCTCTCTGTAGTTTCTTCCAAGTATTTTACTATGGATAAGGAAACTAATACTCTACACTGGATAATCGATTATTATTTAAAAATACCCTACGTTAGAAGAGGATAATCAGGTAAAGAACAAGAAGCACCACATTTTGCAGCTGCGGCAAAGCAGAAGGGTCAAAGTAATTGTCAACTCTGACAACAATGTAACTCACAAAATAGTGGTGCAATTGGAGTCAAACTGTTGAAGCTATTACACAAACAGTTGTGTATGGGATATTGACCGTATATGCATATTTAAGGTTGCAACAAAAGGAA
This sequence comes from Tenodera sinensis, assembly GCA_030765045.1. Taxonomy (NCBI): domain Eukaryota; kingdom Metazoa; phylum Arthropoda; class Insecta; order Mantodea; family Mantidae; genus Tenodera; species Tenodera sinensis. Next base: position 85,573,816 of record CM060968.1, on the reverse strand, counting down.
AGAAAACTGACTGGAGAGATCAGGTTTCGCTGACTTAACCTGGAAATTGCCATGTTTTTCAGTTCTTCTGGTCAGTCGGTAGTCTTATTACGTATTTTCTTGTAGGCACAAGGGGAATAAGCGAATACAACAGGGTTAAGCGATAGCGAAATCTTTTAAGAAGGGTCACTATGTGTTGGCCTTGACAATCCTTTCTCTTTGCATGACCACGAGGAAAAAAGAAAGGGAAAAATGAACATCGATTTTCCAATTGAGGAGTTTGGCAAACCAAACCAATTAAAAAGAACATCTTTGAAATGATTGTAGCGGGTTTAAGTTAATAAATATAAAATGTTAGCTTTTCTTTTTTCTTAATATTGGATCTGTAATCTCATGTACAGGCGTAACTCGAAGCAAATCTGAAGAGATGTCTTAAAATGGCTCATACTATCTGCAATGGTATGAGAGTATTTGGTTTACAAAGTCGTTGTATTGGATCCATGTCAAATTTAAAATGAATTCCTCTCTTTTAGTCACTCCTAACGAGCATTATTTCCTATTAGTAGTCTTTCACAATTAAATATGAACAGTCTTTAATTATTTGTCACTTATCTAGACAAGTGACCATTGGCTTCCAATGTCTCTATTTGCATTGGGTTTTATGGACTTAGTTCTTATTTCACATGAATTGTGATTTAACAAGATCTACATTTTTTGTCTCCTCTGGTTTACAGGGTTTAGAAAAATAATTCAGAATGAATAGGACTTCTCAGAACATCCCCCGAAATACGAAGCTATGCATTTAATTTTTCTTGTAAATATTTTATTTCTATGAAAGTCGTTAGAGCTAGAGCCTTTTTAGGAGTGAAAAAATAACGAAAGTTTGTTCATGTATAGCGTAGTTTGCGGTGGAGAATTTTCTTGTCGTGTCGCATCCTTGTTCAGGGATGGATACACAAACACAGACCTTTTTCTAAAAATGCTTTGTTTTATTTAGGTATTTGTTTTTTCAGGGAGTCTAAAACCCTGTATTTCCAGTGAAGTCTCGATATCGAATGTTCGGGTGGATTATTATGGATAAACAGTACCTAGATAAAGTAAAAATAATTGTTCTTTACCCTGAAAGTGCTGCTACCATAAGTCAGGACTGAGTTAGGATGGCTTTACGGGTGCCTCAAGTACACAGACTTAGTAAACACGTTTAGATACAGTCGCTGGTGAATGAGTTGTTACAGTTCTTGATGTTGAAGAAGATGGACCGCTGAAAGGAACCCAAGTTAACATAAGAATGCAAGTGCATTTGAAAATCGCGACGAGGCAAGGTGAAGCTTTGTGCGAACACTTATTTATGGTCCACGAGAAGGCTGCTGCTGCTACGCATGATGAATATTCATTAGTGTTTTAATCACATAAGCAGTGCCAGAATCTGTCTGAACTTAACTCTTACATAACAGGTTTGTACAAGTGGCTGTCCTTGCACACCTAGGCACTAATACTCTCAATACAACACTTATAGTGCCTCTTTAAATTCCTGGCGACCACAGTAGCCACTATAGAAATTGTATATTTTTTAAAAGCAACGAGTATTTTCATTTCTGTATTTGTCATGCGTCTGTGTAGTGGGTCTTATTATATCCACCTCTTCATAACGATACTGCCATCCACCAATCAAAGGTGCACCCGTTCATAATGACACTGATAGTTGCCAATCAAAAGATCCGCATGTAGCGATCAATACTTTTGCGTCTGCGCACATTTCCACGTAGCTAAAGGTGTACACGGAAGAAAGCGTCTCTGTTTATTAATAACTGCTGTTAATATTGTAAATAACATTGGAATAAATTCAATTCGTCCTCTCGTTTTTGAAAGTCCACTGTTTTAAAGGACACAGCATATATACTCTGTTTCATTGTGTCAAGACTAACATAACAATAAAAATTGAAGGCGCTACTATCGATTCTCGTATATAAATCGAGTAAGAAATATTTAAAATGTCGGACACCAGTTATAATAGTGTGAGGTGTAGAATATTAAAACATTTTATAAACGTCAAAAACTTAGACACGTGGTCAAGTATAAATAGTTGTATGAAACTTGAATATAACGACAATAAGATGCTCGTATGAATATTATGAACTAACTCGCTCTTGTTCGTTTCATAAAATATACTCGCATCTTAATTGCTGCCATTATGCTCTCGTTGCATAATATACTATTATATTACCGGCTTTACAGCATTATGTCACAACCTGTTTAACTGTACAACATCGCAAGGCGTGAAGAGGATGTTGTGTTGACCAGCAGTCCTGTCACCCGCCATTAAATTTTGTATCCATTTCAATATTCCAGACAGAACTAGAGCAGCATTCCTAAAAGTTCCATTGCCAGTCCTTTTGACCAGTGCGGTTTGCACTTATTTCTTTAGCCTTTCTTGTTGGTATGTTTATTTCCTACTGGATTTAGAACATATAATCAGCTTACTGTCACAGATGACTCCTAATGTTCCAGTTGCATGTCTCATGTTCACTATACAATCGACGGCAGGCAGCCTGGGCACATTCTTAGCAGCATATACGGAGCAAGATGCTCTCCACTGCGTTACGACTATGTGTATGGCTACCAGTAGAAAATCAGGCACAGCTACAGACAATAATAGAGGCGTTGACATGGGAAAGGTAGTGAAAAGCAAATTTTACGGAAGAAGCAAATATCTTTTGGCATTACAAAATAAGAGCTTTTATTTAGAAAATGCTTACAGAACATGTATTTGAACTTATATTATAACATTATAATTAATATTATAACATCTAGCTTATTTGTTCAGGAAACAAACATGGTAAAGTATTTTAAAACTATGTAAGAAAAAGAGCTCAAAGCTTAATAAGTGTAACAGACTTCAGGTGAGAGCAACTATTATATTTTTACAAGACATACTCCTATGAAAGAAATCTTAACACCATAGGAAAGTTTCAGGATAACTTAGATTACAGATTGTGCAACAAAGAAGCTGAAACAGCTCAGCACATTTTATGCTCCTGTGAGGCTTTAGAGCCAGAATATTTTGAAACCATATCTGTTGTGAGACTGTGTTTCTTGATAAAGAGTACATAGAGGTGTAATAAATTGTCTTTAAAGCGATACATACAAGTAGCACAAATCTGAAGTGCGTCCGGAGGAATGACAGAAATCTGTATCGGAAAAGATAAGACAAGACAAGGTGATAACCATCTCAAGATAAAACCTGCATAGCTCGTGCTCTATTATAAATCGTAGAGACACGATTTTTATACAGCTTGAATTTTTGATACCAAATTTTTGGACGGAACACAATACTTCTCATACCTAAGTGGTTCAGATAATAAAAATGATTTGTTATTCCTGTTTTCCTCTGGCATCCATTAAGTCAATGATTTTTTATTTAGACCTTGTTTAGCGACCTTGTCCTCTATTGTCGACACTTGAGCTTGAAGAAGCTACTTGTAAACTAAACAGTGGACGTTCTGTTACTCATCAAATTGACCTCCTTCCATGTCATCTCCAGCACTCACTCTGTTTAAAAAAAACATACTTGTTGGATCTCCTGGTATATAATTTTAGCACAACCAAAGCTTTGCCTTGATATTGTAATCAAATTTGTTAAGTTTCATCTGCAAAAACTGTAAATGAAGTTCTATTATGTCAGTAGTATCTAAACTATGCATCTTTCCCCCCTCTAAGGTCTACAATCACAATTCACCCCTTTTATAATTATGTTTTTCTAATGAGCACACATTTTTTTAGACTAAATTAGAGAATTTTCAAATTTACAGTAGTAGCACACGGTAAAAAACGGACTGTTATTGGCTGAAACAAGAATGACGATTAAAAAACCCGAAAACGTAGCATTTCGATAACTTTTCGAATAACATTTTCTGATATTACTATAATTTGTTATGTTTGCAAAAGAACTACCAGTAGCGTCAACAAAAACAGTGTCAACAGTGATAACCCAGTAACTGGTTACATGTTCATTTCTACTCCATTTTCAACACTGAAGTTGAAAGGCGGTTAAAATAGGGATTTATCTATTATTTGCATAATTTGATAAAAGATGTGCTTTAGTAGGTGATAAATGCTTCAAATTTAACTCCTCCACAGTTTTGTACAGCAATTTATAATTGGAATCCTGTACTTGAGCTATGCTTAAATATTTACTTCAGTTGTACAATTAACCCTGAGTTAGGTTCCCTATTCCCAACAACTGCACTATATCATGCTATACATTCTGGAGCGGCTGTACGTAGCACAGCCAGTGCCTGACCTTACCTTAATGTTTGTGTGATCGTAACCTGCAGTACTCCTGTAGGACCTGAATGGTGCGGAAATACCTCGCCCTGCTAATAAGTTAATAGGCTCTTACTAGCACATTCTATTTTCGTTAACTCAACGTTAACGACTTAAAATATTCTTTTAGCAACAACTGGTGTTTTAAAATATGGGTGCTAATATTTACTCACTCTACCGATTATCTATTATAACTAGAGAAAGTATGGTATTTCTCCCAAAAATTGTTGACATTTCACAGAAAATAAATGTTTAGAGGTGACATTTTTGCCGTTTTAGAACGAGGCCCTTGTGTGTGCATGTATATCTATGGGAACAACAACCAGAAAGCTAATAAGTTCCATAATTTCAGTAGCTTCCAAGGATGTGGCATGATTTACAAGAATATCCCCCCTTGTTAACTATCTTTTATATAGCAATTTTGTCTAATACTTTATTTTCTCAAAAACACCTCTAGCAATTTTACTGCAAGGCCTAAATGGTGATATAAATAGACGATTAAAGAAACATGTCATAAAGTTATTTCCACTTGTAATAACTAACCTAAAATGTTTAACAATATTTCAATTTAAATCCCGAGCAAAATTACTTTTCGGTTTTAGCGACCATTTTGTTCCATCATATAATTAATCTCAAAAGAACACACATCGTTGTAATTGTCAATTATATTAATTATTTTTCTTTTAAATGTACACTTATACACTTATCGACACGTTCTCTTACTATAAATAAGAATATCAACAAAACCTATATTAAAACTCGAGTAAACATAATTTTTATATTGAAGCTTTTACCACCAAAGCAATTTATGGGGCCAGTAATGGGCTATATCCAATAGAAGTAAACGCTAACCATGGAAAGGTTATAGAATATTACTATTTTGCGTATTTCATAGGCGATTTTTAATATCAGAGACGACTTTTATTTGTCCTTATAATGGACATCTATTTCTAATATAATCTTAAATTAATTAGAAATTATTATGCCCTAACACTTACATAAATATTATTCAGTACATAATATTAGTAATAATTAGGTATAGGGACGGCCTCCGTAGCGCAGTGGTAGCGCACCTGCCTGTGACGCGGAGGACCCGGGTTCGATCCCCGGTACCGGCATGGGATTTTTCCCCCACTGGGAGGTCTGGTACGGGGTGCACTCAGCCTTGCTAGGTCCCTGGAAGGCCAATTGAGGAGCTATCCTGATAGAAAGGTAGCGTCCCTAAAAGGTCAAAGTAGTCGCCTTACGGTCGCGGGAGTCGGCGTGCTGACCCCCGCCACCCCAACCTGCACTGCTCCGTGGCCTTGGCTGCGGCTGGAGGACGCAGCGGCCGGGCGATGAGGGTAACCTCTGAATAAGGGGAAGACGCCCTAGGGAAATTAGGTATAGGAATTTCTAAGCATTAAAGCCAGGACAGAAGGAAATAAAGTTGAGTATAGGTAGGGACATCGTAGATACAAACCGGCACTTCATCCCGCGTACATTCTTTCAGCATTTGCAGGGCGTAACATAGGATAACAGTGGCTGCACAATCACACAAGCATTATTTTCAATATAAATTTCTTTGCTTTTTAAATACAAACAATTAATAACATGGAAAATAATATTACGAATTGTGTTTGTTACATGGTAATAACTAAATTACATCCCGAAAAATTCCAACGTTAAGTTAACGCTTGAGATACAAAGAAACAGATAATCTATGCTTTATTTTTTGTGAATGGAAGCCCTACATTATCAGCAGTGCCATTGATAACAGCGAAACTAACGTGAACAGCTTTTATCGCATTGTAGTACTACGTCAATCACGTACCAATTAATTGAAACGTGAAATTTAGGCTTGAGACTGAATGATTGACCCCCCCCCCCCCCGCCCCACACACACACATACACACACTTTCACATACATACGCACACAATCGCACTCATGAGTCTTGTGTTCAACAACTTGGTGATCTACCGGAAGAGAGAAAAGGATTCGTGCTTTAGACATTTTAGTGAACGACTAAAAAGATAAGAGAAGTCCTGTGTTCGAACTAGTAAACGACCTAAGACAGAATAACCTGATTTCCGCGTGCTAATTATAGCGTAACTGGGAGAAACGTAAAATACCATAATGCATTATGCAAAAGTGTCACATTATAGCAAACCGTAGAGATACCAGTTATTAATTAAAATTAAGCTCATTATTCAAAACATTATACTGCCGTTTAAAGTTACCTCTTACTTCAACGAGGAGTTAAGTGACTAAAGTGTTTGAAAACGTCAAGAGAAGCGAAATGTTTAGGAAAAATGCAGACTATAAACCATGATACAATGCGAGCTCTAGTTGTTTAGAAATAAAGGGAATTAAAAATTAACCAAAAACTACAATGGCGAATTTGATAGTTGATAAAAAGAGTCAAGGACGACCAGTTAAAGGTTCTCGTAAATTATTGAAAGTGAAGTGGCCGTTACGCTAAGACCTTGTTTGTGATGAGAGAATAATAGAGCCGTAGGTACGCCCATCTATATTATTCCATTATATGCCACACTTAGGGAAGCTGAGTCAGCATAAACGAGAGGGTAGTTAGTGCCTAGGTCCTGCTTTTGTCATCCCATGCAACAGCGCTTTTGTCATCCGTACATTTATAGTATAGTCAAAATACAAGAAGAAGTCTTAAGAGATTTTGTGTATCAAGCACTGTTTTCACAAGTTTACATCTACACAGTGGAGCATAAACACTACCCTAGTTAGGATACTGAATGTATCTCATGACAAAATAAATCCCTAATTTTAACATTTTTAACATACGAGTATATTAATTGCCATAAAACGACTATTGTGCATTTCATACGACTATTTATCCTCGACTATGAGTCAAGTTTAAAACATTTACAAAATGGTTTTAATATTCTATGCAGTATGCTATTGTCACTGGTGTTTGACATTTTAATCATACATTTGTCAATCGATTATGCACTCACGAAAATCGATAATTGCACCTTCAACTACAAAATTATTGATTTTATTATTATGTTGACCTTGACACAATGATACAGAGAGTATGTGTGCTATAACCTTTAAAAATCTGATGTGTTGCACTCACATGACTTTCTCTACTCTTGTACTATCCATTCTTACAAACTCTTATTCCTATATCTTTTTCCTGTTAGTTAAAATAAACATTTGTACAAATTATCTTATTGCTTATTTCCTTGTAGGTGCAAGGTGAATATTGGAATACAGTAGGCTTTGTGCGATAGTCAAATCTTTTAAAGCTTCGAGATTCCGTTCTCTTTGTACACGTAACATATAAAAAAATGAACAACGATGACCCATTTCACGAAAGTTCCAAGTTTTCCGAAACTCACACACATAACAAGGTATATCTCCGAAATGGTTCACCCTACAAGAAAACTTATTGAGACATAAATTGTGTATTTTAGCAAGATCTACATTTTTTGTATAGTATAATTTGGTCTATCGCTAACGGTTTACCAGTTATGCAAAAGTCGTCCAGAGTAAATACGACTACAGGGGCTATAGCCAGAAAATTCAAAATATACATTTCATTTGTCATAAAATTATCTCACACATATGGCATTTTAATCAAAATCGTTGAGCAATTTTCAAGAAAATAAAAATTTTCGAAAAATATTCCATGTAAAGGGTAGTTTAGGGAGAAGCTATTTTCTTCAAAATTATCCTGTCGCATCCTTGAAAGACATTTATCTTAAATACCAAATTTGGTTTTTAAGCGATTTTTCGTTTTTGAGTTATGCTGTCCACAGCTGACAGACACACACAGAGACACACACACACACACACACACAAACACACATACACACACACATACACACGGACCTTTTTCCAAAAATGTTTTTTTTTTTATTCAGGGGCCTCAAAATATATATATATATTTCCGGTGAAATCTCGACATCGAATTCTTGGGTGGAATACAATACTTCCTCTACTATACTATACGTAATAGAGAAAGTAAAAAGAAAAAGGAAAACAGAGGGCGTAACGTTTCAAAAAATGTGTACTTGAAATACCTCGTAATCGGGTTAAAAACGTTATTTCAACACAAAATGTGTATTTTAATTGGGCTCTAATGTTTACTCACTCTATTATTACCTACGTTAAGTAAAGTATCGTATTTTACAGCAATATTCAATGCCGATATCTTAAGAAAATGCATGTTTTAGGCTATCCTTTTATCTTTTTAGAACGAGGCCCACGTGCGTGCGTATACATTTCTGTGAACAGCAACGTAGAGGCAAATAGGATCTTTCACAAAAGTAAATACCCAACTCCAGTGAAACCTGCGCTAAGGGTCACCTAACCCTCAGGCGCTCCTAAATAGATGGTATAGGACTAAAATTTGTCATATGTTTCCCTTGCTGTTCAGACGGCATGGCAGCCATTGGCTCACCTCGCAGCTTTGAAAAGCAATATTTCAGCAATCATTTTATATCAACGGGAAAATATTGCAAATTCAACGTTACTACACCTGCAGAAAAGATTTTATTATTGTTTTGACTGAGTAGTGGACCAGAGGTAACAACAATGCCAGTGTTGAGCGCTTTACTGACGTAAGCTTAATCATCCACACACAAATCCTGTACTCGGTAGTAGCTGAACCCCCTAATGTGCGTCACCATGGACCCAGAGTGACACACTGAACTTGGACCGAATCCCAAATAGCCCATCTCTTTTTTTTTTTTTTTCTTTTCCCTTCCTTTCTGTCTTAATGGGAACATTATTATTTATACAACCGGTGCCAAATACACTATTACACAGAATTAGCATATTGCTGCAATACAACTGAAGTTTTAGAACATATTGCAAATGTACTCAAGACATTTGATTTTTTTATGCAATTTAGTTTTAGTAAACGGAATGTGACACAGGTATTGAAGCTATAGTCCTTTCGTTATGAAGTAGTGGAGTCTTTAAGCTTCTTTCAGAACAACCAGCACAGTCCCCAATCTTCTGGCTTGTAATCACTTCCCAGCTGTTCCGGAATGTCACAACAGTAGATCAGATCATCTTACTTCTTGAAGTACTTCCTGAACTCCTTACCTCTGAGTCTACTCCAAATAAATCTCCAGGTGCAGGAAGAATTTAGCTTTCAATTGTGACTAGCAGTTTTTCCTTCTGAAACCGACACCTCGATCAAATTACTCATCTCCAGCTGGTTAAACAATTCTTGACTAGAGAGGTAGAATCGGAACTGAAAAACCCAATGCCACAGTTGGCATAAATAAGTAATAATCCTTTAGTTACTATTTATGCGACCAGTAAAACATTCACATCAAGTTGCTTGTCAGTGGAGTTTGGGGTCTCACTTCCTACTTTAAAACCGGGTACACAATACTGACTTGATTTCTTGTTAAACATAGCTACTTTACACAAGCACAAGTAAGTCACCGTTTCTGCAGTGGGGTTCGCGCCAGACTTTCCCAGGTCATTAAGATTTTTCAATGCATGTTTTACAAAGTATAAGGAAACCCCATATCTTCTCTAAGTATCCAGGTCTTCACTCTGTCCATCCCATGGGTTCCTCTGCTCCCCAATAGGCACCTAACCCTAGGCACTGGCTTGTAAGTCCTAGGGGGTGTAAGTCCTACATAAGGGGAGGGTAAACATTTCCCCCGCCATCTCATTCCGTGTATCATCAGTATCAATGCCTATGGTGCCGCATGTAGTAAAAATGGGCGTTAAACACTACAAAAAAGGTAAAGAAGAAGATGAGGATAACGATGGTCCAGATGGCATTGGAGATGCAACACGTTCAACGTTCTACACATGTTTATAAAAAACAGCATGGTGGTGAGATTATCGTTCGATGAACTTAAGTGGTTCCTCAAGTGTTGTTGGAAACTGGAGCATTAATTGGCATAAGCGTGTATAGAGCTGAGAAAAACCCAGCCATTTTGGAACAAAATCCGTAAATCAGCCAGGAATGGTCTACCCTCCAAAGAGGTAATTGGGCCGTACTTTTTGGCACAGGGCAGACTTCCTGCAAATGTTAGAAATGATAACAGGTCTTAATGATCTCTTTGAGAATCACAGTAGGATTTACTTCCAACAAGACGTTGCTGCATATCCCATGTCGTTGTGGGAAACTTTCTAGATCGTATATTCAATCAGAGACGGATAGGACGAAGAGGAAATACTACGGAGTTCCCGTCTTGATCTCACGATTTAACCCTTCTGTCTTCTGGATTTGGGGAAGTTTAAAGAACATGATGTACCCCACAAAACCAGACACTGGAGGCTCGGGCTTGATTGAGTTCGGGCCGAACCTAAGAATGTCGGCCCGTGCAGGCCTCTACATTGCAAGGCAGGTGGTGTCTCCGGAATAACGTCACGTTTGGACTAGGCAAGCTGACAGTTTGATATATCGCAGGTTTAATAACATATACTTGTATCCGGTCAAGACACAAAATGCCAAATACAAAACACAATCATGACAACTCTTTGCCTAGTTTGTTTTTGTGCATCCTTCCTTCCCAGGTTCTACACAACATGATCAACATTGACAGGATGTTGCTACTCCTATTGGTGATTCTGTGATCCGGCTATTCCCATTTGCCTGAGGCAGATAAGGTGTGTTTGAGCTTCCGCTTCGTGCCTTTTGTTTCTCTTGCTTCCTGCTCTAACCTATTTTGTTCTTCTTGTTCTCGTGTTCTTTTTAATTTTTCTTACCATCAGGAAGTATAATAATGGAATAGGTGTTTTCCCAGCCATCCTTTACAAAGGTCAATTGTTACGCACATAAGATTCACGCTTAGAAGCAAATAAAACGTCACAATAATTCTGGTATAAAAATTTCCTGTATAGACGTATTCAAAGGCTGCACATTTTAAAGGGGCGTAATGTTTAGAGTGTCCCGAAAATATTGTTACCAAAATTAAAATTATAATAAACCTTTCCACGCAAGACGAGATTTGTGGCATCTAAAATTCTAAAGGTTCGGTAAGTTATTTATATTACTTTTATGCTTGGATTACCATAAAAAGTAAGCGTATTTTGGATTATGTAACTTCTATTATTACTACTACTGTTTATTATTATTATTATTATTATTATTATTATTATTATTATTATTATTATTATTATTATTATTATTATTATTATTATTATTATTATTATTATTATTATTATTATTATTATTATTATTATTATTATTATTATTATTATTATTATTATTATTATTATTATTTACAAACAGCTTTGCTTTTCAATCTATTCCTCACTGTTTCCATTAACTAATATTAGCACAATAGCCTTCAAACCCAGAGGGCACAAGTTTTATGCCTGGTAGCAGAGTAAGAAGAGTAAGAATTTTTCTTTTGTTGGAATTACCTACCCTCTCTAGAGTTTGGAAGTACACTTACGACTTACTTATCTAGTTTAATGGTTCTTATTACTGTGCATCTGGGAACACCAGTAGCAGCCATAGTGTGTGCAAGCGGCGGGTCACACTTTCCGTCCCTTTTTAAAAGTAATTGTTCACATTTTGTATAGTGTGTGCTGGTATGTACCGGTTTTCCACGTCCTTTAGGCGAGGAATTTCCTTTATAAGTACCTGTTTCCCACAGCCGCCACACAAGAGTTTTGTGCAATCTGTTACGTGCCACTACTCGTGACTGAAAGACGGCACAAACCTTGCAACTCTGCCTGGGTTGTTTTGGTTCCTATACATGCGCCGGCTATGTATAGGACGCGGTGCCCTTATCTCCTCCTTCCACTGTCTCGAAAGCTGAACGAAGTGTATAACCAAATGACCACTGCAACACAATCGAGTGTTAAAAGAGTGGCACAATCCACATAAAGTGGAAGAAGGTAAATCCAACCTCCTGTCTTTCGCAAACGTTGGACCTATTTGGTATAATTTCATACTTTACAGGCAAGTGAATGTTACGTACAGAGATACACAATTCTACATTTGGATGTGTTTTTATTCTGTTTAAGAGGACCTATCGATTTAAATTCGACACAAACGGTGAGCAATTACTCTCTAGGCTGGCCTGTAGCTCAGTCGGTAGAGCCCCTGCCTGTTGTGCAAGGGGTCCGGGGTTAGGTTAGGGTGGGAATTTTTCTTTAACAAGAATTATTTCCCATTCCTCCCTAGAGTCTGAAAGTATGAATAGCAATGTGAATGTGTGTGTGTGTGTGTGTGTGTGTGTGTGTGTGTGTGTGTGTGTGTGTGTGTGTGTGTGTGTGTGTGTGCGCGCGCGCGCGCGTAAATTTAATGTAATAATCCAAAATAAAGAAACCCAAAGTTGAAACCCACCGTTAAACTTGTGAACACCATTGCTGTTGAGGAACTGTTCCAAGATGTCAAAAGCCACCTATATAACCTTCGATATTAAAGGCGGATATAAATGGAACTTTAAAAGATATTACTATTTAGGCTTATTAACTCATTAACTTCGATTCTCTAGGGATTTTTTCATGTAAATAGTGTGACGCCGGGTACGGCGCAAAACAAAGGACTGCCAGGGTCGGGCTGCTTCACGCCACATGCCGGGTAGGCGAGCGGGCAAAGGAGTTCAAGGTCAGGCTACCTCACGCAGCTGTTTGTGAAGGTGACTAACAACAATGGAAATGCCTACACAAAAGGGGTTTTCTCCAGAACTTACGAGAAAGATCTGGCCACGTAATCACCGGCTTCTGTGTAGAAGTCGAGAAAGGTCCGCATGACGTCATCTCCCTGTATAAGGAGGCCAGGAAGTAGCAGTGAGTGAGTTTACGGTTATAGACATGAGTCGGGCAGTGTGTCAGTGAATTCGAGGCATGTGCCGCCGCAAAAGATACGTCAGTCGTCGTTAAGAAGATTCTAACAGGCGTCGAGTGATTGCATCGCCACAGTGAGTGCACGAGAGACAGAGAAAGTGAAGAGAGACGCTGAAAGAACTGAGCAAAATTACGAGAAGTGAAGGTTATGAGTTCTGATAGCACGAAAGACTGTAGACTGTGTTAACGACAGGAAGAAAGCTATTTGGGATAGGGTGATAGAGAAGTAACACGACTGATTTTGTCATTTTGCTATATTTTTACTTTTACTTAAACTAGGTGAAATACTTATTACATCTAAATATTTGATACCGCGATCTCAGCCTCTGAACAGCATAATCGAATAACGAAAAGTCAGTTAAACACCAACATTGGTATTTAAGTTCAGCATATTCAAAGGTACGGAAATTGTTAAGAAAATTCTCCTCCCTAAATTTCCCATTACATGAAATGCTTTTTTGAACATTCTAATTTTTTTAAGAATAACTACCCTTTGAGTTAACTATGTTTACATATTTATTAATTTAAAGGGTTCTCTTACTTCGGTTAGGTACCAATTTTTTCCGGCAGATCGGGCCATATGTTAGAATTAGTCCCGACAGCAGTCGCTCGTGGCGCTTTGGAGAAAGGGGGCGATGCTCTCTGCTCTCTTGGGATGAGGACGTGTTAGTGTTTGACCTCTGTTAAGGGCGGACGTCGATATCGGGGGTGAGTTCCATGTATAGTCTTGTTCTGTGTTGTGTTAACTTTGCTGTTAGATCTTTTTACCATGCACTTTACCTGGGATAAACTATGTACCATTGGGAACGGCTATAGTTCATTCACAGCAATAATTTCATTTCAATTTATGGCCCAAGGCGTGCCTAAGTGAGCCAAATTATATTATCTTATTTGTTCTGTTTAATACAGATCTTATAAAGGAAGGGGCGATATTGATTACATTTAGGCAATTCGTGGTAAGAATTCTTTAGGTTTAAGTTTGCTCATATGTTTTAATGCTTATATAATAGGGTTTCATTTGCTAGAATTTATTCGAATTTTTACTATGCCACAGTTTGATGGTTATTTTGCGTCCAATGCTTTTAATAACTGAATTTTCAGAGTTTATTGATTATTAATACATATATCTTTAGGGCCGTCTCTTTAGCGCGGTGGTAGCGCCGGTGCTTACCAAGATGGAGCCTCGGGTTCGATTCTTGGTGAGAACTTTCTCCCGTTGGGAGACTTGGTCCGGGGTGCACTCAGCCTCGTTAGGTCCCTGAGGGGCCTATTGAGAAGCTACTTGATAGAGAAATAGCGGCAACTGGTTTCCAAGACCGCGTAACCGGTTGGGAGGAATAGGGACGCTCACCACGCCCCACCTGCAGTGCTGCGCTTCACTCATGATGCCTGTGGTGGGTGGAGGTGGAGTACGCAGCGGTAGGGCGGTAGGCCTTGGTCCAGAAAGGGCTACTGCGCAGCGGGGTTAGATTTTATATACCTGTTTACGATACTTTCATGACAAATGAAATACATATATTGAATTTTCTAGGAATAGCCCCTGAAATCCTCTTAATTCTGAATGTAGATTTCATGAAGGCACAGCAGATCAGTTTACGTTAAATTTCTTGTGGCATGATATTTCCGAGATATTCCTTGTTGATTCGCATTTTAAAATACTTATGCTTGCTTCAAATGGGAAATCATTCTTTTGTCCCCTGGTCATACAAGTAGAACGGAATTTCAAAAGTATCACAAGCGGTGAATTATTAAAAGATTTAACTATTATTCAAATCCGAAATTTATTATTTAGTACATAAAGTAGTATAACCTCGGAATGTTTTAAAAATACGAAAAATGTCAGAAAGGATATTTTTATTTAATATATTTCATATCACTCTCTACTTCACTATCATACCTAGTGCTTGGCTGACCACCCGCTTCACTATCCGGTTCATAGGTTCGTGTTCTCACCGACAGGTGTCTGGCTTGTAAGTCCTACATAAGGGGAGGATAATCAGATAAAGAAGTAGTAGTTAAATTTACATTTTAAGATGTACAATCCAGAAACCGTTTAATACATGTGCACCAAACTTTGCAACCGTACTTCTTTATACATATATGATGTAGTAAGGCTTGTGGAGTACCTGCCTGCTATGCAAGGGGTCCCGGGTTAGATTCCAGGCAGGGGGAACGAATTTTTCTCCCTATCCTCCCCAGAGTCTGAAGTACGCGCGCGCGCGCGCGCGCGCGCGTGTGTGTGTGCGTGTGTGTGCGTGTGCGTGTGCGTGTGCGTGTGCGTGTGTGTGTGTGTGTGTGTGTGAGAGAGAGAGAGATCCAAAGACAACTGCGTGCGAACTAACATTATTATCGATATTTTTGTATGCTAACGACGCTCTCAATTACCAGTATCATATGAGCACCGCCGGTGTAGCGGAATTTCATCCTTCGGGAGTTCTTTTACATGTCAGTTAATTTACTGCCACTTAAATGCCACGGCCTGGACCGAGTTTGAACGCGAGAACTTGGGTTGCTAACCAACTGAGGTACCCAGAGTGACCCATTGTGGATGGAACCACTGTCCTTAAAGGCGGGGTGTAAATGGAACAATTAATAAATACACAAGTAAATAAGGAGAACTAGGAGAAATATCTTGTTAGATTGATCGATATCGGTACAATGTGAACCCATATCCACCCGAAGTGAGCTTCAGACGCTACCCTCTGAGCCATCTCCCTCGGTCACTCAGTATTCCATGATTGTTTAACTGTATAGCAATACATGATTCAAAATGAAATAGGAATGCATATTACTTACTTTCCTACAGGATCGTCTTTGGCAAATAATACTACTATTTGTAACGGTTCTATGTCTCGCTGCTCACTATCTGGTTGCTCGGCCAGCCATCGGGTCCTTATTTCATTCTAGGGTAGATATAGCAGCCGAGGAATAATTATATAAATACGTAAATGACAATTTATGTTTTACTGCATAAGGATGTTTTATGTAGTTTCTTCATTCTATAATGATTGGATTTCGAATATTAAAATATCGTACTTTTAAGCACCTTCTTTATATTTTCTCTGAACAAACAGCTGTAATAATTTAGCGTTACGATAATTAAAAGCTTCCTCGGTGTTTTTAACTCTCGTTCTTCCAATAAATTAAAATTCTGATAGTCCATCTACTGAAATGGATCCTTTTCTTGTTATTTCTCCGTAACCATCTGTAACAATTGAACGACTACCAATGCCTCTGTATTTTGTATGTAGTTTTGAGAACTTAGAATGAAAGCTTCTTCATATTCAATAACTTGTAACTTGGTCATATTAGTTGTTATTACCGAGAGAGGTGGCGCAACGTGTGGCGTTGTCCATACTCAGAAAGAAATGATACTGTAGTATAAAACAGACTTAGATGTGTTGGATTCTTATGTAAGCGAGTATGGTGTTGGAACAAGCGCCTTTTAATCATTGAAAGAGTGATTAAATCAGGCAGCTCGCCCTTGATATCAAGTGCTTTTATGCAGTGCTTATCTGTGATCTCTCTTCTCCAAAATGTGAGTAGGTATTCCACACGCTGTCAGAGATAACTGTTGGGCTTTTCCCCTTTCTTTGTCTAGTGTGTCCATACTCACAAAGAAATGATATAATGCTGGGTAACTTGCCTGCTTATTTAACATAGCTGGTCATAATTCATGTTTGAAGGAATTCGCAGATCAAGATCACGACCTTCACGCATGAGGTCACCTGGCCTTTACCGTTCTCCAAAACAACGTCTACATACAGCTTCTAATGCTTCTCTTCCTGTACCCGGCATATTTTAAGATTTTAATTGCTCTCGTAGTAACTCTTGTATTATGTTGTTATCTCTGCGTACCAAACAATTAAAGTAATGGGATATTATGTTCATTAAAATTACCTTGCTGAATTGAAAGTAAACAACGCAGTAATTTACACTCATTTACACAGATACGTTCATAAAATTTATCATATACATAAATGAACATTGCAAATATGTGTCAGTAACGCATATAAAACTCTTGTAGTAACATTCTACGTATTTGGTTAAGGGGATAAGGAAGTTTGAAAGGGTAAAAAATCAATTTCAATTTCTTTGTTTTAGGCACTAACAAAAATCTCTAAAATTTCTACTTTTAGAAAATCTTTTCAAGGTTTGAAAGATTTTTAAAGGATTTAAATACCATTTAAGTAATAGTCTGCATTCGTTTAAAGATGTAGTGCAAACTTTTGAATTCTGTTTTTGAAAACAAAATTTTCGCATAGTTATGTTCTCTTCTCCCAGAAAGGATTGGAGCTATAAAGCCGAAATTCTCAGACTAATGTACAATAGCTGGATAAACTTACTGAACCATAACCATATATTTATAATACATATTAAAAGTATTGGAAAAGAATTACCATAGCAAATTTTCTACGCCTTCATTTTTCTTGGTTTGCAAATATATATATTTTATTTCTAATGAACTGATACACGTAACTAAATAACTGAGGTTCAAAAAGTAGTTGATTATACTTAATTGTTCACAATTATTCGCATAAAATTCAATATACACATTTTGTTTCATCTGTAAATATCTTAAGCACCTATATGATCTTTTAATTAAAGCCGTTAGAGCTATTTTTAAGACAAAAAACATGCATGTTAAGGACAATTAGAGATACATCTTTCTTAAAATTTTCTTGCGTACCTTTCAAAGATGCAACACTATCCGACATTTCTGTTTTTCTATGTTTATTGCGCACCTGTTTACAGTAATTAGAGAAGTATTCGATGTCGGGATTTCACCGGAAATGTATGGTTTTAGCTCCTTGAACCCAAAAACGACATTTTATAAAAACGCCTGTATGTGTGTATGCACAGCATAACCAAAACGAGAAGTCATTTAAATACGAAAATGCTTCCCTCCCCAAACTTTTCTTTTTTGGTGCAACATCAGTCATAATAATTGAGTAAGGAAAGGAATCGTAAGCATTCCCAGAGAAAATGGATTTTTATTTTAAAAAAAGTTCTTAATACAATTCGACAACGTACAAAATCTCAAAGATAAGACTTGTTTTTTTTTTTTTTTTTTTTTTTCATATTCTTCTCAACATAACCGTTTGGTTAGTTTACACTACTTCTACATAAATAACTTTTTTCGCATTAAGACAAAGACATACTTAAGATGCACAACAGTCGAATCACAAGCTTTGATTAACAGAGAAATGACATGAAGATTTGGGACGGTCACATTCGCTGGAATGACGTATTTCTTGGCAGCGCTCATAAGAAAGAAAAGAAAACTTGTCACAAGAAGGTATTTGTGTATGGTGAAGAGATAGTTGCACATTCAGCGTCACTCTCCCGCCTTTTGCTCCCAGATCTGCAGTTAGAACACGTTCTTGTTATGCAAGTAAAAGTAACCGGACGGGAGGAGCCCACAACTGGACCAAGGACATGGACAACCTCACTTCCCTTGCACCACAACCATTATGAGTTATAACAAATATGGTACGGTTCAAGGTTTGTTATTGTCTCCTGGTACCCGGCTTACACGTCACAAAGTTTACATTACAATTTGATTTGTAGGTTGATACGTTTGTGCTTCCTGAATCCATACAGTGGCTCTCTTTGAACTTCCGAGAACACTTCAGGGCGTTATTTGTGTTTATTTCCAAGACTCTTTAAAGCGTTTTATCAGTGGCAGGCAGATGTCTTTCTCTGTGACGTCATAGTGCTGGGCAATATTGCTCACTGCGCGGCGATATTTATGTAGTGGGCACAGGATGGAAACAATACCTGAAAAGTTTCAACTGCATATTGGCGGCACGTCATATATGCTTAAAACCAGTACGCTTTATTCCTCCAAGATACTACAACGGTAATGCAAAGCTGACTAGAAGTTTCAATCATAGAAAGAATAACAATATAGTCTGTGAAAAATACCCACAGTAAAATAAAGTCACAAGTCTCACATCTAGCGGGGCTTCGTCGAACCCGGGAACATTCCGTGGCCGGGAACGAGAGCTACCACGCTCTAGCCCACTGCGTCATGGCAGAGACACAAAATACATAACCTCAAAGATGCTATTCGATTACGTACATATGGCTACGAACACTTGAACCCATAGTACATACTTTGTTGTTTGGGACGTTGAAAACAGGTGCCTTATTCTCTCTCTCTCTCTCTCTCTCTCTCTCTCTCTCTCTCTCTCTCTCTCTTTGTATCAATGCCCTAATCTGCAGCTTTTTCTGCTTTTCTCTAGTACGTATAGTAAGCCGAGCAAGTGTTGTATTCCACCCAAAAATTCGATGTCGAGATTTCACCGGAAATATGTTTTGAGACCCCTGAATCTAAAAATAATTTTAGAGAAAGGTCCGCGCGCGCGTTTGTCTGTGTAGTCTGTCTGTCAGTCTGTGGACTGCATAACTCAAAAACAAAAAGTCGGTTAAAAAGTAAAATTTTTATTGAAGTTTAATGTCTTTTAAAGATGCGGCACGAAGGTTTTGAATAAAATGCCACCACTTTAAACTACCCTTTTCATGGACAATTTTTCAAAATTTCTGATTTTCTCTAATGATTTTGATTAAAATGCCATATGTTTAAGATATTTTTATGACAAATGAAATGTATATTTTGAATTTTCCTGTCCTGTTTACTTTGGATAACTTTGAGGTGGGCAAAAGTGGATTCATGAATCCGTGTTATTCGTGAATCTTTCGCCGTGTAACTATGTAACACAACGGTACACACCCCCTTCCTTAGTTGGTTTCAAGAGTCCAAAGGTCACTTCCAGTGGTTTCGTGACCGGTATCAGTGGAGGAATTTTG
Source organism: Tenodera sinensis (assembly GCA_030765045.1). Lineage (NCBI taxonomy): Eukaryota > Metazoa > Arthropoda > Insecta > Mantodea > Mantidae > Tenodera > Tenodera sinensis. The sequence goes on along the minus strand of CM060968.1, from coordinate 85,553,910 downwards.
ATTGTGCCAACACCGTCTACCTCAAGGAAACGAAGATTAATATCAAATTGGAGGAGTAATTTTTCTGTTGTGCAGAAGGAGACCATTAAATACCTCAATTGTAGCAAGATATTACATGGTTTTCTTCAGGCCAATTTTGAACGACAATATCTGGTTTGAAACAAACGCGCTGATCGCTAACTTACTAATCCACCACTGACAAGACTTAAAGAGACAAAGAAGTAACACTCCTCCAACCTCTGAGAAGGTTCCACGAGTTGCGTGCACACTGATTTGAAGAAGACGCATTCTGCCCGCCGCTGCGGTAAGATACAGACCAAGTCTTACTATGCAAAACTGTATATGTTGCTAAAAAACACAATTTATGTCCCAATATATATATATATATATATATTTTTTTTTTTTTTTTTTTTTTTTTTTTTTTTTTGGTAGAGTGAACCACTTCGGAGATATTCCTTGTTATCTGTGTAAGTTTTAGAATATAAAGTTTCGTCGTATGGAACATCGTTATTCATTTTTTGTTAGCCATGCAAAGAGAACGAAGTTTGAAAGCTTTAAAACATTTCAATATCACTCAAAGCCTACTGTATTCTAATATTCCCCTTGCACTTACAAGGAAATAAGCAATAAGATAATTTCTCCATATCTTTATCTCAACTAACAAGAAGAAGATATAGGAATAAGAGTTTGTAAGAATGGTTAGTACAAGAGTAGAGAAAGTCATGTGAGTGCAACACATCAGATTTTTCTCCCTTGCTATTTTTCTAATGTGTGTGTGCGCGCGCGTGTGTGTATATGAAGAGCATTACTCAAAAAAGTCAGTTAAATACAAAAGTATTCCTTATTTAAGTACTGCATCTTCTAAGAATACGACACAAGGATCTAAAAAGTCTCCCACCCTAAATTACCGTTTACATAGAATAATTTTTGAAAATTTGATTTATTGAAATAATGGCTGCAACGATGTTGATCAAAACACGTTTCATGACAAGTGAAACATAGATATATCTTAACTTTTCTGGTAATAGCCCTTTTCTTCGTTCTGAATGACTTTTGCGTAACTGAAAGACCGTAAGAGAAGGGAAAAATCTTTCTACACAAAAGATGTAGATCAGGGTTAAACCACAATTCCCAAAATATTCCTTGCTATTCGTTTGAATTTTCAAGCGATTTTTTTCTTTGTTTCTTTTTTTTTCTCTTGGTCATTCAAACAAAACGGAATGTCAGGGTCATTATCAATAGTGACCCCGTCTTAAAATATTTGAATATCAGTTTAAAGGCTGTTGTATTCCCCTAATCCTCTTGCACCTACAAGGAAGTATGTAATTAGACATTTTTGCAAATGTTTATCTCGACTAACACGAAACAGATAGAGTAATAAGCTTGTAAGAAAAGTTGCGCGACAGTGAGTAGATAAAGTAACATGCGTGCAACACGCCAGATTTCTCATCAAATGTAAGCGAAGTCATTGCGAAGTATATCTCGTTCAACAAGGTAACAGCTAAACAAAACACACGTGTGACCAACAAAATGGCAATTCTCCTTCTATTCATATGATCTGGCCAAATGTAGTAAATTATAACTATGATTAGTGCTACATGTTTCGTGTTAGCATCATGGCTTTGAAGGAGTAACAGTATAAATTACTAAAATGAACAAGGTAGCATTTGATCTAATGGTATTTGCAGTAATGATGATGATGATGATAAGAGCGAGGAGGAGCAGAAGAAGAAGAAGAGGAGGAGGAAGAGGAAGAGGAGGAGGAGGAAGAGGAAGAGGAGGAGGAAGAGGAAGAGGAGGAGGAAGAGGAAGAGGAGGAGGAAGAGGAAGAGGAGGAGGAAGAGGAGGAGGAAGAGGAAGAGGAGGAGGAGGAAGAGGAGGAGGAAGAGGAGGAGGAAGAGGAGGAGGAAGAGGAGGAAGAGGAAGAGGAGGAGGAGGAAGAGGAGGAGGAAGAGGAAGAGGAGGAGGAAGAGGAAGAGGAGGAGGAAGAGGAAGAGGAGGAGGAAGAGGAAGAGGAGGAGGAAGAGGAGGAGGAAGAGGAGGAGGAGGAAGAGGAGGAGGAAGAGGAGGAGGAAGAGGAGGAAGAGGAAGAGGAGGAGGAGGGGGAAGAGGAGGAGGAAGAGGAAGAGGAGGAGGAAGAGGAAGAGGAGGAGGAGGAAGAAGAAGAAGAGGAGGAGGAGGAGGGGGAAGAGGAGGAGGAAGAGGAAGAGGAGGAGGAGGAGGAAGAGGAGGAGGAAGAGGAAGAGGAGGAGGAAGAGGAGGAAGAGGAAGAGGAGGAGGAGGAGGGGGAAGAGGAGGAGGAAGAGGAAGAGGAGGAGGAGGAGGAGGAAGAAGAAGAAGGTGCTTTGATATATGTATCATTCTTCAGTATCCCGAGGTCAACTTTCGTCTCGTGTATGTTGAAGATATTTATCTACTCCGAATAATACGTTTTTCACTTACGTTTTATTTCAATAGAGTTAAAGTTTTAATAGCACGCAATATGGAGATAGGAGTTTATTGCTAATGGCAAAGATTGCTGCACATTTCCGTGCTTTTAACTTTAGCTTGCATTTACTCATCGAAGAGCCTGTCTTTAACGCCTAACTTTAACCCCAAGAGGAATGAATACGAAGGCCCTAAGATGTCAGATGTAGAGCATATTAAGGGGTTCGCCCTGGCCTATGTTGACAGTATCGATATACATGTCCCTTTTTCTCTAATACCTACTACTAAGTGTAGGAAGTTGACATTTTTACCACATATTTTTGAACACCTTTCTAAACGTTTAACATGAACATTTTTAAAAAGGTTCCCCAGACATTTATTTAGCATATCTTAAATATTACTCTACATAAAAACAAAATTTGTTAGTCAATATTTTATATGTTTGACTAAAACAGCGCTATTAAGAAACTCCTATATTAAAATACCAAATATGCATAGGAAATATGTGGTAAAAATTACTACCAAAACATATGAATTTTCAGTTTAACTGGTTGAAATATGTAGATTTTAGAAACTTTAGACTAAGTACACTTAAGCTAATAAGTCATATAAGTGCGTTAATTTGCACTATTTTCTGTCTTAATAAATGCTTAAAGTCATACTTACGATAATAAAAATAATCATAGAGACATTTAAAGTATTTAAAAGCTTTTCTTTCTATTGTGGTAAGAATCACAATTTTACTAGCACTTTAAAGTTTCCAACATATTTCTTTCTGATATTCAATACACAAACTTCTTTCATGAAGGACGCTAAAAGACAAATTTTGTCCCTTTATTAGTATATTCTCTCTGTTTCTCTCCCCCCCCCCTCTCTCTCTCACACACACACACACGCACACACACACACACACACACACACACACACACACACACACACACACACACACACACACACACACACACAGGGCGTGCGAAAAGCTGTCAATTATTTAGGAATGTACGTATCATTCATGACTTTTTTCCAGGGGGGGGGGCTACATGTTGGAAATTTGTAATCATATATTATTAATTCATTATTTTATTGTCAAAATTTATATTTGTTGCATATAACCGTATTGATTTATGCTAAATAACAATTGTTCTTAATTAAAATAATAGTTTAATAGTCAGTAATTGATTGCACATTAAGTTCACCAACTTCCATGGGGAGCCGTGGCCCCCCGTTCGCGACGCCCATGGTATCATTTATGGCCTATCATAAGTTTAGAAATTGAAGAAGCTAAGGAGTTAACATAAACATCATATAACAGCACTTCTGATGTATATGAGGACAAAATTGAACAATGTTGTACAAACAGAATGTACTAAATATAATAGGCATTCCTTAAAGTCACGGATTGATTTCCAATTACTTGTTTTTCTTTCTTATTCTAAAATAGATTTTTGGGGCAGAAATTAAACATCTGTGGTTGACAATCGGCCAAATTTTCAAATTGCCAAGGATCAGCTTGACCTGAATGTGTAACAACGCAAACTTGTGAAGGGAGCCCTCCCTACTTTTGACCTGAATAATTCGAGAGTCAATTCACAAGCTTACGTAATAAAATCCATGCAAAATTAATCACAAAATTATATTTAATTCAGCGTTACGACATTAGTCGCGAAGCGCCTGATTCCAAACCTAATGTTCTTTGTATTTCTCTCCCATTTATTATCTCAACTAGAGCAAGTGTAGAATTTGACCCACAAATCTGATGTGTTGCACTCACATGACTTTCTCTACTCTTGTACTAACCATTCCTACAAACCCTTTTCTGCTATCTTCCTCGTGCTAGTTGAGATAAACATTTGCAGAATTTTTCTTATTGTTCATTTTCTTGCACGTTCTAGAGGAATATCGGAATATAGTAGGATTTGAGCGATACTCAAAGTTTTTAAGACTTTCAAACTCTATCACCTTTGCACGGTTAAGATATAAAAATGAATAGCAACAGAAGTATAAGTTCCCCAAAACTTACACAAATGACGAGGAATATCTCTGAAATGGTTCACTGCTCACAAAAAATTAATTTGCACATAAATTGCGTGTTTTAGCAAGATATATATATATAATATTATATTTTGTATAGTAAGATTTGGTCTATCTCTTACGGTTTACTAGTTATGCAAAGGTCATCTAGAGTAAATAGGACTTCATGGGCTATAGCCAGAAAATTCAAGATATACATTTCATTTGTCATAAGTGTCTCAAACACATCGCATGTTAATGAAACTCGTTAGAGCCATTTTCAAGAAAATCAAAATTTTCCATGTAAAGGGTAGTTTAGGGAGGAACAATTTTCTTTAAAATCTTCGTGTTCCGTCCTTTAGAGACATTAATCTTAAATACCAACTTTAGTTTTAAAAGGAGTTTTCGTTTTTGAGTTATGCTGTCCACAGACTGAAGACACATACACACGGACCTTTTTCTAAAAGTGCTTTTTATGGATTCAAGGGGCCTCATAACACATTTTTCCGGTGAAATATTGATATCGAATATTTGAGTTGAATAGAATACTTCCTCTACTATGCGTAACAGAGAAAGTAATACATTGTTGAGGTTCTGATATAACAAAAAATGCATTTTGAGCTCTCATAAATTTAAAGAAAATTTCTAAAGGGTTCGCGTGCATGTTCATCAGCGTATGGCTTGTGAACAGGGATTTGTGAACTCAAATGTCAAATAAATACCATATTTTACACTTAAATCAAGTAGTATTTAAGGATACCAGGCGAAGATTTTCAAGTAGTTTCTCTTCCTCAAAAACTTCACATGGCACACCTTACACATATTTTATTTTATACAAATGAACAAAATGAACCTAAAGACGTGAAGAAAAGGTAATGAAAAGGAAATGACAGAAACCAAATCCATGAACACGTGATATCACTTCAGCATTCGCCTATCGATCAGAGAAAACCACGAAATATCTAAGTTCAGAGTCGTCGGTTGACAGGAATTGAACTCGGGACCTCTGGAATGCTAGTCCTCTACGTTACCGCGGACATATTAGTGTTACTGCTATTAGTAACAACAACAATAACAATAATAATAGTAATAATAATAATTATAATAATAATTATAATAATAATGATGATGATAATAATAATAATAATAATAATAATAATAATAATAATAATAATAATAATAATAATAATAATAATAATAATAATAATAATAATAATAATAATAATAATAATAATAATAATAATAATAATAATAATAATAATAATAATAATAATAATAATAATAATAATAATAATAATAATAAAAACAGTAAATATTTGAATTTTGAATTGAGATTTCTGCGTTGCGTTAGGGGTTGTACGAGAGAACAAATAAGAAAGGAGACAATTATAGAAGTGAAGGTATACAACTATTATCACAGCAAATACAAGACTACAGACACAAACTTTTAAATCGCATGCCAGAAGAAAGAATACCTAATCAAGCCCATTACAGACAAAGAGACTAATAGAACGAGAAAACAAAACAAGAAACCGGATCAGGCAAATGTTGAAATCGTGAATGAAGAAGAACAAGAATTAAGAAATAAATAAAGTTAGCTAACTTGGAGTAGAAGACTTCCTGTGGCTTCAGATGTTTGTTATTAATGTGGTTACGACGTAGCAGAACTTTTTCCGAGGCTGATGCACACAGCTTCCCAAGCCATCAGAGAACCGGAAATTCCGGAGGAGACCTTTAAAGTTCCTTCATTATACAATCAAGCTATGTGCAACGTCTGAGTTGAAGCGTCAAAACTTCTGCCGAATCATGCAGTAGCTTATGAAGGACGACGATTTTGCTCCCCACCTGTTGTTGGGTGACGAGGCAATTCTTCATTCAAGTGAACCTTTACTACTTTCCCTTGGGAAAACTGACCCTGGAGTAGGTATTATGTATGTAATTATCCATTAAATGGATCATCGACGTCGTTCTTCGTGGAACATGCAGTAGTAGGTGATTTGTACGTATCTGACAGCTCTCAACGTTTGATTGCATGAGCACTGATACTGAATGAGCTACTTACTCTCTTGAAAGATAAGCTGAGGAGGCTATGATAGAGGTACATGCTACGTATCACTGCTGTCCACTTCTCTGCGTGAGTAGAACGTTGAATTGTAATCGAGGAACACGGAAGTGGTGCAACCAGAATGACAGGAATTGTTAAATCATCTCGACGACATTACGTCAGAAAACAGGGTAAGTTATGTGATTGGAGTTTACACAGTTCCACCTGTGGCCTGTTGACCATATAAAGCAAGTAATTTTGAAACTTCTACTTAGATAGTATTCTATAAAAGTAAACGAAAAACCGTAGTCTATTTACTGCCATGTTATATAGGCTACTTTTCTAGATTTAATGCAATCTTTTTAGAGCGGATGTAGCTGCGAGGTGACATCGAGACCATTTTTCTCAAGTTTTTTGGTAGGTAGTTTGCTGATCTGAGTGGTGTCTATGAACCCAGTTTGGCAGCTTGGTTCTTAACGCCCTATTAAAATACTTGTGGCCCCTGCCTTAGCTAGTTCACACATATCTTCATACCTGACTATGACCCAGACTCGACTCGCCCCTCAGGAGCACATCCTACCAATTACAGCTGCGGCTCTAATATTGTCATCTGATGATGCCACTTTAAGCGTTTCTTACTATACAAAGCTTTTCTGGTTTTCTCTGGCGGTAACGGGTTAGAGGTGAAATATTCTAGTGCTTTAATATCCTATACAACAGCTGGTAATTAAGATGGCCACTTGGCGATTTAAAAGTAATTACAGATCAAGGAGATAAGCAGTGTGTGTTATCCAACATGCCTGTCCTCCTTGTTTCCGGGTGAAGTTGCTAGATTAGCCTAAAGAAGTAGCTGTTACAACCAATAACTTTTTAATAAGTAATTTCTAAACAATCGTAAAGAAAAGCATTAAAAGAATTGTATTTATTTTAATTTGCATAAATACTAAAGTACATAACAATGTTTGGTTTTTAATTGTTACCTCTGAAGAATTATAACATATTACTAGAAGGGTTAGTAGTTTTTCTTCCACTACTTGTAACTATTCATGAATTATGAACCTTCTATCATAACTCAAATACTGTCTTCACCGTTTTGTTGCTGATGCGTTCAGCAGCTAATTTTTTACTCTCTCTCTCTCTCTCTCTCTCTCAAGACATCTCTGACAACTGTTATAAATTGTTTGAACTGAACAAACCCTCTTGGACCTAGGAGTTCCCAAGCCCTCTATAATCATTAATTATTGCTTTCCACAGAGGAAAAAAGGGGATTCGACCTGGGAACCTCTTCGTTAAAAAGTCTTTGCTGTCATCACCCGCACAGACACAGTTTAAAGCAGCTACGCAGTCTACACCGGAGGTATTTTACCATCTTTCACATTGTGATGCGGGTTGCCTGTTGGAACAGTGGACGACTATTAGGGAACACCTGTATACCAGTGTATCTATACAATAAATTCACTGGGGAATGAGTAAATGAGATTAACCTAGTAGTCATTCGTGGTTAAAGAAGACACCGTGCATCGTCGGACAAGCCAGCTCTTGGGTGGGCTTCAAACACCTCGAGGATGTCTAGAAGAACCGAATTTACCGCTCACCACCGCTGTAAGAAGGATGCACAAACTGGCGGTAATGTCAGTGATTCATACGGATAAGTCCGACTACCTTGCACATCTGCAATAATAATATATACAATGGTGAGTTAGTTAATCTGCTTTTGATCCAAACATCACTGTTGTTCGTTAAACTTGAGTATTTGCGCTGTTCACTTCGGTGTAAGTATTATAAAATAAAAACAAAGTGTCGCTTACCTTCTCCTTCTCACTCAGAACCTTATAGGGACAATGGCGTCAGCGTGGAAATCCCCTCCACGAAGCTGTACACGGATTTGCCAGCGGCAGTACCCTTCCTCTCCACTACGGGATATTCCCGAACTAATTTGGGTGCACAGTTATCGCTGAATTTCTTAGATGAACCACTCATAAAAGTCATCCACGTGAAGAAACATGTATAAACGAGATGCTAATCCAACTATTTTTTCACTCATGTGTGATAAATCTAGACTGTGGTGTTTTAATAAACATTTGAATTAAAAAAAATAGAAGTAAAGGAACACTTTACGTACATTCTACGCTACCTTTCGGCACATACTGCAAGTTTACTTTCAAACGTCGAGTTCGTACCCACCCAGATCAATATTTTTTATCTCAATGTGAGATGAATGTTACACTTTCGGCACATATGAACAATACTTATGTGAAGCAGATAACAATAATAATCATAATAATAGTTTTATACACAAGGTCTTCCCTCTCAAGCAAATAATTGAAAAGCTAAAAGAATTTAATTTAGAAACACATTTTCTCTTTATACACAAAAACAGCATTTGATAAAATACCTAAACTAAAAAATTATGGGAAATACTAGAAAGAAAAGGAATCCCAAAGCATTACTGATTTCAAAAGGGGTTAGACAAGGTTGCTCAATGTCATCTGCTGTTTTTAATTTATATATATATATACATATATACGCAGCTCGATAATGGCATGGGAAAAACAAACAAAAGGGGACATTAATTTAAGGATAAGATCAAATAATAATAGCTAAAAAAAGACAGGTTGAGCTTCAAAGAATGGCTTATAAGTTATATGAAATAGCAAAAACATATAAATTAAAAATATCTATAACTGAAACAAAAAACAATGGAATTTAAAAGCATTCACCCAATTCGATCGAAAACAGTTTCAGAAAATAACAATTGAACAAGTTTCAAAGTGTAATTTCCTCGGGTGTGAAATAACATACAAAACAGAAATATACAGTGTGTCCCAAAATTAGACTGACAAACTGTAGGAGCTAATAGATAACATTATTTTAAACACTTTTTGTTAAGGAAAGCTTTTTGCTGCGGTGCTTCGTTTAAGCGCTAGACGAGTTGAGTCATATATTATACTACCTCACACCAGTTTAACTATTTATGGAAAAATCAACAATGCAAATTAGTATTCTACTTATCTTAGTAAGACACACAATCTTAATCGAAGAAACAAACACAGAACACATAAACAAACATCTCATTGTTTACAGTTAACCACAGCTTTACTATTCAAAGTAAATGTTGGAACGCACGCCCATTGCGATTAACACAAAGAGTGCATCGACGTGCCCTATTCTGTCGTACTCTCGCAAAGACAACAGTCATTTCTCTGGTTTAAAAGTTCCTCGGTCTAATTTTGAATAGAGAATCCTATTTAAGCCTTTTAAGATTTTTATATCAGCAATATTTGAAAAAGTTAAAATTTCCGTTATCAAGCTGCGATTTCGCTATTTTGAAATTATTACAAATTTAAAGGATTCCAACTTACACATTTAACATAAGTAACGATCTTAATGATAGGATGAGGTGTGATTATCTTCATTCATTGTTGTTAACAGCTTCTCTATGGTCAAATCTCTGACCATGCTTTTTGCGGTTATCGACGTTTCATAGCAGACCGTACTATTGATTTGCAGAATATTTCACATGTATGGTTATACCAGGGTGGAACGGAAAATAACGTACAATATATTTTTTAAAAAGTTTAATATGTTTTAAGAAATGTGCAAATGAACTCGTATCTATTAGCTACTCTTCTGTTGCACTCACATGCCTTTCTCTACTTCTGTACTAACCATTCTTAACAACTCTTATTCCTATATCTTCTTCGTGTTAGTTGAGATAAACATTTACAGAAATTATCTTATTGTTTATTTCCTTGTGGGTGCAAGGGGAATGTTAGAATAAAGTAGGCTTTGAGCGATAGTCAAATTTTTTAAGGCTTAGTATACAAAAGAATAAACAACGATGATCCATTTCACGAAAGTTTTAAGTTTTCCGAAACACACAAATAACAAGGAATATCTCCGAAATGGTTCACTCTACAAGAAAATTTATTGAGACAGAAACTGTGTGTTTTAGCAAAATCAGCATTTTTTACAGTATGATTTGGTCTATCTCTAACGGTTTACCAGTTATGCAAAAGTCGTAAAGGGTAATTTGGGTGGGGCTATCATTTATTTTATATATGCCTAGTTCTTCTTGGATACCCTCGTTGTGAAAGAGATATCTTCAAGTACAGCCTTTTTACCCTTCTCAAAAATCTCATTTCATGCATGCAAATTTTCATCGTAAAAATAGTCCTTATGATTCAATTACATAAAGTGACGAATTATTTGTGTTCACAACAATTAACTGTTATAATAATTGTTTTATTAATATATTTAAGATAAAATGAAACAAAATAGTGATAATTATTTTTAGGCACAAGTATAGTAAGGTACACGGCCACTAACTAATATGATTGAATGAATGAACCCTTTTGTGTCACTTTAACACAAGGGCATCCCTATAGAAGGGTAAAGCTCTTTTCATATATGTCACGGTGAGCTACTCCATGAGACGTAGTTCTTGGAACACTGAACACTTCAATTTGGCTGTTAGCTCTTTGTCTTATTATTCTGCACTTCTGTACTTCACAGTTGACTCCCATCAATATCTAGCTCCCACTTTTTTTCAGATTGCTGCGTGTGCAACTAATATCATTACTAGGCTTAGTAGATGAACTAGTGAAGTTACGCACGTTTTGCCTGCACAGCAGACGGGCAGAACCGGTTCCTCACACTCACATGCACTACGAACTCGCATAACTTGATTCCTCTTTAATCTTGCTGCACTGCTAAGCCTAATCATTACCTATATCATATTTTTCTGTCCAAGGCAAGTAACTTCTATAGTCTTTCTCATTTTCCGCTTACCTCTTCGTTTTTTTACTTTCTCTACTACGTATAGTAAAGTAAAGGAAGTATTGCATTTCACCCAAAAATTCGATGTCGAGATTTCACCGGAAATATTTTTTGAGGCCCCCTGAATCCAAAAACAAGCATTTTTAGAAAAACGTCCGTTTGTGTGTGTGTGTGTGTGTGTGTGTGTGTGTGTGTGTGTGTGTGTGTGTGTGTGTGTGTGTGTGTGTGTGTGTGTGTGAACATCATAACTCAAAAACGAAAAGTCGGTTAAAAAGCTTAAGTTGGTATTTAAGTTTAATGTCTGTCAAGGGTGCGACTCGAAGATTTTGAAGAAAATTCCTGCACACTAAACTACCCTTTACATGGGAAAGTGTCTTATTTTCTTAAAAATGGCTCTCGATTTTCATTAAAATGCCATATGTTTGAGATATTTTTATGCCAAATGAAATGTATATCTCTAATTTTCTGGCTATAGCCCATGTAGTCCTATTTACTCTGGATGTATATTGCATAACCGGTAAACCGTAACAGACAGACCAAATCTTACTATACAAAAAACGTAGATCTTGCTAAAACACACAATTTACGTCAAAATAAATTTTTGTAAGGTAAACCATTTAGGAGATGTTCCTTGTTATTTGTGTCAGCTTCCGAAAACTTAAAACTTTCGTGAAATGGAACATCGTTGTTCATTTTTTATATGTTAACTGTACAAAGAGAACGGAATTTGAAAGATTTAAAAGATTTGATAGCGCTCAAAGCCTACTGTATTCCCATATTGCCCTTGTACCTACAAGGAAATAAGCAATAAGATAATTTGTACAAATGTTTATCTCGACTAACACGAAGAAGATATAGGAATAAGAATTTGTAAAACTGGTTAGTACAAGAGTAGAGAAAGTCATGTGAGTGTAACACATGAGATTTTTTATGTGGTATTAATCTTGTTTATTATCTTATATCTGCTGCCCCTTACTATTTTGGCGTTCACCGTTCCTTCCTATGTATCTCTCAGAGGACAGTGCCTTCTCACCCGTCTCGAGCAATTAATTTTCCTATGTCTGATCAGTTTCAGAGTGAATTGTAAGGCGCGCATTTATTGATCCTATAAATGATATTGGTCCTTTAAACTCCCCTATATCACTGCTTAGTATAAAAAAAAAAAACAATAGCGCTTTGGGTTCTTTAAAGTGTCACTTAAGATAGAGCGAAGCTCGGCTTTAAGCTACAATGGGTACTCGCAATGCTTGCCGCCGCGACCGCCTTGTTGCGTCAGCCAAGGGATTGCAATGTTACTGTTGTTATATAGGGCAGTGTGAAACAGTCCCGTTAAATCATCTCAGAATACTTCTCCCTTTTTAATTTTCTGCTGCTTACCTCTCAGAAGTAGAGGAAGTATCATCTCTTTTATTGTAATAATATTAACTAAGTTTTTAACATAGAAAAATATTGAAGACAGGGAAATAAATCTCCTTTTGAATGTAGATTTGACTCCATTAGATCTTAGCGATTACGATTCTCTTTTTTTTTCTAATCGCAAGTATATTCCAATCAGAAATCTGATATTGAGATTTCACCCGATATACACGTCTTGAGACATCCTGAATCCAAAAAAAAAAAAAAGGCATCTTTAGAAAAAGACCCGCGGCCTGAATGATTTTGATTTTGTGTAAGATATTTGCATATCAAATAAAATGTATAATATGTAGATTCTGTGAATAACCTGTGAAGCATACTTTATCGGTGGGTACTCTGCATAGTTTTGTATAAGTGGTGAGCTCAAAAATGTGCTATAGAAGAAATACACAACTCCTTTTAAATAACTTTTTCGTGGCACTAGCCGTTTCCGAGAAATCTCTCAGTTATTATCAGTTTGAATTTGCTGTCTTTTGGAAGTGTGTATTAAAATGGCATATGTTACAGGAGTTATCTTTGTGTTTCGTGCAATATTGTGATATTAAGGAGCTAACCGAAAAACACGTATGCCTATCACAATAAGTCATCAAATTCTGTAAAAAGAACAGTGGCCATCATTAAGTATTATAATTTTGTAAAAGGCCTGAAGGTAAAACTATCGCTTTTCAGCCTAAGAACGTGGCCCACTGTGTTTTCATTGTATTACTGAGTCGGCTTAAACTGACTAATACCGTAAGAATATGCAGAATATTACAATTCTGATGCGTGGTGCATGTGGTAACATTGGTAACATTTATTATTGTGGATACTTAGAAGTAATTTTTAAGAAATCATTAATTTCGGATACTATTTATATAAACCATCCTTAATCTTATATAGATTTAAAACGATTTTAAATCCGTCGACAAATATTCCTTAAACTAGTTAAGCATTAAAATTTTAGTACCGTATATGCTGGATGTCACGTTAAAGCATTAATATCCGGAAACTTTGTATTTATATATCTATAATTTTGTAGCGCTGACCACGTCCCACCCGCCAGTACTGCACCCCACCAATGACGCCTGTAGTGGACAGAGGTGGGGGACGCAGCGGCTGAGCGGCAAGCCTTGGTCCTTCATGGGCTGTTGCGCTGGGGTTTAGTTTATAATTTTGTAACGATTTGAATAAAATCTGAAATACATCGGCAAATGCTCCTCGAAATTTTTGGTTATAAAACCAGTGTTGCAAGGGTGACTTTATAGTCTCCAATGATGATCTAATCAATTTCATTGTCCCTTTCCAAACACTATACCATTTTACAATAAGAACTTAATTATACCGCATTTTTCCTTACTCCTTAGAAGTGCAGTTTTTTAAAGTCCCCGTCATATCTCTAATGGGGAAACATTGTGTAGTATTGAAGGAAATGGAAGTGAAATATCAGCGGAAGCTATAGTTCTGGTTTCCTCGTCCTTCCCCAGCCTTCCATATACAGGAAATGTTGTTTATGCACTCCTAGCTTAAAACGGCTTACTGTGACGGATAAGTCGTGCGAAATTACTCTCTTTCTGGTAACAGTGACAGAAAATAATGACGTAATTACCTTAGCAATAAGGCAGAAATGACGTTATCACCGCTACAACACAATTTGTGCCTATAAGAAAACCTGAAATCGTCACTCTAGCAAGTGCAGCAACATTCAAACACAGGAAGTACCTCATTAATTCTTGGATTAATAAACCCTTAGCACTGTTGCCTTCGTTCAAAATCCACTACAATCCATATTTTGAATAATTTTATCATTGCCTTCCATTTTGAAACAAATGAAAGAACCTCTGCTCAGCAACCATAACGTCATAAATGTGAACTCTGATACATCATAATTTTTCATTTAGCAAATTTATTAATTATTTTTACAGTATTCTAATGCTAGAATTGCATTAAATGTTGTATATAACGCGTGTATAATCTTTTCACCATGATACTGGTAAAAATTAGCGCGTTTGTGTACATAGTTACATAAATAACTATTATTCTGTATTCTTCTATCGACGAAACAATTATTGAGGTTATGGAATGATTTTGGATACGTACAGAAGACGAAGTTGTGCCTTCTGTTTGATTCTGTAGTTATTTAAATACACAAAGGATCTATAATTTCTTCATTGAGGAATAATGAATATGAAGATTTGCCACCTTTAAACCGCAACTTGGCAATATTTTGGAAATGACACATAGTCTATAGCAATCGAGAAAAGCAATCTTCTCAGAGTCACTCTACATAGAGTAAGAATAATGCTTACACAGGCATTCCAATACTAAATATTGCATAAATGTGCTGTATTTAAATTAAATTCAAAGAAATGTATACCACGTGCATATCGTAAGGACAAAAGAAGGATTCGATTGTCTTATTTTCTTAGTGGCTATGAACATCGATGTATATTGCTATTCTAGAATAAAATGCACTGGTATTTTGTGTTTATTTTAACACGCATTCTCTCTGGAGTAACACCAATGTTTACTTCCAGCATTTTCAATGATAAATACGTCATCTTGGTGCGTACCTTATTTTATGACTCCAACAAGTTGATACTTAGTGACCAGGCCTTCGACCCGTATGAGTCTTTTAGTAATTTATAAATTAGAAACTGTCTATAACCGTCTGTGTTAATGGTGAAATACTTATTAAAATCTGTTCAGTGGTTCCAAGGTAACCCTCATCTGTCAGTCACTTCCTCTTTCTGTCTCTCATTCACACCTCAAAGTCCAGCTGTTTGATTTATTTCTAAAGAAGGAATTAGTCAATGAACATGTTTTGTTTAACCTGAACAGGTCTGAAAATGCACATGCTTTTCTAAGTTTACTTTAGCTCGTCGAAATGAAGGGACTATATTAGAGAAGAAGGCGAGAGCAGACGATTAAAGTAAAATATAATATTAAAGCATGACTCCTTTAAAATTCCCTTAACTAATGCGGTCAGCCGATAAAGTGTACGTGGTTGTGGTCATGGTGTGTGCGTTACGAACCAACGCGGAATTCCCTGAGTTCACTAGCAGCGTGATTGCATCAAACTGTTCCTAAAATTATTCAACGCCGGTCACTCTTGTGTAACATATCACGTAATTTATTATTATAAGACTCGCATTTGGTGTTTTCTACACGTGTTTGATGTTACTTCGTATACAAGAATATTTGCATAAAACGACAATAATAAAATAACTCTTTAGAGTTGTAAGATATAAAAGAAGCTACTTGGAGTACTATTACTAGAGCAAAACCTTGCTATTAGATTAATATTTATTCTTATAAAACGTGATACAACCTGCTTCACGTTATCCTGCGTGGTCTAGGGTAATATGCTAGTCTCTGGTTCACGAGTTCGCGGGTTATAGCTGAGAGCGAAGCAGTTAAAGAGCAACCATAAATAATAATTAAAAATCTGATGTGTTGCACTCACATGATTTTCTCTACTCTTGTACTAACCATTCTTACATACTCTTATCCCTATATCTTCTTCGTGTTAGTGACAAACTTTTTTAGAAATTATCTTATTGTTTATTTCCTTGTAGATGCAAGGGGAATATTAGAATACAGTAGGCTTTGAGTGATAGTCAAATCTTTTAAACCTTTGAGATTCCGTTCTCTTTGTACGATTAACATATAAACAAATGAATAATGATATTCCATTTGACAGAAATGTAGGAATATCTCCGAAATGGTTCACTTTACAAAATATTTTATTTGGAAATAAATTGTGTGTTTTAGCAAGATCTACGTTTTTTGTATAGTAAGATTTGGTCTATCTGTTACGGCTTACTAGTTATGCATAAGCCATTCAGAGTAAATAGGACTACGTGGGCTATAGAGAGAATTCAAGATACACATTTAATTTGCTATAAAACATCGCAAACATATGGCATTTTAATCAAAATCGTTAGAGCCATTTTCAAGAAAATCAAAATTTTCGAAAAAGTTTCTATGTAAATGGTAGTTTAGAGTGGAGCAATTTTCTTCAAAATTTACGTGTCGTAACGTCGTAATACATTAAACTTAGATACCAACCTTGGTTTTTAACAGACTTCGTTTTTGAGTTATGCTGTCCACAGACTGACAGACACGCACAGACATACGCACACAAGGACCTTTTTTTAAAAATTCTTTTTTTTTTATTTAGTTGCCTCAAAACATATTTCCGGTGAAGTCTCGACATCGAAGTTTTGGGTGGAATACAATACTTCCGCTACTTACCAGTACAGAAAGTAAAAAGGTGATTAATTCGACAAAAGAAATAATTATACAGGAACGAATTTCAGTAATCTATGTTAACACGGGAATGAATGTTGAACTTATTTGAATTGTAATTTTGGCATATTGGAACAAATGAAAATCTCGATTTTCTCCTTATGTCAAGCAAATTTTAATTAGGATATAACTTCACCAGTTTATTTGCCAGCTCAAACATAACGAAACAAAGTGTCGTAAACATAAATCTTTAGAAACTGGTAAGTTAAAAGGATATTATAATGACTTCAGGAATACATGTGTCTAAATTTGTCAATGATCATATGTGTACATAAATGACCAACTGTGTACGACTTTGACCATCTAATAAACAAAGGGCTCTATAAATATATAGTCATTTTGTGACACAAGCGTTAAAAGCTTTCTTTTTTTTCGAATAGGAATGTTTGAGGAACCAGGTTGAGAGCCGAGTGTAGCAATCTTACAAACTTTTAACATGATACTATTCTTAGACAGCCCTGAATATTTTATTATGAAATATCCAGCTGAGGTCCAGTGGACTGGTTAGACCGCTTGTCTTTCATAAAGGTAGACCGCAGGTTCGACTCCAGAGAACCATATGTGGGTTTTGCGGCGGTCAGTGGGTTTGCGGCATCTAGGCAGGTTTTCTACAGGTCCTCCGATTTTCTCCGCCATTTATTTCACTGACTGCTACATAATCACATTTTATTTCATGCATTTAGTCCTTATTTCATATCATCTTCCTCACTGACATATCAGAGTTTGGGTTGATCACCCTTATTCTTGAACCAGTGTCCTGTATCTCGTCGGGCACCTGACCCGAGGCAATGACTTTTAACTCTGGGGGTGCAGATGAAGGTCCTCCATATCAGGAGGGTTAGCAGAATAAGTCAGTCAATGATTTTGTCAATCAGTCACTGTTTATTAAAAGTGTGATTTCCTGAAATTGAGAGATCTGTCCTGCGCATTGAAGAATTTTTAGTCAGTATCCAGCTGAAATTTGTGTAATTTACATTCGGAAAGCGCATTGGTGAGTAGTTGCTTAACTTTCATAGCACCAGTGCTGACAACAGAATCTCATACACAATTATAACATTCTATCATATATAGAAAACATAATTTTTGATTGTGCCGAATCCATTTCCGAGTCATTCAATTAATCTTTAATTACATTGATGCATACAAGGCCTCCACTTATATGGTAGGTATAATCTTCACTGCAAGAAATAAGGGTGGTAATGGTGTTATAAATATGTATTCAACATCTTAAATTTCTAGTCCTCTTGTTATTAATTCTACTGTCTAAAACATTGTATTATGTTGAGGATAGCTTGTAGGTCTTCATCCATGTTACCTCAGATAGAATTGAAAGGAAATAATGTAAATCAATATGATTATATTCACCGCTGCAGACAGCATCATAAACATCAGAATAATCGCCATAACCAACGCCACCAAAACCATGGCTCAAAAACTACAAATTATGACAACAATCCCAATGCCTACAAACAGTCTTCTGGACTACATGCTAAATATCAACAATAACAATCATTTATTAGAAACCACTGCCGCTGCAACCAACTCGATCACTACAAACGAAACCTTATTATCATATGCATCGACATAGCCGAGGTCGCTAAGGCACAGACTCGTGAGTGTGAGATCCATGGTTCAAATCTAACCAGAATAGTCCTACCTGAGTTTTTTTCCCAAGATTTCCTTCGTCCTTCCAACTTAAGGGGAGGCACGCTTAACTTAGTAACTTTTCCTTCCCATATTTATTTTCCAATTTATCACTTCATTTTATTTTGTTTCGTCACTGTCCGCCATATTTGGTGTCTTGCGGAGTAGTAACGTGAGAAAAAGAAGTCGCCACTGGGGCTCTGTTTATGGGGTGATTCTTTGAGAACTGCTCGTACAGCAAACATGAATTTAATAAAGGTTTCAATTGATTTTATGTCTGACACAAAATTTAATGGCGGGCATCACAAGGAGTTGATCAACACAACATCCAAACAAAGGCTTGCTACACCTTGCGGTGTTGTATGCTTAAACACTCTGTGAAATCACGTTATAAAGTCAGTGTTAGAAACATAATTTGAGGCCACAAAATTTATTTCTACAACAGGAAAGTGAATAGTAGTGGTGAGGTATCAGTTGCCATTAAATTTCGTGTCAGCCATAACAATAATGGCTAAGGAATATGTACTACTACTGCTAGTACTTATGATGATGGTAATAATAATAATAATAATAATAATAATAATAATAATAATAATAATAATAATAATAATAATAATAATAATAATAATAATAATAATAATAATAATAATAATAATAATAATAATAATAATAATAATAATAGTAATTAATAGTAATTAATAATAATAATAGTAATAATAATAAAAAAATTATTGCTATTAGTTATCTGCAGTTTATGAGGGTAATTAATAAAGTAGTTCAAATTTGTTATTGTGTGTAATGTTGTTGTTTATAATAATACTGTCACTCCATGGATAGCTCCTATGAGTAAAGAGTGTATAAATTGATAAACATAGAGGGACACAGTGTGGTGCAGTAATATATAATGGTGATTTCGTTATGAAGGGATGGTGTCTTGTGTCCACAATGCAGACATGCTGCTGTCCACGTATGTACCATATAGCCCATCACATCCACATGCACGGGTACCCATAAATTAGGTGCAGAAGGAGAGCGCGTATCGATATAATAGCGGAAACATGGGCAAACAAATTAACCAATGAGCCAAGACTACCCCCTCTCCTTACTACCGCTTGCTGCTGGGAGACTCGCATTGAAACCCGCCGACAGAAAGTTGAAAAGCGGGTCTGAGACAGGCCGCGTGGGAGAAGTGTGTTGGATCATGATCTGAGATCTTCTTCACAACTGATCGTCCTTACATCACACCAGGAAACATGTCGCGCAGCAAGGGTACGGACAGAGGTAAGCCTTCATTTCATTTCATTTCACAGAGTGTGTGAAACAACTTTTATTTTCTACCGGGGCATTTGTTTTTTCTCGAGAACAGCTGCACTTGGGACAGAAAGCGATTAATTAAAAATCAGCTGGTGTCTTCACTGTTATCAAACGTCTCAATTTGCTTTAGTGAGTAGTATGGAATTCTCGTTTTCCCTTCCGAAAAAAATGATGCAACTTTTAAGGGTGACTTAAGATGCTTGTGTGTAAGGGTAGCATTGCTTTGAGTTAAAATTTAGGAGTGCCATACGAGTGCATTTGTTTTGTTTGCATGCCAGTTCATAGTGCTTCATGAAATCACAGGAATAAATTGGTTTATTTCTATGTAAAATATGTAACATTTTAACGTTTAGTTACCGAACTATCCAAGGGTTCCCAAACCCACATCTATGACTCAAAAATGTTTCCCAAAGGCCAAAGAGGATTCACCACTTCCCCTCAGAATGAGGTTCCCCTCAGAAGTTATTTAATTTCTTCTCCCTGCTAAGTGATGTAATGCAGCTTGCCTATTCATGTAACTCGGAGAGGGAACCCAATGCAAGTTGCCCTTAACTTTAAATTTGATTGATAGATGGCAGGTATTGACTTTTACTAGTCTCCTGGGAATGTTTCCCATCGATTATTTTCGTTTGGTAATTATTTGCATGAAATTGAATTGTAATGTTGATCTCATTCGACACCGAAACATTCATTCGCCGGTGTACCGGAATTTCGTCGCACACAACTTCTTTTACATATCATAAATCGACCAACAAGGTGCTGTGGTTTTTAAACACATTTAAAACGATCGGTCTGAGAAGGGTTTGAACCGGTGCCCTTGGGGTCAGGTCAGCACCACAGACCCTCAATTTGCCGGCGGAGGTGCGACTGCATAGTACATTCTGGAACAACTTAACACTTGTAAGCGAAATATATAAATATATTAATTGTTGAACGAAATAGCGTATAGGGATAATAGCGAAAACTATGCCAAAATTTATATAATGTGTATCACAATGAAATAAACGTTTCATAGAGCATTTAACTGCGTGTATAGGAAATAACGGTATCATAACTTTAAAAGTCCTGTAAAATGCTGTAAGATTTTTAGATCTTGTAGCCTCCTGCGTCCTTTGATATTATGACACCTTACTAGAATTATCGATGTATCGATGGTAAGATTAAGAACCGCATAAAAATTAATATAGTCCCGAGGTATCATATATTATATTACCCCTAAAACCCCCCTGAACCCCAACCCCCCCCCCCCCAAAAAAAGCAAAATTGTATATTTTGAATATTATTGTTCTTTTGATACTCAATAACACATTGACCCACATAACAAAGTTTGTAGCTATCTAAATGTAATTTTAACCCTCTCCCCCCGCCAAAAAAATCCACCCGCCAAAAAGTGGAAAAAAGGTTTATTTTTGCAATTTTGCTTAATTTTGGCCGACAGAAACTCATTAAGCTCAACATAATAATTTTAATCCTAATACTGTGATCTCAGGACTCAGGAGGTTAGAAGAGCTTTGATTAGTAAAATTATATACTGATTCAAATGTGTCCTTCCCTTCAGACAGTAATAGGTAAGAAATTAGTGCGGCGGCAATACACACTGGAACAAAAATTATTGAGCGCAATGATACATTTACAATTTTGAATAAAGGGAAATTACTTATAATTAAATTTTGCGTCAGAGATAATCAGAGCACTGAATTTATACCAAAAACATATTTTTGTGTAGTTGATCATTTCCGAGGTATTCCTCTTTATTGATTTGAATTTTCAGATACTTATACCTTTCTCAAATGATAAATCCTTTTTTCTCTCTCCCTTGGTCTTGCAAAGAGAACGGAATTTTAAAGGCATCATATTGCGACAACCTCTTAAAATGTTTATCTATCACTTAACCGTACTTATTCCCTTATTCTCATTGTATCTACAAGAAAATGTGTGACAGAGCATTTATACAAATATTTATCTGGATTAAGCTGAAGTAGATAAAATAATGAGCTTTCTTAAGATTACTTTGTTGAAGATTGGGTAGGAAAAGTGTGTGAATTTAATATCTACTGCCCTAATCCTGTCCTAACAAGCAAATGTCCAATAAGAAAATGTCTGAAAATGTTTATTGGATTAACAAAAGTGGATAAAGGAATAAGCGTTTGTAAGTATACTATGCACCAGAGTGACTAGAGAAAGTCATGTGAGTGCAAGGAATCAAGGAATCTTAAAACATGAATTTCTGTGAAATATCGATATAAACTTTTTGTGTGGAATACAATACTTCCTCTGCTTTAATGAGGGCTTAGAAAATAAATTAAATTCTGCCTGGATAAACCCATAGAACAGATATTCAAATACTTGGATTATTTCTTGAGTTATGAAGCAAAAAAACCATGCTTCCACAAAATTCATAAGTTTTTATTATGAAATTAACACAATAATATTTTTAAACTAGAATCAAAGCCCATAAAAGTTTGCGAGACAAATTCTCGTGTAAACAATTGAAGCCTGCATCACAAGAAAATAAATGATGAAGGCTGCATTACGGCCATTGAAACGCAGATATTAATAATAGCAGTGTGCACTAAATTAGATGAGAAAAGGAGTGTAAACATTATGAAGGTACTTGGGTCAGTAACCTGTCGAGCAGTAAGCAAACTATGAATCATAGCATATCTAGGGTGGGCAATCAGCCCATAATTCCTGGCACGCTGTAAAGAAGAAGAAAATTAAATAAAGTGATGAATGAGATCGTAGGAAAACTCGCGAGTTAAATTAAATGATGTCGATGGTCAGATTAGAACCCGGTACATCCCCAATACGAGTAGTGCGGTTATCGCGGCGCCACCTCGCTCGACAGAAGCATTTTCATTACCTTTAATTCTATTAAAAATGGTTCTAACAAGTTATGGTTCAAATCATATTTTTGGTTCTAACAATTTTAAGGCAGCAATATGTGAGATATTTTTATACGTCAAACTCATATCTTTGATATTCTGAGAACCGCCTGCGGAATTATTTTTGTGTAATTTAATATAACTGGTTAACCATAAATTTTTAGTGTATAGAAATTGTACATTTCTTTAAAATACACAATTTATTTTTAAAAATGTTTTATGGCACTAGCCATTCCGGAGATATTCATAATTATTGGTTTGAATTGTACAAACATAAGGGATTTTAACACCAACACCATTTATAAACATTCTATTATGACTATGCTATCTGTATCCATAACAAACATAGTTTTAAAAATGTATAAGTGAATGATGGATGTACACGAACTCCTCTCAGATAAGCTTTTTATGTTCTCTATGACGTATTTAGGGTAAACAGAGGAAGTACTAAACTTCATTTAAAATTCGGTACCGAGAGTTGACGGAAATACGTGAGAACAATTTAAGGGAACTGTTGTGTGTGTGTGGGGGGGGGGGAGTGTGCGAGTGCGCGCGCGCTCAAGAAAATCCCGTCAGTCAAAGTTACCCCTACGTGAAAAAAGTTTCAAATACGTTCGTTCAAATCTTTATCAAATATGATTAGAAGTATAAATCTTTGCAACAATAATTTGTGCAAGTGGAAATAGAGAAGGTCATGTGAACGAAAATATGATTTTTGTTTCTGCGATCGTGCAAAGGGAGCGGAATGTTTATCTCAACATGAAATAGATACAAGAACAAATGTTTGTAATAATGGTTTGTTGAAGAATGAGTATAGAAAGTCGTGTGAATGCAACACATCAATTTAGCAGCTTTTATAGTAGGCGGAGGAAGTATTCTATGCCATCGAAACATTCTGTATCAAGATTTCACTTGAAATATGTTTCGAGGTGTCCTAAATCGAAAAACGATAATTTTAGAAAACGTTTTTTATTTAAATCGAGCTTCTTTCATATGTGGAACATGAAGATTTTCAAGAAAATCCTCCCACCCCAAACTACCTTTTACATGGAAAAGATTTTCGTTATTTTTAATATTTTTAAAAAAGGTGTATGTCTTAAAATACTGTATGTTTAAGGTATCCATATGTAAAATAAAATGAATATATTGAATTTTCTGTAAAATCATTTTGTACAGGTTTGTATAATCGTTAAACCATAAAAATAGGTAAAAGTTTATATCCTTAAGTCATATAAAACAAAACTACGCAATTTCTTTCAAGTTAGCCGATGCCACACACAAAAAGTTATTTCCAAGATATTCATTGTCATTTGCTTTACTTTTCAATAGTTTGTCATTTTTGAAGTGCTACTAACATTTGTAAAGCATCACGTCATGTCATGGAGAGTGTATAGAATTTTAACGTCAGCCTATAGCGAGCCGCCGTTTAAACGTGTGACTATTGCTTCAGCCTGATATATCCCATGATAGTAGCTAGAGAAACTCTTGTGAATGTAACACACCAGAGCTTTAAAAATAAATACAGTAATCCCCCTCCAAAATTATTCTTGGAAATCGATTACCTGTGTTAGTCTCCACGTGGCACTGTTGAACAGTGTGTCAATACAGAATCAACAGCGAAGGATGGCATGTGCAGTTGGGATAATCTTTCAGAGAACTTTGACAGACTCCAAAGGTAACGATGAGAGACCGTGTATCATGTTCGGAGGGCACCCAGCTCCACGCCGACTTAGGTAAGGTTTTCTTACGTAAATAATCAATTCCAAAGTCAAGCAACTGCAGTTATCTTTGCTGAAATACATAGAAGGATTAGATTACAAAGTGTAGGAGTCATTAATGAACTTGTATAAAAAAAAGCATGTACTCACACAGACATACACATAGAGAGAGATAGTAATCACGCCTACAATAAATAAATAAATAAGTATATATATAGTGTGTGTGTATGTGCGTGCGTGCGCGCGCTTGTGTGTTTGAAGCAAAGTGTCCACCGCATTACACGCACTACTGGTAGTAGGAGAGGAGGAGGAGATAGTTAAAGATTCTATTTAAAGTAAAGGAGTTATTTGTAGAACTAGAGATAACCGGAAAGAGAGCGTGAACCAAGTTGAGTAATTTGGTCGACGTATTGTGTTGTTTTCTTATTTTATTTTACTTTATTACTTCTTTCTCTGTTACGTATTGCTGCACTTCTGCTTTGTTACTTATCAAAATAAAAATGGTACTTTTCGGTTCAAAATAACATTACTCGTGACCACTATCAGTGGTCGATTTGAACTGTAGTATACTTAGGGGAACTTTCAAATGTTTTTGAAGACAGTATTATTCGGTAGCTACGTGGGCCTTTAAATACCTTTATATACTCACTTTCGAGAAGATTCAAAGTTCAAGGCTTCCGGCTTCTAGTAAAACATGATAAAAAAACGTAAACAACGCGATCGCTATGAGGTAACGCCCGATAAGTATGCAACACACCTAACGCATAGGTAACGCGGGTAGGTTATCAACTGACCAATTCTTCGCAGTCTACTTTACTTACTTATGATACCCTACGGTAGTTTTACAACTCTAGTTGTCTGTCTGGATTACTCAATAAACTGATACGCAGGTCGTGGGTTCAAATCCGGCCCTGTCCGACGATTTTTAAGTGTGCTTAAAAACGATAGCTCGATGTCGGCAGAGTTATTGGCATGTGTAAGAACTCCTGTGTGGAGAAATTTCGGCACACTGGTGGCGCTGGTCCTGCTAATTGTTAGCGTCGTTAACAAACTTAATGTTCTTTCTTGCGACTATTAAAATCCTACCACTGTATATTTAAAGAAAAATAGGTGGTCATTTATTTAGAAAAAAATCCCGTTTTGGTTTTTATAACAGCCCTAACTTAACTTTTAGTAATAGTAGAGTGATTTCCGATATAGTCTTGGATTACACCTCTTGTAGTTGGGAGCAAAGTGGTATGAGGGTAGATAAAGGTTAACCCCTTAACATTTTATTAAAAATGTTTCCTGCCTTTGCTTACGATTTAACATATTTTTCTCAATCCATTTGTTAGTTTTATACAATATTTATAAAACCCCATCACGCTGAACTGACGGCTCCAAATGAGTATCCACTTCAAATGCGCATTTTGAATATTCCTTCATTCACCAGCAAGAAAAGTTCCCAAAGAATACTTACTCCTTTGTATATTCTATTCTTTATTCTATTTAGATTATTATACGTGTTGTGAAGTATCTAAAAAGAAAATTTAAAAAGTCTACGCACAATTAAGCCACGTGAAAGTAAACTCTCCTTAAGGTGCTGCGTCCTTCAGATGGTTCGTGATTAACCAACCATAGCCAACCTTCCTATCTAGAAAACAATCTCTTTTTGTTGTGGACAACAAAAATCTGAAGAACGTGATGGCGTGCATCCTTTTTGAAGCTTCGCGGTAACTTTACAAAAAGAGTAATACTTGACGTTAAACAACTGTGAGTCATATAATTGTGGTTATTAGCACTAGTGGAAAGTGAATCAGATTTAAAAAATTAAATGGTTGGCTGGAGCTGGAACCATCGATCTTCGGCTGTCTGTAGGTCGTGTTCCAAAAGAACGTTGAATTTGTCAAGCCTGATTGGTCTTTTCAACCTTCGCCTACAGATAACCAGTAATCAGTAAATGTAAATTAGTAAACAGAACGTCATGGTGTGGAGTAAACGCCTCCACCTCATATTTAAGAGATCTCAGGTTCGAATTTTTGTTAGCAAGACAAGTTGCTGGAAGGTGGAGTTTTGCTAGCTTTTTCTTCATCCTGAGAAGAAACAATTCTAAGTTCTCTGGGCTCTGACGTCATGTAATCATCATCTCACTCATTTCATCAATTCGCCGTCCACCTTTTTAAAAGAGGTTGCCTACAAAATGGCGGTATCCACAACCTTCTGTCGATTTCCTAACTACACATGTACTCTACCAGAAAAACATTTCGTCAATGCGAACAATCTCTGTTTTACTTTCTCTGGTAATTACTTGGAGCTAGCACGAATAGCCTTTTGCTTGTAATGTGTGCCCGTAGCGAGTATGTGGTGAGGGGAAAGGGGTGACCAGGTAATCTGGGACTGTAAACATCACAACGGAAATGTAACGCAAATCTAATTTTAAAAAATAGACATATAGTTTCTTTTCGTTTGAACACTGTCACTTTTGTTTGACTTAGGGAGATTGCCATTTTATATTCCTTTGGTATTTTATTCAGAACATAAGTTGACTTTTGAAGATGTTCTTCTGAATTAAATATAATAATTAGCAAACATTAAAGTTAATACGTCGTTGCATATTAGGACATTTACACAAGCAATAAAATTACAGCTTCGATTTGCTGGAAATTTGGGAAGCAACTTTGCATACTTTTTCCACAACTAGTGAACCACAAGAGATAGACAAAACTGTAATAAAAATACAGATCTCCTTAAAATATACAATTTCTTTCACATAACTGTTTGTGGCATCAGCTATTTCCGAGACACACACTGTTATTTGTTTGAACGTTGTAACACATGTCTCTTTATTGTTCAAACCTTCAGTTGCTCTAAAAAGAGCTCGGAATTACAAGGCCAGTTTAGCCATTGTGTTTAAAATTTGACTATCGTTATCTGCCTTGTTCTTATACGAAATGTGTAATGACATTACTTATGCAAACAACGTATATGTCAATTAACCTGTAGTAGATAAATAAGTAAGCTTTTGGAACAATAGTAATTACTGTCAACCTTCAGTTGTTTCTCGCAATTTCATGGAAAGAGCATCGAATTTGGCCATCACAATTTCATTTTTACTTTGTCTACTACGAATACTAAAGTAGAGAAAGTATTGTATTCCACCCAAAAATTCGATGTCGAGCTTTCACCGGAAATATACTTTTTGAGGTTCTCTGAATCCAAAAAGGTATTTTTAGAAAAATGTCAGTGTGTGTGTGTGTGTGTGTGTGTGTGTGTGTGTGTGTGTGTGTGTGTGTGTGTGAACAGCTTTGAACAAATTAACTCATATACGAAACGTCGATTAAATATCGAAATTAGTTTTAAGTTCAGCATCTTCCAAGAATGCGGCACTAAGATTTTCAAAAAAATCCCTCTCCTCAAAGTACCCTTTATGTGAAAAACTTTCGAAAATTTGTATTTTGCACAAGAGTGAGTAAAGAAAGCCATGTGAGTACCTGGATTAGAGTTTTCTCTGTTTATTTCTTTCTCCTTAAGCTAATTCAGCATTTTGGGGTACCGTACACTACTGTGGCAAATTCACTCATTGACTGTGAACGGATACTCGTACATCCTCATCTGGTTTAAGTAAATGAAATATAAATAAATAGTGAATTTGATTTTGCCGAATTAAAGCAAACATAACCATAAGTACAACAGTTTGCTATAACTAACGAGGAGTATAATTCCTGTTAGCATTGTTTTAAGCAAGTGCTATTGCTGTTTACTTGCGCTGAACGCCCCCTTATGTAGGCAGCACCGCCTAGCAAGGTCTGAACACTGGGAGGGGGGTACACCTGTCATATGTCAAGGCCACATTAGTCATGAGTCGACATTTCTGTGCTAGATCTTTAGGACAATGAGTTCACACATTATATTCGCGCCAAATGAGCCCGAGGACCTATCATTCATGCTCCCAATACCAATATGTCAGTCTTAAAAGAAACAAAAGTTACACACTCCGATTTTGTAACCGGCCCCTGTCCCGTTTATGTCGTACATAAATGTGTTTTAATCCAGTGCTCGTAAACCATTGAGTTCTCATATGGCGTTCTTTAATTTGAATTAATGTATAACAATTAATACAGCTAACTGGAATTTGGGTTTTTATTAAAAGTGACATTTAAGACAATCAGGCAAAAGTTTGTCACAAAAAGTGCTTAGATTCTATTTGAGCCCTGCTTTAATGAATGCCTGTTGCGACTGTAAAATTCCAAAGTAGATATACGTTCCATCTGTCATAAAAACATAATAAACATGTGGTATTTTAATCAAAATCTTAGAGCCATTTTGAGAAGATAAAATTTTTCTAAAATTTTTCCATGTAAAGGATAGTCTGAGGTGGGAGATATTCTTGAAAATAGTTTTTGAGTTATGGTGTTGACAGACAACAAACGGAGGGCCCCCCCCCCCCCCATACAGATAGACCATTTCCTAAAAATGTGTATTTTAGGTTCAGAGGACCCCAAACGTGCATTTCCACTGAAATATCGGTGGCGAAGTTAGCTATAAGTAAAAATTGCTTATTTACGAATTAATAAGCAACCTTTTAATCCATAGATTGAGAAATAGTGGTAGTCCTAGAACTTGAATAATTTCGTTGACTTTAAAATCACCCAGTGGATCTACATTTACACCAGCGATTTCATGGGATATGTACATACATATATTGTCACTATTCGAGTCCCAGTTGCCATCACGAGGATGAGTGTACCCCGGAGCAGATCTCCCAGCGGGGAAAAATATCCCCATGCTGGTACCGGGGATCGAACCAAGGTCCTTCGGGCCAGAGACCGGCGCGTTACCATTGCACCATGGAGTAGATGTTTGTGCTTTTAATTAGTAAAAGCTAATTTTGAAACATTTTCCCTGATCTTTTGTTTATAGTTAGTTGGGTAAGCTATCGTTAGATGCCGTTAGTAATAATCAAGCGTAGAAATTTCTAAGCATCAAAGCCAGGACACAAGTTGAAATGATGCAGTCGCTTTGCAGTCACGTTTTATCGACAAGCTTAAAGTTTTGTGGTGTTAACTATCATAATATTGTTGTTTTCCTTGAGCAGATTTACGGATACCTTTATCAGATAACCGGAGTGAAAACAGGGATTACTGCTGAATGACTTAAGACACATGGATTTAATTTACTCTGATATCGCTGCTGATAAAGTGAATTCTGATTTAATTGAATGAAAAAGATTGCTGACCTTTGTTAATTATGCTTAAGTGCAGAGTTTAATGTAATTCATTGATATAATGAACCTTCTGAAATGTGATAAATATGTGCAATATCACAACTAATACAAAATGGTACAAAAATACTTTTACAAATTTTGGGGTTGGATACAGTCAAACAAGAAAAGAAGTTCATTAATGTAAAGATGTGTCCCAAAGTCCTTCGTTTTCGATTTACTGAAGTTCAAGATATTATTGATGAAAGAATGTTAGACACATTAATATAGTTTTTGACGTTGCGAGCTTGTTAGGAAGTATTCAAAACATAAGCACATACCAAAATTATTAAATAAGAACTAGTTCACTTAGAAAAGAAATAGTTCAGCCAGTAAAGAACTGGTTCAGCACGAAAAGAATTAGTTCAGTACTAAAAGAACTAGTTGAGCGCTAAAAGAACTAGTTAACCTACAAAAGAATTAATTCACTCTCTTGTATCTAGACAAGTCAAAACGTTAAAATACAATTCACTACATGTATATAAGTATCCTTGGCAATACATCGACATCTACGCCAGTCATAGCCTTCTATTAATAAGTAGATATAAGTGGTTGGTTGGACCTGGAAATCCTTTGAACATAAACCTTCATTAATAAATTAATAACGTGAAACAAAGCATTTTGGGAAATTTGTTTACATGAATTGCTTTCATTCTTTGAGTGTAAGAAACCCATCCTCTAACTTTCTGGAAGTATTTTTTAATTATCCTGTATACAAGTCAATTTTCTCAAATATTACTAAATAAATCGATTCACTCCAGCACTGTATGCACCCTTTTAAAGAAATAACTGAAATAACTGCATGGTGTTGTGTAAACTCTTTGTACATATAAAGTGAACCATTTTAATGCAGGTTTGTAGCTATGGTTGAACATTTTTTAACAATCATGCAATATTTTATAAAATTCCAACTAATTTGTAAACAAATGTGCATAGAGTGTTGACAAAGTATATTTGGGGAAATTAAACGGAATATGTAGGTACCTGCACAAATGGACATAACAGTAAGGACATTTAATCATGTAAGATGTTTGCCCCAAATGGAAGAACATACAAAACGAAAACATTTATTTTAAAATTGCTTCATAGCCTGTACTACATAGTCACACATATAGGCACCAATAATCATGAGACTCTTATGTTGTGTATGAAAATAAGCTGTGTTGTCCATCATTTATTCTTCGTTTTCCTCATGCAGAAGGCATGTTCAATTTTGCAGTGTCAAATTTTTGTTTTGTGGCCACTGTCCGCTGTGCATTTTGAGGCCAGGGAAAAAAAATAATTAAGTCGATTAGTTTGTTTCTCCTATTATTGTTAAATAATTAATATTTAGATTTCTCTCTTGCCCAGGTGAACGTGTTTGAATGTATGTTAAAAGTAGGTGGGCAGCCATTATTTCAAGGCAGCTCGATGTGCCAGTGACGTTCGCACTGTCATGAATAATTCATCTCATTCACACTCATTAGCATATACCCACGTTTGGCATAATGTATAAATGTTCATAAAAAAGTATTCATTAAGAGAAACAATACCTCAGTGTACGAAGTACGAGAATGCTGCACATTTGTGTTATACAACAATATAATTGTTCAGCGTTAATATTTTTAGTTTGATCATGTTGAGATTTGTTCTATTAGATATTCTCAATTCCAGGTTTATATACCGACATTTGGTGGTGTCATTAATTCATCAGGCAAGTTAAAGAAGAGTTTTCGTTCCAAAGGTTAAGGCAATTTTACTGTTGTATAATATATGACTCTGTACTTGTCTTTCCATTGCTCCTGAAGAGCTGGTTGACACTTAAATTTTAATATAAAAATATTGATACCTATTCCGATAAAAGTCCAGCCCGATTACTTTTCTATCACTTTGTATACTAATATACAGTTCTCTTCTACTGCCGTTAACACAATCTACACTCTTTCATTATATTACAGCTTACAGTTGTTAACACACTCCTTGCTGTCTCTTTTCACTTTTTCTGTCTCTCAAACAGCCCACTTTGACATACAATCGCTCAATACTCATTAAAACTTCTTCACTTCTACGCACGTATCCTACACACACAACTGTCTCACACTCATTGACACACTGACCGACTCAAAAACTGCCTTCATGCGCTCCGCAAGCTTTTATACCGGCGATGACGTAGCCAGATCTTTCTCGAACGTCTATAAACAAGCCGGCCAACGGACACTTCTCGAATGCTCTGGAAAACACATTGTGTTGGCCCTTGATTGTTAGTCACGTGTTTGCTTGCGTGAATGATGTGGTAAAGCTTGACTTTGAGCGCCTTTGTTACGCGCTGCGCCAGTGGGTGGGGCAGCACGGTCCCGACCGTCCTTTGTTGTGTTGCCGCTGCCCTGCACCGGCGTCACACTATTATTTATATTTTCTTGAAGTTGTTTATTATTAATTTAATGTGTCATAATGAAATTTATATATTTCGGAATTTTAATGTTTATAAAGCATGTTACTAGTTTTAAAGTTATACGTTACCTTCTTTGTAGCTCTCAAAGGAGGAAAGTCCATTAAATAAATATAACTCTAAAACCGATGTGTCTTTTGTAATTTTACTAAGCCTCTTAGCCGGGAAAGATTTCATCAAATCACATGTATTTATAATTGCACTACACATGTTTTGTAAACCTTATATTTACTCATTATCTTCAATTTTTCGTTTTTATATTCTGAGGAAAAAAATAAAAAAGGACATTTCAAAGCCTCGATAAGGACTCTTGCAGAAATCTAATGCCCATCTTAATTATTATAAGAACAATTCTGGAGTTATGAACTCATAGATACGAAACCTGTACTTAATGGTAAATAATAAATGAAAGGATATTTTAGAATAGTGTTGTAAAGAACGGTGTAATTTATCAGCCTTGGTGTTCGAGTCGGAAATGCTTTCGTAATGGAGTTCTTTTTCAAGTAAGCACACTTGAACTTTGTCGTGCATTCGTCTTCGTCTGCGAAAACAACGGTTAATGTGTGGTTCGCTTTTTGCTGGTAGAGGGGAAATGTAACAAATGACAAAGACACAAGATAATGAATGCATTGGACATTACTCACAACTTGAGATGTTTTACGCTGGGGCAATCGTGCTTTTAAGTAGGTACCTATGAGGTATGACAAGCTTCGAAGTGGGGACTTTAGCACATAGACCTATTAAAGATCATTTGTAGCAATGTCACTGAAGAGGTGCAGCCCAGGAGTTACTGTAAGAGGCCAGACCTACGAGGCAAGAAAGCAGAGGGTGGGTTTCAGATTTAAACTCCCCAGTGGCAGCTCGTACAACCGGCTGTCTTCCCCCACCCCTCCCCTCGCTAGCTTACACGCCCCCCCCCCCGTGGGACCCAAGACTCTGAGATCGCCCCGATCCAGAGGCCGAAGGTTTACTGAAAGCACAGTGCCCTCCATGCATGCCGAGACTCCCGCTGACACTTACAACCCTGAAACAGCCAATGAGGATGAAAAGTGAAGTGAAAGAAGTGAAATGAGATGAAGTGGAGGCACAGGAAGTTCGGAGACGTAATTATCCTTCCCAGCATTCCGCTAGCAACTCTCAGGGAACCCCCCCCCCCCCCCCCAAGGGTCAGGAAGATCGCTAAGGAAGTGGAAAGCATCACCTCTGGAATGCGGGCCACAGAACGCTAACGCCTGACCCAATACCGCTCGGTCAGCCATCTTTAGTCACGAAAATACTTTTATTACACAAGAAGCCAATCAACATTCTGTATGGTGCACTCCACAAAAATCATTGTAGACCATTATTAAGCTATTGACTTCACTGTATGTGCCCGACTGTCTCTTATTTGCCAAGAAAAAGATTTACAAACCCGAAGTAGCTTTAGTGTTTACAGTAATAAATATTAATATGGTTAAGTTCAAAATTCTTTGAGAACCACATTTCACTTAATTTATTTAATAAGACTTGTTTATGGAGCATTTTTAAATATTTCCCTTTGTTTACAATATTATTAAAACCAGTGCTTAACCAACTTAACGGACACGGCCTCTCTGCTAACTTCTGATTATTGTGTGCTCAAGGGGCTATCATAAGAAGTCTTATCTGAGAAATAAAATAAACATTATAACTTTGGATATGAAGTTAGGCCTGCCCTCTAACATGTCTATTATGAACAGAACGCTTTTTCGGTATCAGCACTCACAAGATAACGCGATATGCTGAAATCGATTTTTCGACCAATGCAAATGGCTTTTTCTAGTAGTACATTACAAAACTCGACCTTGTGGAGTACTACATAGAATATGCGAGGTTATTTGTTATCTGACTGTTGCAAAATATCTCAAAGAAAAGCAAATCGTAACTGATTCTAAGTACTTCTCCGGCAAAGGATTTTGTATAATAATTAATCAAGCACCAGAAATACTTCTAATTCTTGAATTTGGTGCAGGCGGAAGCGTCGGTAAAAGATAGTGCAATGGTATGTCGTAAAGTGGGGTGTATCTGGCCATGTGCTGACACCATAACTTTCTATTAGTGTTACAAACAGATGAGAAATTTAGAACAGAAATTGAGGGCCAAAGTTACACTATAACTGCATCTTATGGCACTGTAATAATTAAGTATTCATAACAATATTTGTTAAATATATATAGGTCATAGGTTATACTTCGAAGGGGCACACCTCGCGCATTTCTATATACATACATTTATTGTAGTTAGTATCCTCAGGAGGAAGTGATGAAGTGAAGCAACCACAGAAGTCCGCAGGTAGATGCCCGCAGAGACGCGCGGAGGTCCCTAATAGCTCCAGACTCGAAGACCCGTCTCACTGTTGGAGCTGCTTAGAGAGGGCGATAAACGATCCGTCGATCTAGTGGGCTTCTAGTTCTTTTGTATAACCATCCACGCCATCTGTCGGCACACCATGGGAGCTATCAGCACACTTCTTCGTGCTTGTGAATTGTTTTTATTATAGTATAGTATCTTAATGGCCGCCTCCGTAGCGCAGCTGGCAGCGCGCTTGCCTGTGGCGCGGAGGACCCGGGTTCGATCCCCGGTACCAGCATGGGGATTTTATCCCCTCTGGGAGGTCTGGTACGGGGTGCACTCAGCCTCGTTAGGTCTCGGGGGGACCAATTGAGGAGCTACTTGATGGAGAAGTAGCGGCCCCAGGTCGAGAAGACCGCATAACTGGCCGGGAGGGCTCGGGGCGCTGACCACGTCCCACCCTCCAGTACTGCACCTCACCAATGACGCCTGTAGTGGGCAGAGGTGGGGGACGCAGCGGCTGGGCGGTAGGCCTTGGCCCTTCGTGAGCTGTCGCGCGGGGTTTACATTACATTTACATTTACATAGTATCTTAATAGTTTTGTATTTAAATTAAAGTTTCGAGTCTGTAACGCTTAATCTTATATTCATACTTCCACTTCTTGAAATTGGATACCTCTAAAAACAGTCTAGTCTACTCTATCAAGATAAACTTTCTAATTTTCTCCGGATTCGTATGTCTCCTGAATTAATTCTTATTAGTACATACTTTTTTACTTTATCTTTCTGAGTGTTTCGAATAGTTCTTTACAATTCTGAAGTTGTAAAGCTTCTTTTAACTATTCCTTTTTTTAATTTTCCATTTATATGCCAGCATTAACATCGAAGGCCATTTTGGCGGCTTTTAACATCTTGGAACAATTGCTCAAGAGCAATTGTGTTCACTCTCTTAGCGTTGGTTTTGAACTTTGAGCTTCTGTCACTTTGGATTAACTTATTACATTAAATTCAAGCTCCCATTCATACTTCCAGACTCTATGGAGGATGGGAAATAACCCTTGTTCCTACTCCATGCCGGGAATGGATCCCGGAACCCCTTGCCCGGCAGCCTGGTGTTCTACTAATTGAGCTATGGAACCAGCCCGTTTTTTTCCTTCCTATAATTCTGGATGTGAATGTGCTTGTGTGTGAGGTATCGGTTCTTAATAATCATTTCGCTCATTAACATTTTCAGTATTGCCGCTGGGCAAAACCTTGAGCTCGTGTGCCAAGCCATATAAGTATATGATAATAACATAATCTACGAGCAGTACAATTATGTGGCATTGATATATTTGATGCAAAGTTAACATGATAATGATGATGATGATCATGATCACCATCATTCAAGGTTTGGACCCGTATATCCGTTCCGTCTCCATTTATGAATATAATTTCTCCATATTTTCCTCGTCTTCATATCTCTTTTAAAGATTCGAATGTATTTGGTCACTATTGTAGGGAATCTGTACTTGTTCATCATCTAAACAGGTCGCCTCCAGTTTTCTTTATTCTATTTAATCCTTTCTATTAAGCTAAATATGTTTCAACATTCTGATCCCAAGTAGTTAAATGTTGCCACCTGTTGTATAGATTTATTATTTATTATACCTTGCTTCTAACATGTCCCTTTCTTTTAAATACTAAAACTGTGGTTTTGTTTGGAGATATTTTGAAATTCTAAGATCCTAATATTTTACTTAATATATGTACTTTTAAGTATAGGGCATCCTCTGATTCTGGTCGCCAGCGTATAATATAGTGTCTATCGCTTGGCCATTAATACTAAAGTGCTTATTAAAACTATTCTGCCAGTTACTGATAGCATTGTATATATAATTAAATAAACATGGGAACAATGAACATCCTTGTTTAACTCCTTGATATATTTTTAATGTGTGGTTACTAATATTCTTCATTACGTTAATTTTTATAGTAGTTCCTATATACATTTCCTTTTTTATTTCTACTAAATGTGCTGGTATTCCTTTCTTTTCCATTATATTCCATAAGTCATTCCACTGTACACAGTCGAAGGCCTTCTCGTAATCTATGAATAATATGTTTCCAAAATATATTCTCGTCTTTTTTCCATCTCTTGTCGCAGCCTGTACGTGACCTAGCTTTACGAAATCCATTTTTTCTTTCTAAGAACAAGGGATCAAGTTTAAAATTTAAATGTCGGATTGCTGTTTTAGCGAATATTTTGAATACAGATACTAACAAGCTTATTCCTCTATAATTAGTACAGAGCGATCTATTTCCTTTCTTAAATGTCTGTTGTATTATTATAATTTTTCATTCTTCTATTATGCGTTTAATCTTCCTGCATAAGTTGATAAAATTCAGGAATCCTACTTTTACTCCTACCGCACATTTAATTAACTCTAAGTTAATAAAAACTACAACAATAACAACAACAAGGTGTGACGAAGGCAGCTGAGGTGTACATGTGCAGCTACAGGAAGACCCTTGAAAGAGTTTCTAAACGTCTCCTATCTGAAAAACAAACGCTTGAACATAAAAGTCAGACGTTCTTCATAACCTCTATTCGTCATTCTGCAGGCCTAGACACTCAACTGTAGACATAAATAGACCGATAGACTACTTCTCAAACAGGAAAGTGACTGGGAAACCTCATCCGCTCAGCTTGTCGAATCGATTCAAAACCACAGCTGCTATCTAGAATTCAAGGCCTAATTACAGCTGTGTTACCTTTGTGATATCAGAAGTTGTTGTGTGACGTAGTACTATGTCAATCTGTATGTTGATGGTAAATCAGTGACACACACTCATAAGGCTATTAAAGCTGTAATTTGGGGCGATAATGATATTCAGTTAGTTGTATTTAACTAAAACAGTTTGACAAATAAAAAACTTAGAAAGTTAGTGCACTAGTTTTATAGTATTGAAAGCATGAATGAAACATTTTAAGTGAAGGTTGCTTACACACGTGCAAATCTTACCAGACTCTTATCAGTGGAACCCAAATAACTGGCTACCTTAAAAGTCCTTGTAATGGCAAACAAGGACATAGTGCGCACTGATATATGGTTAAAATTTATTTTTCATTTACAGGGTGATTTGAAGTTCCCTTGGGCAACTCTGCCATTAAAGAACACACCCAAAAAAGGCGTGAAGACGAGAAGACGAGAAGTTTTAATTCATGTGTTTGAACTTCGAAACATGATGATGCACTTTTCAACCAGATTATCGACATTATCGAAAATTGGGGGATAATTAATGTTTTCTTTACTTGCTTCAAGACACTAAAAGCTGTAACCTGGCTCTCATGCGCACTAGAGAAGGTGTTCAAAATAAGTTCCGTATTTTGTGCAGTTCAACATAACTGATGCGCATATTTCGTATTCGAAACAGTTCAGATACATAAGCTAAAACTACTTGTTTGCAACAGTTGCCCTGTGTTTCCATTTAATAACGGAACTACTTCGTGATTGCCCATGTACGTAGAGCTGGCTTTCTATGTCAAGAAACTCCGCTTGTACGATCAAACTTTCTCACTGAAATCGATGCAGCTGTTATTATATAGGCTGTTAGTGTACTATATTGGTACTTGAGGACAGTACAATGAACAATACTACACCAAGGCCAATCACCCTTCAAAGTAAGTATTTCTGATAGAAACAACTTTGAAGTAGAACCCATTCAGTGCATAAGAACCATCTAGTAATTTATAGTGATGGCTCGCACATTAATGGAAAAGTTGGAGCAGGTATCTATCACGAGTATACAGGAGAATACAAAAGCATAAGCCTAGGTATATACGCTATCTTCCAGCCAGAGAGCCAGGGCTAGGTATTTTCTATACTCGAAAGTGCACACCATTGCTGGAAATGCACTTGTAGGGGAAAATATACTTATCAATTCCAAGAACCAGGTTGCACTTAAAACTCTCAGTACCCATCACTAAGTCCAAATTAGTGTGGGAATGTTATCACAACATATTAAATCTTTCGTCCCCTAACAATGCAGAGTTATGGTGGGTACCCGGTCATATAGGTATTGCAGGAAATGAAAAGACTGATATCCTAAAAAAGAAAGCATCTCTCTCCTTTACAGGACCACAATATGTGGAATAAGCATCTTAAAAGCCAAAAACACAGTACAAATTTGGGTAATGAAATCCCCGCCCCCCCCCCCCCAAATGGGAAATAATACCGTAAACGAACTTTACAAGCAGATAATTAATAAGCCTGAGCATGAACTAAGTAACTTATTCGTTAAGCTAACCAAGCAGCAACTTAGAAAAGAACAATGGGACTATTTCAAATGGAATCCATTTGTCGCTTGTGTTTAAAAGCCAATTAAACGGCAAAACATCTCTTATTAAAATGCGAACCTACAGAACGGAGAAGATACCAGATTTTCGGAGCCACCGCAAAATTAGAGAAAGGTTCTAATCTACTGTGACAAAGACTACAACAAACTATGTACGTTGATAAAGACCCCTTCATTAGAAAACAGGAAGCGCACAAAAAGTCTCATTAGGTTAAGGTGCAAAAGGGAAACTTGTTTGTAGTCATAGTGATAGTCAAGGCCATTCATCCCACACAAAATAGGCCAGTAGGTAACGTGTTGAGAGCAAAACGGATAGTCTATACTGACAAGCGTACATTTCACGGTGCATTATTGACCACGGAAAAAAATTAGGTGGTAAACAATGTTATTGGTTTATGGAAAAACTGTAATGCGAAGAGAAAAACAACTAAGACACCGAAGTGGACACATATTAATGTACCAATTGTTATTAAAATATCTGTATCCATACCCTTAGTGTCCTGTATTTGCTATACTTCTTGTGACTGTGTCTTATATATGGGTATTAGCAGTTAAGGACTAGGAGGTGCAAGAATTATTAAGACAAACCGTAGACTGTAGACAAAATGGAATTGCAATAGAGAAATACCTCAATGACAGTAACTATTAGATTAATGTTTATGTTTATTTCGTTATTTTAATAATTTTTCCTGGAATCATTAACTATCTCTAATACAACAGTCCATCGACGGGTTGAATAACTGTGCGAAGTGCTTAGGAAGGTATCAGTACATGATGCTTAATATCAAATCACTCAAAACTGTCAGACTGTTCTTCCCACTCCTGCAACAGTCAGCAGAGGCGGCTAAACCGGTTTTGTCAAAAAGGGAATACCGGGGGGGGGGGGCATAATTGGAGAGGAATGAAACTTCATACCCACAGTACCCAATATCACAGTCCTGACATAGCACACCATCCTGGATAGTGATTCCAGAAAATAGTTGCAGAATAGAAAACAACTGAATATTTGGGGAAGGGTAATCCCATGGGGTGAAAATAATCGGCAATAAACTTTGTGAAGGTGGCAATATTTTCTAAAATAAGACAATTGTTCTTAATGAAATATTTTTTTCTGATATGATTATGGTCATCCGGGCGAGGTAATAGAGTATGAGGTTCAGTGTGTCTATTTTCCCTTGTGGTCTACCAGGAAAATGCGCATCAGTTGGACAATTTAATGTCGTGCCGGCATGTTGCCATGATAGTTCAGTGGTTAAGAGCAGCCGACCGCATAGTGGAAGATCTTCGTTCAAATCTCGGCTATGTCATTTAGTTTTTCAGTTCTGATTGTACCTCACAAACTGAAAATTGCTAAAAAAATAATTTATTCAACATTTAATGAGTTTCTCTATTCAATCATAACTTCCGTAACCATTCTTACACAATCACATTTTGCTGTCTACTAATCGAGGTAAATATTTGCAGAAATAGTACCACACACAATTCATTGTACAACTTATTCACCGACTCACAGTCCCTGGCAGAAATGCAACGAGTCAAAACATCAATAATTAATTCTAGGTGCACAGCGATATCTGAAGCTGGACTCATGTTTCTGATTGCGCTTACATTATTTACAATCAGAAGTACAAATCGAACTTCAGATACCGCTGTGCACCTAGAATTGTTTACTGATGTACTGACTCATTGCATTTCTGCCAGTGGCCACGAGCTGGTAAAGGGACTGTAGGTTCAAAAGAGATGCAGAAACTGAATCGATAGCCAGATGTTTAAAAGCGGATAGCTACACACTGGCCTTGAAATGCCGTACTCTTTGCATGACATGGCAAGAAACAAATGAATGTAGCAGCTTCACAAACAAGTATTGGAAATTTCGAACCGATAACATGGGTATCTTGGAAATGTTTGATGTCACAAAAGCAATAGTGTGGTTTAAAGATAACTACACTTTTTTGTTATGTGATGACTTTTTCTATCTCTTCATGACTTACCACTTACTCGCAATTGTTTCCGCTGTTGCCCACAAATGTACACACACACACACACACACACACACACACACACACACACACACACACACACACACACACACACACACACACACACACACACACACACACACACATGAGCAGCTTTCTCTAATAAAGTCTGTTTAAATTTAAGAAATATCAAAACATGTATTTCCAGTGAAATTTCGGTACTAAATTTTGGGTAAATTACAATACTTCCTCTATCTACTAGGCCCTTGGTGGAGATAGTAAAAAGTATAGGTATGGTATATGTAGTAACGCGCCGTTCCACATGTTCTGTAACAGCAGGTGACTACCTTCCATATTCAGCCCTTGACCTTTTCTTGGTCTGTGACACAACTTCCCGTTATGCATTAGCCAGCATACATTAATTTTTGTTGGTTATCTGGGGGCGTATTTGAAGGTTAGCTGGCAATTACATCGGTTACAACCTCGCTTATTTTCCTAAGTCAATACAAGTACAGTTAGGTAGGTCGTTTATTCAACATACAAATATAAATGCTGAATGGCACTAGAACTCTTGTGCAGTGCAGCAATGACGTAAACCATCATAATATTGCTTAACCTCATATTTTATAACCGGTCAGGGCCAAGCTCGCTCACATCACATACCAGACACGGCGCGCATCTAAGGCGCTCAAGGCCAAGCTGCCCCACATCAAATACAAGAGAAAACTCGTGACCACAATGAGAATGACAGCACAGAGGGTTTTCCAGATTATTCGAGAAGTGTTCGGCGGCCTATTTGTAGAAGTTCGAGAAAAGTCCATGTTACGGCATCCTCACTATATAAGGAGGCGAGGCGATGAGTAAAGGACTTAGAACAGTCGGAGAGTCAGTCAGTTTTTAATGTGTGTGAGTGTCAGCTGCATGTGCACGTGAGTAAACCGGGGCGTCGTGAAGGAAAATAGCAAGAGTGCTGAGTTGGTCACATACGAGAGAGGAAACTCCATTGATCAGGAAAGCCAGGTGATGCAACATCACCAATCCTGACTCAGCAGTTGATACCACCAATCGTTTCAACAAGTTTTGAAGTAAATGTTTAACTTGGGTGTGTCGACGGAAACCGGACAGTATTTGAATTGTATTATTCTTAGTTTTCTAATTAGTTTTTCAGTAAATAAAATCAGTACGAGTAGATCACAAGAGACATCTAATATTTGCACTATTTTCAGAACATTTTGCCAATAATGAAAGTAATTATAAATTTTATGACGATATAACACGCACCTTAAATAGATCACAAAGGTAAAATAGATATTTAAGCACCGCTAAACTATTTGGAATATCTCAGCTCTAGACGTATGAATTGATGAAAGTGTGTGCCCAGGATCCAAGGAGCTGAAAGTTATCCGATGTTACAAAACAATAACAATAATATTTATGATGATAATAATAATAATAATAATAATAATAATAATAATAATAATAATAATAATAATAATAATAATAATAATAATAATAATAATAATAATAATAATAATAATAATAATAATAATAATAATAATAATAATAATAATAATAATAATAATAACATCAACGATAAAACTGTTAATCACATTCAGAAGCTTAAGCCACAAAAAATGCTGAAAATGT
This sequence comes from Tenodera sinensis, assembly GCA_030765045.1. Taxonomy (NCBI): domain Eukaryota; kingdom Metazoa; phylum Arthropoda; class Insecta; order Mantodea; family Mantidae; genus Tenodera; species Tenodera sinensis. The sequence goes on along the minus strand of CM060968.1, from coordinate 85,511,445 downwards.
TTTAGTCCGGCCTGTGTTTTTAATTACATTTCAAAATATTGATATTTTGAAGTATATAAATGCTATCACAAGGTGCAAACATTTGGAAATTGCATTTGAATAGTTATATGCATTTACATTTGCAGGAAGCTTAATAGAGCCCTTAATTTATTTTTTGTCTTTTTCCTTTCAGGTAAACATTTCACATAGAAATTTCAGTAATTAATCAATACTACACTTTTAATTCAAACAGCTTCGTTACTTTTATTTTCTCAAAATGACGTCAACGATTTTTATTTATATTTAAGATATCTATATGACTAACGAAATAAATATCTTGCATTTCCTCGGAGTGGACTGCAAAATCTCATTCAGAATTACTTTTGTATAATTTCATATAAGTAGTAAACCCAAAAGTATAGGTATCTTTTAAAACACAATTTATTTTAAATACATTTTTTTGGCATCAGGTATTTTCGAGATATCGGTGCTACTAGTTTGTATTTTTCAATCCTCAATTTTTTTAGGTATGTCGTGTCGTATTCAGATATTTCTCACAATGTCATGGAAACACGAGTGGCATTTCAAGCCCAGCATTTTAGGACCCGTTTTTAAACATTTGTCTATTGCTTCAGACTCCTTAAACCCATTTTGCGCCTATAAAGAGGTGTATAATGAAACTTTCGTCTGGAACTTACAACTCTAGTAACATAAAGTAAAAGAAAAAAGAAAAAAGAAAGATCTTGCAAGAATAGTTTGTTGAAGCTCTATATAACAATAAGCTGTAACAACAGCTAGTGAACGTCTTTGCAGCTTTTCTTCTCACTGGTTTATTATTTTGTATGAGCAGCAGAATGCTTAAAGCGCCACCTAATTGATACATTATTTACTCAATGTATTAGTGACGGTGGCAGTTCGAAAGTAAGAATTATGACCGGATAATTGTATGATATTTAGGATGGTGATTTTTGGCATTTTCAAATTAGAAGTTTGGTATTTGCAGTTTGCCAGTTGGAACATTTAAAAAAAGAAATAATTTTGATAAAAATATAAAGTCATAAGTTAATATAGGTTTAAAGCAACACAGCAAAATGATTAAATTTATATAGGCTTAAATATAGCACAGAAAAATGAGGTAATGGGTTGCAAAACCGAAATAATAACAATAAAATGTACAAAAGTAATTCAAATCATGCAAGTTCGTAAATAAGTAACGTTTTTGAATGAACCTCGCATTTTGTTCTCTCATTCCTATTCCCTTCTCATTAGAATTAGTAACATTGATTGCACTTTTGTTACATTTAAGCAAACGTGTTCACTTTACTTTTATATTTACACTTAAAAAAGTGAGTTGCAACACATTTTGTATTTACGTCGCATTTTAGTATAATTTGTATATTTTCAGGCAATTTCCCGTTCTGTTGCATTTTAAAACACATTAAAAGTGAAAATGAAGTTGCAATAGTACAAACCTAAATGAGCATTTAGTGATTTAAACCATTTAAGATCGGGCCCCAAGTGACCCGATTGTTGGCGGACACTTAAACTCCACTCATTCACTCATTCACTCACTTACTCTCACTCACTCACTCACTCACTCTCATTCACTCACTAACCCCATTTACGAAAAGTTATCATCTCTAATGATGATGCATAAATATGGCGCGTTAGGAAAGTAAATAGAGAAGTAAGTATAAAGGAAGTATGCTAGCGAACATGGGCACATACGTATTAGTTTGACCTATGGCTGTTGAACGTGAAGAATTTGTTCTTACGACATCAGCTCTTTTCTGTGACTCATTTTACCTTTTCGTACTTCACTGCTAAGGTCAAGGAAAACTTCGCACGCTTGTCCATGCAAACTTCATCGATATCACAGTTTATCGCTTTCTGTTCCCTAAAGGGAAAACTGAACCTGTACTTAACTTTAACTCAGTATCGTGCAGTGCAACACAGCAGCTAATAGTGCTCTCGAGGAGTCCATATTGGTGAACATTTGCTAGCTCAACCCCCTTTGTGATTAAGTCATTTTAAAATGTGCCAATTTACGGCGAATTCTTGGAAGTCTTCTGGAGCATTTGAACGAAGAAACTATGTGGGTATGCTCAGACCTTCTGTTTAATTTCCTCTCTATTCTACAAATACTGTTTTCATTGCTTGTTCACACAGTTCTTTACCGGATATAGGACTATATGATAACGTCCAATAGATCAACTTATAGATAAATGTCGGTGGAGTTAAACATGACAAACATCTTTAAGATTGCAGTGTGTGTGTGTGTGTGTGTGTGTGTGTGTGTGTGTGTGTGTGTATGTGTGTGTGTGTGTGTGTGTGTGTGCGCGCGCGCGCGCGTACGTGTGGGTGTGTGAGAGAGAGAGAGAGAGAGACAGAGAGGGAGGGAGTGAGAATTATACTTTCACACAAGAATGGCCTAACCAATTGTTATGAAACTTGATGTATAACTTATGTACTTTAGACAAGGTAGATTACGTTGTATTTTAACTATTTTCCCCAAAGTAGAGAGGGTTCTAATGGGGCGCATAATAGTAAGACACAAAGTCATTTGCTTTTTATTGATTTTATGAAAATGTTGCATATTTTTAAACCATGATGTCTCGGAAAAAGTTATTTACAAACTTTCATGGAATGAATATTCAAGTAGGTGCTTATGTTATCTTATTTTTGTGTGTTCTAAAACAAATGTTTTAATTTTAATCCTAAAAGCTTATTTTTAAACATCACACTACTCCTAATAGTGTGATGAGAAATAGTGCAAGGGAATAAGGACAATGAAGGAAGAGAGAGAGAGAGAGAGAGAGAGAGAGAGAGAGAGAGAGAGAAAGAAATAGGAGCGAGAGAAATTGAGAGAGCAGATTTCAGCAAGTACTTCTTACACAGAGGTATTATACTATCACATATACTTACGAATTATCATCTGATCATTCTTTTGTTTTGTGCAAGCTGTGACAATATCATTCTTTTCTTTAGTCAGTATCACCAACGGCATCCCATAAGTTGCTGAAAAACAATTTATTATACAATGTAATCAATTAACAATCAAAATAGCACTCCATTTCAATTTGACAACTGTGTTTTTAACAATCGTTATTTTAATAATTAATGTATTTTTTCAGAATAAATGTTATTCGTTAATGCTAAAAATAAACTGAAATTTATTTGAGATTATAAACTGATTTTCTGTTATACCAAGAGAAGATTAAAATACATGTGATTCTTGGGATTCGTTTTCCTCAGTTGGCAGTGCTGAGCAAGTCGAACTACACTAATCTAAATGAACATATTTTAGATTTTTTTTTTATAGAATTCAACATATTTTTAGTAAAATGTATGGTATTTAAATTAATATCTTACTTATGAAATAGCCCAAATAAATATCATTCAACGGTCTGGCCTACGCAGATAAATTCTCTCGCTCAAACGACATTATCTGTGTTAATTAGGGTCCGGAAGTTCATGCATTTACATATTTTCCCCTCTGTTAAGATTACAACTCTGGTAAGTGATGTGCACGAATTATCAGTTTATAAGCTTATTAAATCCAATTTGATGTTGCATATAAATGCATATTTTGGCTTTTCTGATAAAAACATATATTTCCATCAGTTTGGTATAAAAAGTCTTTTTCCCCACACAACATGAGAAATGTTGCAACTCCGAACTGGGCTGCTTGTAAACACGTTGGGGAAACGCGAAAAAGACGATCCCAAGCAAAAGCAATTGGTACAATGTTTAGGAAACAAACTAGCTCAATTTTCTTCCGGTTTATAGGTATGGAACAGCTTTGGCATAAGATATATTGCTTTGGAAACTTACTAATCCTGATTTGAGAAACTTTCTTCCTAAATATACCAAACAGCGTTTACGTGAGGAAAGCGAATTACGAGAAACTTATGTGAGCCGTTTCTAGAACAATGTTGTATCAAGAATGCGAGATAAACTGGAAAATGAATTTATTTGGGTTTCCATACATAAAACAACAGGTTCTGAATGTAGATTTATTTCAGATGTAATATTGAACACTTCTGAACAGATACGTAGAGAATTTACTTCAGTGTCTGTAGTAAAAACATACTTCTGAGAGCCCCATCGATAGTTTATTTATTTAACTGCTTACCGCCATCAGTTCTACTTCCTCCTGAACAAATATTAACAAGGGGGGGGGGTGTCGATATTGCCCTCTACGATACAGAGTGTCTACAGTCAGTAAAAGAAGTTGTCAATTCTTTACACTTTAGTGATGCTGCTTCCATTGTTAATCCCAAAAGTATTGTTTAATTCTGAATTGGAAACTAATCTTGTTTTTTTGTCTGCGTACTTTCCGGGCTAACTAAAGCTATTACCTCCTTAGAAATAGTGGGTCTAGATGTCACAAGGCTGTTGTCACTTGTAGTCACTTATTTTTAACAGTGAATCAGGTTATAATTCTCAACAATGAAATTAAGTTTAATTTTGTCTGCCTTTTTATAGTGAAGAATATATTACAAAAATTATGTTAAGGCATATTTATTGGCATATTTTCCAGTTTTTCAAAACATATTTGCATAAAGTGTATTTTAAGTGCATATTTATTTGCATATTTTCAAGGTTTTAGGGCTTAAACTTCCGGACCCTAGTGATAATATAGCTTATCTGCTAATTTTAATTGGTTGGCAAAAGGCCGTAAGATAGAAGGTACAAAAGTGGAGCATGTCCATTCAGGAGTATATGGCTTTCACGCGTTTGGTTATTTATTTACCTTTCGATTTATAATACAAGTTTTACTTTTTTTGACCCTCCCCCATTTATTCTGCACGGAGCATATTGCCCTTCAAGGATATGTAATTACCGTTGCTGTATTCTTCACAGCATAGGGCACAGGGTGGGAAAGGGTTGATTATAATCATTATTCACAACAATTTATTCCTTGCAGCATCGATAAAGTTCTGCCTCCTCGACGGAAGTTGCGGTGTGCAGGAAGTGTCCGACCTTGAGCTTTCATTGGCTCTGCCGGAGAGTGAGTGGAGGGGCTCCAACCACGAACCTTACAAAAATGCTTCAATAATCGCTCTAACAAGTTAAGCAAAATACACCGTAGAAGCGAGCTTGTTGCAATTACTATAATGAGGTTATTATAGCATTTATGGATATAATTGACTTGGCCCTCGGCCAAATACCCAGAGAGCTGGGTATTTCCAAACCGAAGAGCTACACGCCTAGCAAAACAAGTGTCCAAATTCTTGCTTCTGTACCGCAACTTCCGTTTCGGTTTTCGTACCACACAAATCCATTATGTTTTCTTTTCTTTTTTCATAAGTTTTCATGGACACCGCCCTTTTAACTTCAATAGCCATATCGACGTCTTTTCCTTTGGAACATACTGTTCTATAGGCAACGCTGTGAGCTGGGGACTTCGTGTTTCTTTCTTTTTTATTTTTTCAGACTCTATGGGGGACAGGACAGACAGGAAAGAATCTCGACTAAGGAACATTAACACTTCTCAGCTGAGAATCGAACCCGGGACCCTTCGCACAGCAGGTAGATGCTCTGCCGACTGAGCTACGGGACCAACCGCATTAGTAGAGATTTGTTTTGTCCTTCTTTGCGCACAAATTGCATAAATATTTTGAAACAAAATATTTTCCTTCTCAACCCAAATTGCAGGTTCGATTTTTGGTAGAGGAGGGGAATGTTTCTTTAATTAGAACTATTCCCTACTCTCTGTGGCCTGGAAGTCTGAATGTGAGTGTATTTCCTATTGAAAATGAGTAAAACTCAACAGAGGAATCCTAGAGTCAACGAGTTAGGCATTATTTTAAACTTATATATACACAGCCGGCCATTAATTTCAATAAATGAACCATAATCACAATTAAAGTTAAGGTAGAAACTTGTATTATTTCACATAAATATGTTTATTATTACCTAATAAGTGCAATGAAAACAAAAAACATAATTAGTGCAGTATATATTCTAGCCATTGTTTTTATCAAGTTATGTACAATATCTGCATTGATTTAATTCCATTTTTCTTGCAATGCATCCCACAGATGAGTTTTCTTTGTAACTTGCACAACACAATGGTGTATGCAGGTGATCAAATATTAATAACAAAATCTGAGAATGAACTTCAAAGAATGCCACATTAGTTATATGAAGCAGCAGAAACATATAAATCAGAAATATGTATAAATAAAACAAAAAGAATGGCATTTAGAGGTATACATCCAGTTCCGTCCAAAATTGTTTTAGGATATGACAATCGAACAAGTCTTAAAATTTAATTTGCTCAGATGTAAAATAACATACAGAACAAAAAGAGATATTGAAGAAATTATAAAAAGAACCTTAAACATTAAAGCTAGGAACGATTACATAATAAAACTATATAAAATCAATGTCCCAGTTTTAACATACGGCTTAGAAACATGGATAATGATGACGCAACATAAAAGAAATATACAAACAGCAGAAATGAAACTCCTTAGAGCCATAGCTGGATATACAAGACTAGACAAAAAACAAAACGATCAAATGCGACAGTTAAAAATAGAAGCCTTAAACAAAATAATAATAGAATAGAATTGCAAACAGCACTTAAATAGAATAGAAGAAAATAGAATTCCCGAAAAGCACGTATCTATCAACCACAAGGACAAAGGAACATAGGGCGACCGAGGAAAAGGGGGAAGGAACAAGATTTTGGAGCCGTAACATGCAAAATGGGTCTAAGAAGAAGAATATGGACAATAAACTCGTGTGAACATGCATCAATAACTCTCTGGCAGGGTTTTACCCGGGCTGGAGAAGGGTATAAGACCCAACACGGACCTTACAGCACTGACTGAAATTTAGATACATTCCTCTGACGTAATGGAGCAAGGAAAACAATGGTTCATGTTAAAGAACTATCAGGATGGTTTGAGATAAAATTATAGGTTTCCCTAATGCCACAAATAGAAAAAGTAACTATTCCTTGTTTACTACTTCTGTAAGTTTATTTTGTTGCAAATCAAAACAAAAACAAATCACTGCTTCTACCTAACCTAGACAAATAAAAACAGGTCAAGGGAATGAAATACTTGCTTGTAACATGATCTCCAAAACTGCAACCTGATAGTTCTTTCGCTGCTGATTAATGTGAGTTGGAATGCTGCCTTCCTTAAGGGTAAAGCTTCTGTGTCACGATCTTGTATCTTGAATGTGCAATCTCACTCTAGGAGAAAAGAATAAGGACACGGCTTTGATTTTCCACCTACATTTATGACAACAAAGAAAGTGAAGGGGGAAAATAATTAAACTTTTGTGGTATTAAATTGCTGTTTGGATTAAGCCATTGGCCTCCATATTATCTAATAATTCTGTCACTTTTTTACTGTAAATGTACTATACACTACAATGAATCAGCTAATTAGAATCTTGAGATGTCTATTAATATTATGGATGATTATAATATTAATAAGCAAGATTATCAAAGTATTTTTCAAATAGATTGGCACAAAAGGATTCCCAAAAAGTTGTTATTTATGACAAAAGTGTTAAAAATGGAGCTTTATGTTTGCGGAACAAGGCTGAAAGCTAAGTGTAACAATTCTACGAGCAAAATACCATCGCTTTTAACATGTGTTGTGATATACTACTTTATAGACAGGCCTGAATGTTAAATTATTTACGATCCAGTTGAAATTTGCTTGGAAATAACAGTACACATTTGCACATGCGTATGTGTTCGGCCTTTGTGGTTATTTATACCTGAACCTTCGACGGGTAGCATTCATTTTATAAATAAATAATAGGGATTTAGATAAATAATTTCAATAAATAATTTCCGTACGTTAAAATTAATTCAGGAACCAACAGTAATCTGGTTTGATATTAACTGCCCAACCACCATAGTATCTTCTTTCAATGTCTTTCAAATCTTGGTGAAAAAGGTTCATCTGTTCCTCGCTGTAAAATCCAAGATAAGAATCTTAAAAATAGTCTATATGAGCATGTAGAAAGTGTAACTCCAATTCTCAAATTGTCAAATCCTTTTGCCTGGCCTTAATAATCATATATACTAAGGTGCTTGGGCTACAGAAGCTATTCAGGAATTATTGAAAGAACAGCAGATGTACAGTATAATTCATACACGTACAAGGCTCCAATTATTATGATAATGCCTCTGTACATATTTATTTTTAAACATTGCTGAGTTTGAACACCACATTGGACAACTCTTATTCTTCTATCTTCTTCGTGTTAGTTGAGACAATAATTTGTAGAAATTATCTTATTGCTCATTTTCTTGCACGTGCAACGGGAATGTGGGAATACAGTGGGCTTTGAGCGATAGTCAAATCTTTTAAAGCTTTGAGATTCCGTTCTCTTTGCACGGTTAACATATAAAAAAATGAAGAGTGATGTTCCATTTGAAAGAAGTATGTTCTCCAAAACTTGCACAAATAACCTGGAATATCTCCGGAATAGTTCACTGTACAAAAAAATTTATTTCAACATAAATCGTGTGTTTTAGCATTATCTACATTTTTCGTATAGCAAGATTTGCTCTATCTCTTACGGTTTACCAGTTGTGCATAATTCATCCAGAGTAAATAGGGCTTCGTGGGCTATAGCCAGAAAATTCAAGATATACATTTCATTTGAAATAAAAATATCTCAGACATATGACATTTTAATCAAAATCGTTAGTCATTTTTAAGAAAATCGAAATTTTCGAAAAATATTCCATATAAGAGATAGTTTAGGGTGAAGCAATTTTCTTCAAAATCTTCGTGTCGCAACCCTGAAAGACATTAATCTTAAATACCAACTTTGATTTTTAACCGAGTTTTCGTTTTTTGAGTTATGCAGACACAGAAGGAAATTTATATGCATATATATATATATTTTTTTTTTTGATTCAGGGGTCCTCAAAACATATATTTCCGGTGAAATCTTGACATCAAAATTTTGGGTGTAATACAATACTTCCCCTACTTACTAGTAGAGAAAGTAATAACATTTACATAATTCTTATTTTAAAATGTACCTTTTAATAAGATTATTTTTTTTGACGAAACATAAGGTCACTGCACAAAACAGTTCATGCACAGAGCATATTTCAGGGGAATGTGCAAATGTCCTTAAACTTTAGGTAGATACTGTAATAATAACTCTCTCCACTAGAGGCCGTTACACTGGGAGGCTGGTGTTTGTAAACATGCGTAGCTCGTCGAAAAAATGTGACATCAATTGAAATAAACAGACAATATTCATTCATTACAATAAAACAAACAACTGCGTAGCATTCCTTCGCCCTAGAAGCGTTTGGGAATTAATTGATCCCGTTTCTGTCAAGTCAACCAGCAAGGTCAACTACAATACCAGTGTTCCCAAACATCACTCTGTGCACCATGAAAAATAGACTACAATAACCGGTGGTGCTTGAATTTGTACAGAGCAAGGACATTTTGAGACTAGGACGAAAAACATTATCCACTCAAATCTGTACCGCAAAGAATCATGTAGTGATAATGGTTTGAATGAAGATAACTGAGGTCAAGGGTCACTGACATGCAGGTAAAAACAGAGTGCTGTCTGCAAACTCCAAAAGACGAGTGATAGGAGATGATTTATTATCTCCGGCATCGTGCCTATAGTTCAGTCACAGTTCAACTTTATTGCCTTCCGTCCTAAGTTTAATGCTTAGAAATTCCTATACCTGATTGTGAGACCATTACTATTCTTTCGCTCTATTTTTATGTGCAAGGTCGTTATTTATTTTTGTATGCCTTAGCCGTGCAAAGGGAATGGAATTTCAAAGCCTTCATACAGTGACCAACTTCAAAATATCTGATTATCGCTCAAAGCCTACTGTATTCCCACACTCTCCCTGCACCTCCAAGGAAGTAAGCAATAAGATAATTTTTGCAAATGTTTATCTCAGCTAACACGAACATATAGGAATAAGACTTTGTAAGAATGGTTAGCTCAAGAGTGGAGAAAGTTATGTGAGTGCAACGCACCTTATGCGTTCTTTGCACGCCAGATGTAAGTGACCACCGATCACAGAATTTGTATACTCGAATGCTACTTCGGAGCTGGAAGGTTGCTAGGAGTCTGTCGTTACCATATTGGTCATCGTATGATTGATTTCTGTTCTTGTCCAGAGTTTGCGAGACAACATATTATAAAAAGGGATTAAAAGATTAGACATATCTAAGATTATTATGAGGTTAAATGGTTTTCTTAATTTATTCTTTGTAGGTCGGTTTTTGACCGTCTCCGGAGCGTAGTGGTAGCGCCCTGCCTCTGGCCCGGAGGACCCGGGTCCGATCCCCAATACCGGCGTGGGGATTTTTCCCACACTGGGGTGCACTCAGACTCGTTAGATCTCTGAGAGGCAAATTGAGGGGCTACTTGATAAATAAGTAACGACCCCAGTTCGCGATGGTCGCATAACGGCCAGGAGGTCTAGGGGCTCTGACCACGTTCCACCCTCTAGTACTGCACCTCACTTCTGACGTCGGTGCGGTGATGGACAGAGGTGGGAGGCGCAGCGGACGGGCGGTATGCCTTGGTCCGCGAAGGGCAGTTGTGCTAGGGGTTATTTGTTATTTGTTTTGTTAGGTTAGCGCTTTACTTGTGTAAAGTGCATAAATAAACTTTTTGTAATGGAGAAGTTATGCCACTAAAGTACAGACAGTCTGCGTTACAAGACCCTACAATTATTTGATTACCTATCAGTATACATGCTGGAATTGCAAGTTTACTACACACACGCGAAGGAAGTTAGAAATGTAGATAAATGCTGGAAAGGTACAATAAAACGCCATTTCACTAAGGTGACTTCGAAAGCGTTTACATTCATACCTTCCGTC